>JAPWDM010000004.1:56215647-56738147 GCA_035578155.1 Brachynemurus nebulosus | reverse complement strand
ATTATTTAACAATGGCTAATACTAATTTAACCTATTAACTTTTATTTTATGTAGATTAATGTTTTTAACAATAAGTGTTACCAATTTAACCTATTAACTTTTATTTTATGTAGATTAATGTTTTTAACAATAAGTGTTACCAATTTAACCTATTAACTTTTATTTTATGTAGATTAATGTTTTTAACAATAAGTGTTACCAATTTAACCTATTAACTTTTATTTTATGTAGATTAATGTTTTTAACAATAAGTGTTACCAATTTAACCTGTTAGCTAATTTTATCTATTATTTATAGATGATAAAAAAAGGAAAACTATTGACAACAACACATGGCGTTCCATAACTGGTCACCCATGAAAGTACTTACCATGCCCGATGTTGCTTAACTTCGGTGATCGAACGAGAACCGGTGTTTTCAACATGGTATGATCGTTGTCTGATTGTGGATACGATATTTGTAATATATATTTTTGTATAAATATATCTCCCACGCAATTTGGGAGAAGGTTGAAAAAATTCTTCGTGAAAAATATATAGTTTTATAAGTAATACCAGTAATAATAATGTATAATTCTAATTTTATTTATTAATAAATATTTTTTATTACTGTACTTAAAAGCTTTTTTTTTATTTTATATTTACCTCTAAATATACTTTCCACATCCAATTTATCCTATTAATTATCCATCCAATATATTCTTTATATTCAGAAGTTTTAAATGTTGTATAATAATATAAAAATAATACTTTATATTTCTTAATATATTTGTTAGTGAATAAAGGGTAAATAATATATAAAACATTATTTTTAATTTTATAATTTTTATTTTGAAAATAATATCTACATAATTAAAAAACTTTATTATTCAATTTTTATTTATAATATATATTTAAGTTTTTATATTTATATTTATCGTTGCTCAAATTACCTCGTACAAATTTCATTGCCCAAATAACCCCGGTCTACCGTATACAATTTTTATTTATAATATATATTTAAGTTTTTATATTTATATTTATCGTTGCTCAAATTACCTCGTACAAATTTCATTGCCCAAATGACCCCGGTCTACCCTACTCAAATAAATTTAGATTAACTTACTTAAAAATTTAATTTTGTTTTTATTATTTTATTATTGATGCTTATTGGAATAGAACTGCCTAATTTTTAATTACTCTAGATATAATTAGGCTATTTTTTTATTTCAATACCTTTTATTTACAACTTAACTGAAAAAATTTAATTAAAGATTGTTCAGAACACAGTTTAATATGTAATGTTTTTTATTTGTTTTAAACATAGTTTAAAACATCGTTTAAAACACTTTAATTTCAAACATGTTTTATTTAGATTGTGTTTGAAACAGTGTTCAAAACATGTGATTTAAAACACTTTGCTTTAAACATGCCAACTCTGGATGCACTACTGGTTTTGGTTTAGATGCGCAACATTGTTGAGTTTGTTCGTGAATTTTTTTTTCGTCTCGCATATCTCGAGAACAAATGATGATATCAACTCCGGACTAATTTCATTAGATGCGTAATCAAAAAATGAAGACCGGATAATGTTTTCAGCAAATTCGGATTAGCGGTTTGTTTTTGTGGTAAAAAACGGAATTAACTTTATTAAGATAACATAGATTATTTGGACTTTTTACCATAACATTATTATATAATGACCTAAGAACCTTCCTTGATGTTAAAAACGCTAGTATTTTATTACTGAAATTAAAAAAAAAAAACGAAATAAGAAACTTGAAAAAATTAGTTTTTTACCAAAATATATTTTGACTCGCATATCTTGAGAACAAATGATGTTATCATTTGTTTGATAAGGATGGAGCCCCCACCCTTAGGTACAGAGGGCGAAGTTCCTGGTGTGGTGCAAGGGACAAAACCTCTATCGGAGGCCTAGGGGAGGAGTCGCCTGAAATGAAAAAAGAATTATTTATGTGCAGTAATCTCTAGTCTTTACGGACACCCAATGGGAAGTTGACAGTGTTGGTAGACCTGTCCCCCAAATTTTTATTTTCATTTAAGGATATATTGTAATATAATGCCCGCTACTGTACCCACTTCTTAACAATATAGTAACATATTGTAAACTTATTGTTGAACACAACTGTATAGTTTAATCTAGAAAGACGACTATTTAAGAGTAGAATAATGAGTTCTTTGAATTAATCGCTAAATCAACAAAACGCCAAAATATGAAATCGAACGATTAATGCGCGAGGTAAGGGGAGTACCCTAGCGAGCGTGGCTTGAGGCCCAAGAACCGGTCGATATGGATTCATTCCGTAATTAGATTTCATAATGTGATTGAGTATTTAGATTTCGCAATATTGATTTCGGTATTTAGATTCCGTAATGTAATTTCGTAAAGTACTTATATAGTGAAAGAATTTACTTTTGTGTTGTGCATGGTTATCCCTCAGGAAGAGGTAATATGCATTTTCTTCCCTAATATTTTTACCCACATATGCAACCCGATTCGATATATTTTTATTAAAATTTGATTAATTAATATTTTACTATTTTTCTTGGATATTTTTCATATAACTTACAATAGTTCTCCGACCACACCCAATCGGCTTGCATATGTAACGAATTAGATTATAAGTATTTTTATATTATTTTTATCTTTTATTGCTGAAAACATTGTTTCTTTTATTGTAACTTTATTTAATCCAAAAATGGTAGTAACTCTGTAATTCTATATTTTATTTTAGAATATATTCTTTATTGTTAATCGTTAAATTATTGAGTTATTCAATTTCCTGAACTGTATCAGAGTAGTTTTTGAGCCATTTAACCGCGTCCCGAAATATACATATTTTAATCTAAAATATTTTTAACTATAAACTCAGCTATAGCTACCACCCTTCTCTTACAACCCCCAGTACATTACATTTATGGTGGTACCAGTGGTATCTTAAGGGAACCACCAAGCCGCCTCACACCCTTGATACTATTACAATATTTAAAAAAATAATAATATCTTCATTGTTGTATGTTTTTATTTATTTAATCATTAAAAAATGCACAATTTTACAAATAAACTTAAAATTATTTATTTTTAATTATAATACATAGTGTCATATTGTCAAGATGAAATACCAGTAGGGGAAGGTAGGGAAATGTGGCCACCCTAAGGTTTGAATTGATATATTTTCTAAACGGTTTTAATTAATTGATATTTCTTGATATAATACAATTACAAATTTAATAAAGTCTTTATTTTATAATATACATACGGTTTACATATTCACAGTAATAAAAAATTATCAATTATTTCGTAAGTGACAAAATGATCACATTACCCACCTTGGGTAGGTAAAGTGGCATAGTATTATTAATATTAAAAGTTAACATAGATTAAAATTGACTTTTTAATTTTTAGATGAAATTACAATTTTTAATCAAAAATATTACAATTTGCTACTAGTTAGCAATTATAAAAACAATTTTTAATTATCCAAAGTACTCAGATGGTAACTATTTATTTTTAAAACAAAACTCACAAGTAAAATCGCCATCTTCCTCATTGCAACCAGAGTAGACTTCATAGACACATCTTTTGCATATCGTACATCGTACTCAGCCATCTTCTGCTACTGATTCCGGCCACAATTCTGGTACCACCACTAGATCCACTGGGCCACTTTACCTTTATACATGGTGGGCCACATTACCCGAAACTAAGTAAAATAGGAAAACTGAAATAAGTTCCGCCCCAACGTATGATCCATGATTGTTTATTATAAAATTAATTGCTTCAGAACTACAACAGACACAGGGAATATTCACAAAAACCAAGTATTCATAATACAATATATTTTATACAATATTTGTAAGTACTTACCTTAGATCAGAGGGCACAAGAAACACTTTTAAATAAAATTTTCTAAGTAACACCTAACGAGTTGATATGCACCGTGACACTATGTAAACTGTCAATCTATAATTTAAACTAATAACAAGAGATGACAGCTATTAGTTCATTTGCAAACTAGTGGTGACCACTTTACCTGCCTGGGCCACTATTCGCCACGGGAACTGATTCTAGTGTCGTCTGGTGGTTAAAAATAAAAGCTATCTATGACAACTCGTATTTATACATGGCCTGGGACAATTGTTTATTGTGATTTGTAATGATGAGTGAAATAAGTAAAAAGAATTTGTTAAAATTATGTAATGTATCACAATGTAAAAAAAGACTTCATAAATTTCCCAGTGATGAAAAATTAAAGAAAAAATGGTTAAAAGCATTAAAAATGTAGTATGCTATCAAGAATGCGAATCTGTCATCGACACTTTAAAATCTGATTTGTTTCCTACTAGTAATTATTTTTATAGATTTAAATGTACTCGAAAAGAATATTTACCTTTCTATGTATACAGTATTTTATTGTATATTTGTATTAATTATAATAAACGAAGTACCTTGGATTAACTTTTTGGAGTAAAGTTTACGTTCATCGTCATCTAAATCTTTACAACTTTCATCATTATTGTCCTGAAAATGACATATTTCAGTAAGAGGGATACCAGCAGCATATTCACCATATTTATTTTTTTTATATTTCCCCCATTTTCTAACCCAGTCATATCATAATTGCTAGAAATAAATTTTAAAAGAAAGGATTGAAATGTAGGATTAATTAAGTTCAATTTAGAAAGAATTTCATAATAACAATTAAGAAATTTGTATCATTATGGAGAAAAATTTTATCATTATTTAGCAGAAAAAAAAGAAACGAAAAATTAGTTTATGTAAGTACATATAAACAGAAAACAAGAGAACCAACTGATAAAGAAAAACTAATGCTGCAAAAATGTGCTTGCATTTTCCACCTGCACCCGCAATACAAGAACATTTTGCACAAATATTTATCTCATTACTGATAAGTTCTAGCTTCATTTCAATTTGATGCACTTGTTGCACCTGAGACGATGATTGACAAAGAGCAGCTATTTGTATGCATTCCGAGCTTCTTCTTACTTTCAAACCACATGCAATAATGTAGTTTGCTTTATAAACCTGTTCTCCTTCAACTAAAGATCTTTTAGAATTACCCAAATACTTAATAATATCATTGATATTTATTTCAAATTGTTTATTATCAATTATGTTAAAAAAAAATTGGTTACGTTTGTACTTTCCTATTTGTTTTTAAAATTCACTTGTCTTAGAGAGATTTTATTTTTAACCAACAGATGACACTAGAATCAGTTCCCGTGGCGAATAGCGAGCCTTCCCTTACAACCAGCATTCAGTATTTAATTAACCAAATATATAATAATTTTCAAATATTTATAGTATATGTTTCACAACTACGATAGGTATTTTAAAAATATAAATTTTAAAAATAATATTCCTTATATACATTGATAATACTACAAAATAACTGACTTTTAAACTAAGAAATTAACATATTGTCAGTAAACAACAAAGCGGGAAATTTCAAATTTGTTCTCTTATTGACAACATATAAAATCAATAATTAAACTTGTATTTAAGTTGTCATGAAATTGGAATATATGGTATGTGTTGTTACGTTCTGCACGTAAAATTATTAACTAAATTGTATTAAATTAAAAAAAAATTTAAAAACAAAAATATAATTAGATAAAGGTAAGATATAGAAATTTTAAAAATAAAAAAATTAGTTTAAAATTCAAAAATAAAACAATTTATTGTACTAGCTCAGTTTACAAGATTTTATGTTTTCTTTTGTTTTGTTGTTTTCGTTCTCAGGGTTTAGTAGAATTTTAAAATATAAATTTCAATTTAGCACATTGAATAAAAAAAAAAATTAGTCTACAATAAGTTAACAATTGTATAGAAATCACAGAATTAAACATTGGTTAAACACAACAATAAGTCCCTTTGAAACCTAAACAATTTAATAAAACAATAAAAGATAGTTAGATAAACGTAATTTAACAAATACAAAAAAATTAGAACGGTTTAGTTTTCAACGACATACTAGTGTATTACAAATAGAAAATTAGTAACAGTAAAAAGTGATAGCAAAAGAAAATTAGTCAACTGAGAAAATTTAATACAGGATTGACAAATTTGGTTTTAAAACAGTTCGATTGGCAACACTGATTGCGAACAGTACGGTCGTGTTTTATTGTGCTCCAAAAGATTTATTCATAGAGCAACTAGAGAGAATATACATATTTCTATACTACTGGAACCTGTGTAACCACTTGAGATAGAATATGTTGTATACGTGCACGGTGTTTACTTTGTATTTGTGCGGTAAACTCTGTTTGTGTGAGTGGTGATAGCCGTCACGTGACCTTTGGTTCACATACATGTATGTGATGTGTGTGATACCACAACGCTACTTGTGCCGGTTCAACAATCAAATTTATTGTTGTTTGACTGACTTACACTGAGCGACGGGTACTGAGCAGCTGACACTAAGCAGCCTAAGATGCACATACTTCCACATAAGTGATTGTAGAAAAGAGACAGTTATATTCGTTCTATTTGTTCTGTGGATTTATTTATATTCTATTAAAAAATAGTGTTTCTGAGAAAAATCTCATATCGATCTGGTACATTTAAAAGTGTATTCTTATAAAAAATATAAAAATTCGTTTTGGATAATTGGATTGTAAATATTTTCCGTAAAAATAAAATCAGGCTAATATAACCTCTATGTTTCCATTTGGTTCAACTGATCTAGTAACTTTTTTTATTTAACAGTTCAATTACGCTAGTTACACTGTTAAAGGTGAATCATAATAAAACTGAGAAAGGAATTTTTTTCTTAACCTGTTCAAACAATTTAAATTATTTTGTGTTATCGAAAGTGGTGCAAATTCTATGTATTATTAATTACGTATTATTGTTTTTTACTTGTATAATTTAATTAAATTCATACATATTTGTGACTTTCTTAATACATAAATACCAGTGATAAATAATAAATAATACTAATACTTGCATCATAAATCCATATACAGTCGACTCTCGTTAATTCGAAACTCGAGAGAATCTTAAAATATTACGAATTATAGAGAGGTTGGAATTATCGCAGGCAACAATTTTAATTTTTTAAGCCTTTGCGATGAATGAACTTGAACTTTTCTCAAAATGTACTTACAATCTGTCTGTCTCTTTCTCTCTGCAACTTTGAATTGTCGCGTGTTTGACGCCGATGAGTTCGAATTAACGCGTGGTTTTGTTACCTAGCAATGATTTTTTCGTTCGAATTACCAAGTGTATAAAAATCTATTGTTTTAGTTCGAAATATAAAGAGATTTTGAAGGGAACTCGTGATACCTTTGAATTATAGAGAGTTTCGGATTATCGAAGGTTTGAATTAACGAGAGTCTACTGTACATATTATTTACAGACAAAACAAACAAACTGTCACTTTTGAAAGTAAACAAATAAATACCAAAATATAAACTTGAAACATACTGAAACTATTCTCTACTTTTTCTTTAACTATCCGATCAAAAATTTATTATAAAATATGGAAAAGAAAATAAATGAAATATACGTAGCCATAATAGACAAAATGAACCAGACTGAAGAGAACATAAAAAAGAAATTAGTGAGTTAAAACAAATGTATACTAAGTTATAGAAAAGTGCAACGAATTAGAAAAGTGTGTTACAGAACAAAAAGAGGAAATTCTATTTTTGAAAAAACAGCTCAATAAAAGAAATGTTATTATACACGGCTTAAATCAAAACGCGAACACTAAGTTAGAAAATAACGTAATAACAACTCTAAACGAGAAACTTGAACTTAATTTAACTATCGAGGATGTAGAAGAAGCATATCCTTTAGGTAAAAGTGATAATCCCCCAATAAAACTCTGTTTAAAAAACATTAACACAAAATCCGAAATCGTAAAAAGACGTACAAAATTAAAGGGGAGTAAAATTTATATCAACGATGACTTACCCAAAGAACTGCCAATCCGTAATAGCGAATTTATGCAGAAAAAGAAGAAAAACGAAAAAAACCCATCTTAGTACAATCCTCCGAAGAAGATCCGAATAGTCCAATTACCCAAAGGCCGAAAAGATTAAGCAGAGAAGAAAATCAAGAATTAAAAAATCTACAACGGACAAAAAACTGGTCTCAGGAGGCGGTAAAGGAGTCGAAGAAAGGAGAAATTTAACAATATTCATTTGGAACAGTCATGGTTTCGCAAACGCCGCAAACATGGACTTGGAACAACAGCTATTGCTACAGGAAAATACTATATTATGTTTTAACGAAATTTGGGTATGGAGAGAGCTGGTGAAACCAATCTTTTTAAAAGACTATATATTTTATGTTCAGAACGCTACAAAAGAAAAATCATAGGGTAGGGGAAAGGGAGGTATTATAATTTGTATCAAAAGGGATACAGCTAGTGAACTTATCGAAAGTTTGAATTGGTGGATCGTAGTGAAAATAAGAAACGGTAAATCTGATTTCATTCTAATTTTTGTATATCTAAATCCAAATTATAGCATAACTGAATATTTAAATTTAGTCTATGAATTACTTACAGATATCAATACACGATTTCCCAATTCAAAACTATTCGTTTTTGGGGATTTTAATGCAAGAATTGGTATACTCAATGATTTTTCTAATAAATATGATAGTGAGTTATTTAATTCCACAGCTTAACTCCTGAAAGAAAATCTTTAGATAATATTATCAATGAAAGAGGGCAACAGTTGGTAAGTTTCATGGAAGAATGGGGCCTGACGGTTATAAACGGGCGCAGTCTCAATGACAAACCAGCGCAGTTTACATATCTCAGTGGTATAGGTAAAAGTGTCATAAACTTGGTTTAGGCAAGTGAAAATACACTAAGAGAGATAGTTGACCTTAAAGTTCTAAGCACAATATTGGCGTCTGATCACTTACCCATACTACTTACTTTAAAAAACTATTTAGCAAATAAGAAAAACACGAACAGAAAAAAAATAGACACTCAAATCGAATCAAAAATAATTTGGGTAGAAAACACTAAAAATAACTTCATACAGCAGTTAAATAACTTCGATGAAAAATAGCCGCTCCATTCTTCCATGGAATTAAATGAATTAAGTAATTAGATAATAAACAGTTTAAGGGTGACCGCAAAAAATGTAGGTATGATAAAGCAAACTAATAATAGGCTAAGAACTTATGAAAAACCCTGGTTTAACCAAGAATGTTTAAATTTCAAAAGCAAAGTTTTAGAAGCATTCAATAAACTAAAAAAAGAGGGATATAACAATGAAAGCCGTGTGTGCTATACAAAATTAAAGGCAGAATATAATTTTTTGTTAAAAAATATGAAGAGAAAATATTTCGCAGATATTAATCAAAAATTGTCTAAGACACACGACAGTGGTCAATTTTGGAAGACTATACAAACCTACAAAAAGAAGTGCAAACAGCAAATCAGTAGCATAGACCTAAAACAATGGGAGGACTTTTTTAATGATATTTATAATAAAAACCAAGTAGAATATAACTTAGAAAGCAAATTCATACAAAACCCTTACTTAGTAGGATTACAACTGCAGAATTGAAGTACGTTCTAAATAAATGTAAAATAGGAAAAGACCAAATCAGCTACGAATTTTACAAAAGCTTGCCAGATAGGTGGCTAAATATGTTATTATTGACATACAATTTAATATTAGATAATGAAAGTACCCCAAATTGCTGGTTAGAGTCTAATCTCAGTTTAATCTATAAAAAAGGGAATAAAAAGGACCCCAATAACTACAGAGGTATCTCACTTCTAAACAATGTTGCAAAAATTTTCACTAATATAATTGCAAATAGAATTCAAAACTGGGCGGAGGATCAAAATGTGCTTCAGGAACAACAATTCGGATTTCAGAAGGGGAGAGGTTGCAGAGATGCAATATTTACATTAGGCGGTATAATTACTATTAACACGCGACTTAACAGAAGTAAAGTATATGCAATTTTCGTTGATCTCAAACGAACCTTTGGCTCAGTACCCCGCCAACTCCTGTGGCACAAGTTAGTTAACATTGGCATCAGCACAAAAGTCGTAAATATACTAAAATATTTTTATAATAATGCCAATTCTCTATTACCTAGGCGGAAAAAAAGTAACTATATAAATATTACTGAGGGTCTTTTACAAGGAGATGGGCTTTCACCTTTACTATTCAATCTGTTCATAAATGACTTGAACCAATTTATGATCGAAAATAACGTTAGAGGTGTAGATATAGACGGGAAACATAATTCAATCTTATTACTTTACGCAGATGACTTAGTTCTAACAACCAACACGCCCGGAGATGCCCAGAAAGCACTAACAGTTTTAGCAAATTACTATAAATTAAATAAATTAAATGTCAATATAGATAAAACCAAAATGGTCATCTTCAGGGGGGGGGGGGTGGCAGACTAAGCTAGTTACCGACATTTAATATAGAAACCAATTCAGTTAACATAATCAATGAGTTCTGTTATTTAGGAGTAATTTTCTCCTCCTCATGTGCCTTTGCAAAACAAACCCAACACGCCATCGCAAAAGCCAATATGGCCGTAAATAATATCAGAAATTTAATGATGAAATCAAAAATGCAAAGCTGGAGAGCCAGAATAAAACTATATGAAAGTGTTGTTAAAACAACGGTATTGTATGGTGCAGAAACATGGAGCTTACGCTGTTTAGACTTGTTAGAACGGATTCAGGGTCACTTCTCTAAAAGTATTTATTGTTGGCAAAAAAATATACCTAACTATATAATCAGAAATGAAACAGGTTGTGACCATGTAGCGATATCTGCATTTAAACAAACACTTAATTGGTGGATAAAATGATTAAAGATGGACAATAATAAGTTGCCAAAAATGTACTATAATAGGCTGCTAAATCTGGATAGAAACAACAGCACTGTAATAAAGTATAATTGGGTATCTCAACTAAAATCTCTGCTACATAGTATCAATCTAGACAGCATTTGGGAGGAACAAAATTCTACACGGGTAGAAAATCAATACAAAGATATCATCAGTAAATACAAAGGAAAGCTAACAATAATTGACAAAGAAAGAATTATTAACTCTAATTTTAGTCCGATCTACCAGTATATTATAGGGCATCAGGGAACTCAGATATACGTAGAAAGTAAACTCAATTTTAAGAAGACTCGTTTAATCAGCCAATTAAGAGTTTGCGGCACTCTTACTGTTAAACTTACAGTCAATGATATAACCTACAAATGGAAACAAGACCATATTGTAATTATAAGGAACCCGAAACCGAACATTTCCTTTTTAAATGCCCGCTTCAGAACTCATATAGGCACGCATTTATACAGAAGTATATCAGTGAGGGGGAACCTACAACACAATTAATAGACCTTTTAGGCAACTTAGATGAAAGTAAAATCAACGACATATATAGATTTGTATGCGGAGCCCTAAAATTAAGAAGTTTTGCTTTAGAAGAGTGATAAGCTCGTACGAACGCAGAAAACTTAGTAATGTACTAATAACTGTTACTATTTATTATTTGATTCATATACTTATAAACTGATAAACTACTATTACTTATTTTCCCTTTCGTTAAATAAAATTTAATAATGGACGCTCAGGCTGACATTTCATACGTTGACTTAAAACGCGATGAGCTTATGTACGAAATCATGAGGCATGGAAGATCCCCTACAGCTCTTATAGCTAGACAAATGACCTCTTTGTTGAATTCAGGGTTAGAACTTGGTTGTACGTTTAGTCCACCATTAGTAGGTGAAGTAGGTACCTTGCGTGCTAAATACATTCAAATTTGTGCTAAAGTCCGGTTGTTTGTGGGTCAGGAAGATTCTCTCGAATATCAGTATTTGTCGAACCGTATTGCACTTTGTTTGCGTTGGTTAAATTTAGTGAACACTCTTTTTGACCCGTGAAAAAAATATTGAAACTATTTTTTTGCAGTAAGATTAGGATGTAGGAAAATTATCAGTAAGTAATTTATAATATAGTAAAATTGCTAATTTGGGCGCCAACTGAATTAACCTTACTAAAACAAAAAAATGGTATGCACTGTACATAATATGGCGTACGACGGACAGAATAAAGGAAGGACGATCAGATAGGAAGATTTTGAACTTATTAATTTCAGAGTAGATTGTATTTTCTCACGATACTAATAATGATAATTATAAAACTAAGTCTGATAGGTCAGACATACATATCCGAAATAATCGTAATACTAAATTTGAATTTAATTCAAATAAATATCCGCTTTCGCGTAATTAACTTATTATACTACTACTTACAAACTAAATCTGATAAACAGATATAAATTAAATTAAATTTTTGATCTGAGTTTACTCAGATATAAATCCGCAAACGTGATTTGCAAAGCAAAAATGTATATGGGAAATGATATAGTGTATGCGGTCAGCCGAAGTTCACACATAATAGCAATTGATCCTAAGCATAAAAGGCAATTAGGTTTCAATCAAGAAAAAAAGATACGTGAGATTCTCTAAATTTCGCCACTCGGCAAAGGTCAGCCAATCTCACCAAAAAATAACTAACAATAAACGAAAAGGTAAGGTTTAAGTCTCGCATGACGCTAAGCGCGGTCGGCCAACTTAAACCGAAACAAAATTGAGTGAGCTTCCTGTAAAGGCATACTTACTAACCATTATAAACGCCAATTGACTAGAAACTACATAAATTAGAGAATAAAACTATTAACGAACGATAAGAGAAAATACAATTAAAATTTTACTGATCGGCATTAACGAAATGAGCCAAGGTACAGATCATAAGTATGGTATGGAGTCTGTAACTAAATGATGAAACGTAGAAGTTAAAAATACTTAAGAAAATTAACATACGAAACGAAATTAAATTTTTAATGTGAAATAACATTGGTTCTTCCAATGTCGTTCTCTGTTATTTTTTTTGGCAAAACTAACGCCAAGTGACGTCAGCACAGACGTGAGCCTGGTGAAACGGTTGCACTTAAATCAAGAAAATTATTAAACTAAACTATGTGCTAGCCCTAATTAAAATTAATACTAAATGAGAATAAGATAAGATAGGATACGAATACGAAAGATAAAGATAAAGGTAAGAGAAAATAAACGTAAATATAAGAAGATAAAGATAAATGACATGAAATACGCCTAAAGTCAATGTGAAATCACATTAACTAAAAGCCTACGTTTGCCTACAGACCAGAAGCCTGCGGAAACGGAACGTAATTACTAACTAAATTTTAATTTAGATACGAAACTAAAGCTTAATTAAAGTAAAACAAAATTAGACGTAAAGTAAGATAAAGGTAAAGATAGCGTAGGACGTAAATTAAATAACATGAAGCTTAATTCATGTCGTACTCGAAGTTAACGAAGCATGTTGAACTTGGAGCCTTCGTTTCGTTCAAGCTTAAAGCCTGACGAACCGGAATAAGAATATACAAAACATATATGAAGTTAGGGAGGTAAAACAAGAATATGAAAGTTTACGTAAAAGATTAAACATAGAGAAAATTGTAGATACTTTTTACAAATAAGATATTAACGGAATTTAAGTTTAACTTCGTGACTAATAAAACGGACGGACGTAAATTGAAATGTAATTTAACGGACAACAGACGGACAGACAAACAGGTTAAACGAGTAAGATAAGACAAAAAAACGAACCTGTTCAGTGATAAAGACTCCTTGTCTGTTTATACGGACTTTTACCGACGAGCCAACAAGAAAAGTGCGCTCACCATCCAATTTTCATGCCGAGAATGGCACAGCAAAAAAGGAAAAAAAGATCCTGCCCGAAGGACGTATTCAACGGAAAGGCAATGCCTGTTTGCGTTGAATACGACCCGAGTGTCGGGTCATTTATCTTTAAGAAAAAAAATCTACATATGCGTACGATGGGTTCTATTTGTCACACGTTTCGCGGTTTCCGGCAGCTCCTACCCGGTGGGCTACGAAACAGTACACCAGCTGCTAGATTCTTTATCCGTAGCAGCACTGCTAGACGGACGGACAAAGGACAAGGTAAATGGATGACTCCGAAACTAAGAGAAATACAGTTTAAATAAGAATGTCACCAAAATTAAATGAAACGAAAAAAAGAAAGATAACGTATAATGAAAGGAAAAGAATATGTACAGAATGAACTCTAAATTTTAATTATTACGCTCGACAAATGACTTTAAGGGGTTATACGCAGTTGCGAGGCTCAAAAATAAGGTTTTTTTACGATTTTTTTGTGGACACAGCTTTTATTTACTAAGTACAAGTAATAGTAATTCTGAAAGAGCACACTTTGAAGAATATAATTTTGTATTACTCGTGTCAAAATATTGATGTGCACCGCCTCTGCAGATGATGTCCTGAACGACCTCCAAAAAAAGGCGCTCGGCGGTGAGCACGATTTTGTCGGTTTGGATTATCTGAAATAAAAAAAAAGGTGAATTCTTTTAAAGGATAGATAAATGCAGGTATTGAACGAAGGAATAAACAAAATTTTCATTTTTAACAAAATGGCGGCTATTTGAAAAAAATTTTTAGTTTTCGATGAAAATTTTCGCTTTAAATTGTCCAAAAAAAATAGTAAAAAATTTTGTACATCTTATTCCTTCGTTCAATACCTGAAGAATGTATCTAAAAAGATTGTGTCAAAATTTCAGCCCGATTAGTTGAGCCATCTCTGAGAAATCTTGCTCACCGACTCTGAAATGACAGTTTTGAGATAAACGCGTTTAAAGTTTCAGAAGTAGTTTACACATAGGTAAATTTTTTTTTTTTTAAACTTACATGGTATCATCGATTCCAGGGCCATAAGAGGGACCTTGTGCAGGATCCCTAGCTTCCAGTAAGTCCAGCTGGTGTTGTCGTCGAGCCATTCTTTCTTCGCGCGTGCTCCCTAGCGCTCTCGCGTTGGAGATCATCACACGCTCTGCGTCCTCTTTCTCAGCATAATTATGAGCTGAGGTGCCTAATGAAAGCCCTAATGCACTCATCATGTGTAACAATGATGTTGTACCTTCATTATATGTTGCAGCTGCAATGTAAGCCGCTATTTCAACAACTTTAGAGCCACATGGAACAATTTTCGGACTTATTTTCCAGATTAACTGATTGTAACTTTCATTGTTATTTTGTGTGAATCCACCTACACACCTTTCCAATAAATTTTCGTTGCTAAGGTTTTCATAAATTGGATATATAGCTTTGGCAACATCAGCTGGTAAAGCTGGATAATCATGGGTGTAAGAAGATAATGTATCTGTTGCTAGCGCTTGCTGCCAAGTACACCATGAACCTTCTCCACCTGGGCACATTTCGTGTTGAGGATTCTCATCGGTCGAACAATAGTGATAATAAGTTCCCCAAATTGCATTATACATACTGTTCACAGAATCACAATTTCTTCTTATTGCCAAACCGTAATAAACTGTCAGCTTATCTATTAGCTTAGCTGTGAGCTTACCTTTCCCAGAAAGTACTTTTTTATTAATTGTTTTTCCGTCTTTTTCTATTGATTCAGTCTTGTTTTTTACTAGGTCGCGGAGTCGTGAGCCCATCCTCTTTTGAACATGCCCGATACATTCTTTTTTAACAATTTCATAGTCATTATAAGGAGCAGCTTTCAGTAACCCAGAATATGTTTTTGAATCGCCATCACCTATATAGTTTTTATAACGAACTTGGAATTTTTCGATTGAACGCTTGAACATTTCAATAACAGAATCGACTTCCATTTTACCTGAAGAGCCATTGTGATTCGCAGCACAAGTTTTTTTATGTTCATCGTGCCACTCAGTATACTCTTCAGTACCTTTTTTAGGTTTCCAAACCTCACACTGCTTACAGTAAGAACTTTTCACTACTATATCAATGATTTTTCCAGTGTAATATCCAATCAATGATGTCACTCCATATAAAGAAGAATACCCTCGCTTCTTCCAGGTTCCGTCACCCGAAACTGTTAGTTCTCCATCACTTTGGTCACCTTGGTCATTTTGGTCACCTTGGTTTCCAGCAGTCGCTTCTTTTTCCTCAGTACAGGCTTTTTCAAACAGTTTTTCAGCTGCTATTTTCACACAAGAATGAATGTTCTCAATAATCAAGTCATAAGTGTTTTGTGTTAAAAAAGCAGGCATATCCATCAAGCCACAAAATTTAGCTGCGCCTTTTAATCCTAGTCCCAGAATTCTCATCACAAATATAAATCTTCTGTTTATTTCGTAAGAATGCTTGACAAAAGGGCTGGAGTTTATCACACGATTCTCACAGTTATCACACAGTACAACGATTTTAAAACCAAGTCCACGGGTAGAAGCAGTTTCAAATTTTATGTTTCCCTTACAAGACTTACATTGCACATATTCACTTATCGCAGCAAATACTGTAATGAAGTTTAGAATTCTATATTCAATCGAAGGATCACGTGAAACTAAAATCTCTTTCTGCATTTTAAATTTTTTCGCAGACGCACTAAAACTACTTTCATCCGTTTCAGTAGTCTTTGGATTAAAAGTCTGTGTTCTCTTTTTTCTTCTAGATAATTGAACATTTTCGGTACTTCTGCGAGATCTCGAACATTTACGAGGCATTTTTTTAATGTTTAAATAAAATTCACTAGTAAGTTTAAACTGAACGCACGACTTTACCACTTAGCAGTACAATTTAGACTGACGAAACACTTTTTTTAGGTTATAATATAACTGCACGTGACCTTCAAGTCTTTAGTATATCTGACTATTATACTCGTATTCTACAAGAAAACAATAGAATAAAGGGTCTCAGGTAGCGCGCCTCATGCATGCAGCTGCTCGTCCAGTTCTTACTGACCCTACTTTCTAACTCTCTGACGTGGCCTTACAAATTCAGGTAAATCTCCAAAAATATTTATCGGATTGACTTCAAATTTTCAGAGAATATACTCAAATATATGTACATTCCGAAAATGCAAAAAAAAAAACGATTTTTTGAAAATTCTAACTGCGTATAACCCCTTAATATAGATACATGTTAAACTCCTAAGTTTTTACCATCTATAAATGTTAGTTCGTAGCGATTGTCTGAGAGCTTTTTAGAAATTTGGCATTTTATAAATTTTGGAACTAGTTTCGAGCTGAAATAATTACCAGCATCCGATAAAGGAAAATGTCTCTTCCAAACACAGCCGATATTATAAGCAGCAAAACGATGACGGAGATTATACCTATTAGCACTATTATCCTGAGATTTTAAGATGCGTTTCTCGTACTAAACGACATGCTTGGTTTAAGTTTTAGATACGTCCAGGACAGTCATCAAGGTTAATAAGATACGCGGGCGAAAATTGAGTAGTATGATGCACAGCGGAATTAATAGCGAAATTATAAGCATCAAGATTTAAATCCTAATTACGCTGATTATCATTTATATATGAAGCTATAAGTGTTTTAGCTGTCTGTATAACTCGTTCGGCGGGGTTACTTTGCGGATGGAATTTTGGAGAAAGATGGACCAGGATGTTGTGATCCTTAAAGTACTGCAACAATTCCTTACTCATGTACTGTGTACCATTGTCACAGACAAGTGAGTCGCAAAAACCGAAAGTGAGAAACACTTTATCGAAAATTTTAAGGATGTTTTTCGCATTGGCTTCACCGAGTGGATAAACCAACGTAAATTTGGTAAATGGACCTCCAAGATCGGTACATAATACTGACCAAGGTTTAGTAATGGTTCTTTTACCCAAATATCCGGCAGGTAGCTTACGTTCTACTTTATGTTGAGCACAGACTGGACATGAACGGCAATATCGAAGTACATCAGTACGCATTCCAGGCCAGTAATAGATTTGTGATAAACGACAAAGAGTTTTGTAACAACCGAAGTGACCAAAAGTTACATTGTCGTGACATTCATGTAAAGCATCTTTTCTAAGTGATGTAGGTAACGCTAATTTCCACGGATCTTCGTCTGTATTTAGTGGATTTACCGGACTACAAAATTTATACAGTTTACCATCCGTTACTTTCCAGTGGGAATAACTATCGGGAAACCGTTCGGTATTAATTAACATTTTTCGATACCAGCGATCAAGGTGATTGTTAGTAACCTCAAGCAAGTTTATGTCAGGTGGGATACGGGACAAACCATCAGGTAAGGTATGTGAGGAGCCTTTACGGTGTACGATATCAAAATCGTAGGACTGCAACTGCAAACTCCAACGTGCGAGGCGACCAGAAGGATTCTTCAAATTGTGAAGCCATTTCAAGGCGAAGTGGTCTGTAACCACGGTGAAACGAGTAGCTTCAACATAGCCGCGGAATTTATTAATTGCCCATAAGATAGCAAGCAATTCTTTCTTGGTGACGGAGAAATTTACTTCATTTTTAGACAAGGCACGGGAGGCATCGGCTATGGGAATTTATTAATTGCCCATAAGATAGCAAGCAATTCTTTCTTGGTGACGGAGAAATTTACTTCATTTTTAGACAAGGCACGGGAGGCATAGGCTATGACTTTTTCTTTACCGTCAAGAGTTTGTTGTATCAAACAACTGCCAAGTGTTAGGCAGGTACGGATCAGGACAGCTAAGTATAGGTGGAGATATAAGGTGCTGTTTAAGTGAATCGAAAGATTTCTGGGTAGCGTCGTTCCAATCCCACTTACAATTTTTCCGTGTGAGTTTAGTTGACGGTGCTGCAAGTTCAGTAAAGTGAGGGATCCAACGGCGGAACCAAGAAATAATTCCCAAAAAGGAGCGAACTTGTTTTACAGTTTTAGGAACGGGGTAGGTAGCAATTGCACTAGTTTTCTCCGGATCTACTTAGATTCCAGTTTGATTTATTAGGAACCCGAGATATTTATTTCGCGTTTGGCGAAATGGCATTTGTCTAGAGAAAGCGTGAGATTTGCAACTTTCAATCGGGATAACACTTCATGCAACGTCTTCAAGTGATCTTCAAAAGACATATTAGCGATTACAATGTCGTCTAGATAGACAAATACATAGGGTTAGAGACTAGGACCCAAAATTGTATCCACTAATCGTTGTGTGGCTGAAGCATTAGTTAAACCGAACATCATTCTTTTTGGCTGGAACTGGCCACGATCAGGTACAGAGAAAGCGCATTTAGGCCGACTACTATGTTCTAACGGTATTTGTCAAAAGGTGGACTTAAGGTCGAGAGTGGTAAAGTAACCAGCGTTCCCTAAACGGTCTAAGATTTGATGCATGAAAGGTAGGGGATAACCGTCCTTTTTCGTGCATGTATTAAACCTTCTAAAATCGAGGCAAAAGCGAAATTTTGGACTACCATCAGTACTTTTCTTATTTACGACCACGATTGGATTATTCCATAGACTCTGAGCTGGTTCGATTACGTCGAGACGTAACATATGATCTAACTATTGGTTAATGAAATCAGAAATAGGCTTCGATGCCACGTAGTTACGCTGCTTAATAGGTGGAGCATCGCCGGTATCAATTTTGTGAACAATAGCCGAGGTACATGTTAAGTCATCAGACTGAGGAAAACCTTCAATTAATTTTTCTAACTGATGCCGTTGTTCAGGTGTCAATGACTGATCTAGCTCTAATGAGCAGATATCAGAAGCGGTGATTTGGTATTTGTTGGCACTGAACTCAACAGAAATACCGAACTTCTTAACAAAATCAACACCCAACTGTAAATCGTTAGAAAGTTCATCTATAATAAGTATCGGTACCGTAGCGGTACGACCATGAAATCGACAAGAAATGAAAGCTTTTCTATATTTAATAGATTTGAGCGTTACTTTATGGTATTCCATTTTAAAATAAAACGACAATTTTTTACTTTACTAATACCACTTTATTTAGTTTTAATTGTCTGTGACATGTTTCGGCCAGTATGGCCATTGATGAACTGTTCGTAAATGGCCATACGGGCCGAAACATGTCACAGACAATTAAAACTCTAAATAAAGTGGTATTAGTAAAGTAAAAAATTGTCTTTTTATTTTGAAAGCTTTTCCTTTGAGATGACATGATGATCCATTTGCGACAGTAATTTGCATGTGTGGGCTGAGTTGGCATAAAGGTGGTTGATTATTCTTTATTTGCTCATAGAGTCTGGAACTCATTGCTGAAATAGATGCGCCAGAATCCAATAAGCCCAAAACTTTACGTCCAGAAATAGTTAAATGGACATACGGACGAAAATCATTCTTTACAGTAACAAACGGATACATCGAACTCAACGAAGTATTAGATGGAGGTGGAGAAGTACAATATTGATGTACGGTTTGTAAGCAGGTGGTCCAGTTCGTGGAAATCACGCTTAAGAGATGGAGAGAGAACCGATTTTGAATTTTTAGAGAGCAACCGACGGCTCAAGCGATGCCCTAATCGGTGTTTAAAGACGGGTTGCATTTTGAACAAGTCCTAACCGTAACGTTGGGAGTACCACAACGATAGCCATATCGGTTTTGCGGCTTAGTACAATCCCGAAAATGGTGACCTGTTTCGCTACAGTTAAAACACTTCAGTGCCTTACAAAACGGACAGACCGATTGCCAGAGGTACTGGTAGATGACTGTTGTGAGGTGGATGGATAAACGCGTGACGTATTACTGGTCCGAGTGGGTGCATGGTCTAATTTGACGCGGTCAAGTTGCGCACAAACGGTATAAAGTTTGTTCAAGGTATCGCACAAACTGGCGGATACCAACAGAGCATTCTCCCGGGATAGAGCAGAGGTGATGATGTCAATTTTTCGTAAATCGTCAGGAGGAACAGCTAATCTAGAAAACAGCTGTTTCAGACGGACAAACAAATCGACTGACCGTTCGTTCTGACCCTGTTTGATGCTATAAATGTTTTTCCATATAGCATCATCTACGAAGTGAGTCTAATAACTGGTACCATGATTTGGGTCTGGCTTTGTGGCACGGTACCAAGTCAGGCAGGTCCTTTGAATAAATCGACCGCTGAAATAAAAAGGTCATGGTGTGAAACATGACGCGCTTCGGCAAGTTCATGAATTCGGTCAATGAATTCTTGGACATTTTTGGTGCCAGAAAAGCGAACATTCCACTTATAAACGGGTGGCAGTTTATAAGGAGGTAAAACAGGATTAACAGACGTAGGGACATGGACGCGAAACTGTCTAGTACGTTCCAGAAGCTCCGTATCTAAATTATTAAAAGACTCCTCTAATAAATTGGCCTGTTCTAAATAAGGGGCGGTAGTGTCGTCTCTAAGCTGGCGATTTTTCAATAAATTTAACCAACGCAAACAATGTGCAATACGGTTCGACAAATATTGATATTCGAGAGAATCTTCCTGACCGACAAACAACCGGACTTCAGCACAAATTTGAGTGTATTTAGCACGCAAGGTACCTACTTCACCTACTAATGGTGGGCTAAACGTACAACCAAGTTCTAACCCTGAATTCAACAAAGAGGTCATTTGTCTAGCTATAAGAGCTGTAGGAGATCTTCCATGCCTCATGATTTCGTACATAAGCTCATCGCGTTTTAAGTCAACGTATGAAATGTCAGCCTGAGCGTCCATTATTAAATTTTATTTAACGAAAGGGAAAATAAGTAATAGTAAATAATAGATAATAGGTAAAAGGAATAGGTAATCAAGATAATAAGTAAAACTAAGTTAGATAAACTTACGATTTACGCCCAAAAATAAAATATCCAACGCAAATTTTGTAACCGTAATATCTATCTATGTCTATAATCGTCGTACGTCATATTATGTGCAGTGCATACCAATTTTTTGTTTTAGTAAGGTTAATTCAGTTGGCGCTCAAATTAGCAATTTTGCCATATTATAAATTACTTACTGATAATTTTCCTACATTCTAATCTTACTGCAAAAAAATATTTTCAGTATTTTTTTTACGGGTCAAAAAGAGTGTTACGTTCTGCACGTAAAATTATTAACTAAATTGTAAATACAAAAAAAAAAAAATCAAAAATAATTTTTTTATAATAAACTTAATTTGGTACGCCCCTGTACATATAATTAATTTTATTAAACTAAAATAATTACGGACGATTATAGATATTATTCATCCACGAACGATAATTTTATCAGTTGTCAGTTTTGATTTAGCGCGAAAATGTGCTTATAAAAACACGAGTTGATTGACAGAAATCCCTTTTTCTTATTTATCTCGTTGCGACGTTTGGAGCACCAAACAGGTTCGCAAAAGAAATTTTTATTTAATTATTGCATCCTTTGTTCTGTAACTATCATTTTCATATTTAATTTTTTCATATTGAAAAATGTTTTAATTATTGTATTAGGGTAAAGTGACAAAATCCTTGTTAATATTGAACTTGTAATTAATGAGCAGTGCTAATAAATTTTCCACAAACAGGGGGACTACGTGATTTAATCAAGCAATACGTTATCAATTCAGGAATTATGTGCTTTGAAATTAGTAACCAACGCCCTTAAATATTCGAACTTGAGTGTATCATGGAGCATTGATGTATGGAATTTAGTTAATTGGAATGATGACCGTTACAGTGATTGCCGCTTAGTTTCTGCATTTACCAACAGCCATAATCGTTTCCTCAACTTCTGGAACAGTGAGATAAGTGTTATTTCAATTTAATTCCACCATCTTTTCCTTTGTGAATATTTACAATTGATTACATAACTACGAACTAACTTTATGCTTCAATGCCCAGAGCTTGTGAACTCCCTTTATGGTGTTTTCTTTGAATTTTAAGAGTTAATAATTTTGCTTAACAAATTTTGATTTCCATAATTTGTACGTTTACCCTATCGGTTTTTTTGATAATTAATTTATTTAACAAGAAAATAATTGTTATGTAATTTTTGTACAAATGAAATTGGTTTATTTTTATAATTTAAATTGACATTCATAGCTTACCTAAATTAAATCGAACTGTTTTAAAACCAAATTTGTCAATCTTGTATTAAATTTTCTCAGTTAACTAATTTTGTTTTGCTATCACTTTTTACTGTTACTAATTTTCTATTTGTAATACATTTGTATGTCGTTGAAAACTAAACCATTCTAATTTTTTTGTATTTGTTAAATTACGTTTATCTAACTATCCTTTATTGTTTTATTGAATTGTTTGGGTTTCAACGGGACTTATTGTTGTGTTTGACCAATGTTTAATTCTGTGTTTTCTATACAATTGTAACTTATTGTAGACTGATTTTTTTTTATTTAATGTGCTAAATTGAAATTTCTGTTTTAAAATCCTGCTAAACCCTGAGAACGAAAACAACAAAACAAAATAGAAAATAAAATTTTGTAAACTGCGCTAGTACATAAATTGTTTTGTTTTTGAATTTTAAACAAGTTTTTTTATTTTTAAAATTTCTATACCTTACCTATATCTAATAGTGTGTATTGTATTACATTTTGGTGAAATATCCATAATAAAACAATTATCGACAATAGAATAACTTTTCATTTGAAACTAATCTAACCTTCGGGCAAAGGGTAACCTATATTATATCAAAAATCGAAGTACATTGTTAAAACTAACCTAAGTTTCGGGCAAAGGGCAACCTTAACAAACCTCACCACCTAGTTTTTGTATAAAAAATCGAAGTTTATTGTCAAAACTAGCATAACCTTCGGGCAAAGGATAACCTTAACTAACCTCACCACATAGTTTTATATCAAAAATCGAAGTATACTGTCAAAACTAACTTAACCTTCGAGTAAAGAGTAACATTAACTAACTTCACCACTGAGTTTTTTATGTCAAAATCGAAATATATTGTCAAAACTAACTAAACTAACCTAACTTTAACTAACCTCACCACCTAGTTTCTATGCCAAAGTCGAAGTATATTGTGAAAACTAACTAAACTAACCTAACCTTAACTAACCTCACCACTTAGTTTTTATAACAAAGTCGAATGTATTGTCAAAACTAACTAAATTAACCTAACCTTAAGCGCCCCCTCCTCTCTCGCCATTTCGCACCAACCCTAGCCCCCAAATTAACGTTAATGTAAGGAATGTACGGAATCATTATAAACCGTATAAATTTACATTATTTTATATTCAGAAATTATGTATGAGGATATAAAAATCAGCTGTGTAATATAACAACTACTAAATGTCATATATACATATGTATGAACCATACGTGAAGTATAATTATTCTCTTTGAATAACAATACGTACGTATAAATGTCGTCGTTTAAAACCGCATACGTCTTAAAATAAAAAGATTAAAATTATTGGGAAATTTGTAGAGTACGTTGTCATGCGATATTTTTATTTTATTTTTTTTTTTAACAGGTAACACAACCGATTCAGAATTAATCAAACTGTAAAAAACGTTTAATTTGTTCTGCGGTTTAATGGCCTGTATGGCCTGTATAGCACAAATCCATCATTTATAAATTAATTGACTAATGTTTTCTAATTATTTTTATTTATATGGTTTCTGATTATTTTATTTTATTTGTGATTATTTTATTTGATTTTATTAAATTATTTAATTAAAACAATTTAAATAATATTTTTTAGTGGCTTTTAATTTGCGCAGTAATGTTAAAATTATTGTTTATTATTTATTTGTGTATATGTTACATATTTGGGTATATATGTGTGTGTTATTGGTATGTAAATCAAACATCTATACATTATGTCTTAACGTCATAGCAACTTTTACTGTAACTTTAACGATCGATATCTCGAAAACTAAGGCGAATTTCAAATTTTTTTACTCCTTATTTTTTGCTTAGAATGCCAAAATCTATCAGATTCGCTTGTTAAATGTTGTCGCCTCGGATATCGTACTCTCCCCCTAGTTTCCAATAATATTTGATTTTACTCAATATCTAAAACCAAATTTACGTGCTGTTAAAATCGAAAATGAATTCTAATGCTTAGTGTCCACATGCAAGTTACTTGCAGAAGTTTCTGCAGAGACTACTTGCACAGACGTGTCCACGTATTTCATACTTTTTGCAAGTTTTCTTTCGCAAATTACTCTCAGAAGTTGCTCTGTGTAAGGACTTGCGACAACGTGTACACATAAATTATTTTTTATTTGCAAGTTTTGTACATAGGGTCATTTCACCGGTTTTCGTCCAATTAGTGGAGTTCATAGGTTGGTGATATAATAAAAATAATATCTTCTATTAATTCAATGTTAATGAATTATATTGTTATTTGTTATGATATATGATATATCCTTTGATAGTATTGTTGTGCATCGGAATGAGCCCCATTTACCAAATTTGAGTTCTTAACTTCCATAGGGGGGCCCTACACATATTAAAAGGTAGCGGGAAAATTATATATATATATATATATATATATATATATATATATATATATATATATATACATATATATATATATATATATATATATATATATATATATATATATATATATATATATATATATATATATATATATATATATATATATATATCAGACATCTTTTTTCTACATATTCGTGTTCTACGGGTCCGAAAACGGATAGCGCCCCTACTCTCACCTCTCGCCGTTCTTGTCGTATAGACTATATAAGTCTAATTTTTTCAAGGAAAAATTATTCAACTAAAAATAATAATGGTAAATATACGGATTTCGCTAATTTTCGTCCAAAACAATTAGTTGTTGTCCACATATAGGCTATTTTTCGACTATGATTTAGGATAGGATTGTTAAAAAAAGAAATTAATTTTAATAAAAAGCAAATGTTTGTACTCATTTAGGCCCTCTCATCTTCCTTCTTATTTAGATTTTCTTATTGATTTGGGAATTTTTTTTTAGAAACATAACTGTCAAATATGTACATATTTTGATAATAATTATAATAATTTTTACATACAAAATAGGAAACTTTATGCAAAAAATTATTATTTACAATAAGTCTTAAAACTTGCTTACACGATTAAAAAAAACATCGATTCTACAGAATCGACGGCTTTTCCAATGTAGGATCGATGTTTTCGAAAAAAATATCGATAGTATCGATTATCTAACAATCGGGTAATTTTTAAATAAAAACTCAATTACGTTATTTTACTAATACTATTATGATATTTTTAATGTTTTTATGAAATTTCTTTATTTTGATACATTAAATTATATTATCTATAAAAAAATACCCCTGTCGCAGCATCTGCATAACATAACGAATTTCCAAATATTGGGCACTGGTGGATCTCATCTAAGACTTTAAAATAGTTTAGCTTTCTAAGAGTAAAAGAATTTTTAAAATCGGCTGGGTAATTAGTTTTGGTATTTTTGGGACCCAAGAACCCGAACGGACTTTGTGAAGCATAGTTGTATCCATCTAAAATAATTTAGTTCTCTAACAGTGAGAAAATTTTCAGAATCGGTTTGATAGCTTATTTATGGCGTTTTCGGGTCTGCAAGATCCGGGTGGACCTCATTAAAAAATCTATATATATATATATATATATATATATATATATATATATATATATATATATATATATATACCAGGTGTAAAATATATAATTCTCGTAAAAAATAGGGGAGAAAGGTCTCAGTTTACTAATTAAGTTTTGCTAGTTAATTTGTACACCGATCAAGTTTCATTTCAGAAATATTTGATCGTCAAAAACGTGTTAAAAAATGGCCCCAAGGAAAAAAAACTTAATTAGGCTAACATATTTTTTGTTTTTGGTTTTTTGAATGTTGAAATTTTTGTCAATAAAATATGTTTATGTATTTATTTATGGAATCTTAATACCTGTACAGCAGCGTCCAAAGAAATTTGAACAAAATTTGTAACAATTTCACCTCATATTTCATACCAAAATACGAAATTTAGTTCAGCATAAGTTACAAAAAAAAAAAAAAAATTAAAATTTGAAATATTTATAGTAGTTAATTATAAATTAAATGAATTACAAAGTTTTAAAATAGATAATTATTATAGTTAATTAACCAGTCCAAATTGAAAATTATACCGAATATTATAGTATTATTTTTTTGTTTAGTAGATAGTGTCTATTTGTTAATCATACACTCACAGGTAATGCAGTTTCTAAGTGCATATTTTTTCATTATTCCAAAAATGAGATAAAGATTAGTTTTTCTTGTTAAAACTTTCATTTTAAATTTGTAATACCTATTGATACAAAAGTAAAGAAAATATATAGTACACTAAAGATTTCAAAAGTTTCTATAAAGAAATTGATTTTAAACAATCTGTTAATTAGAATCTTTTTTAAATTTTTATGTACGTATATGTGATTGCTGTTACAAAAAACTTTATAATATTTGGGTTAGTGGTATACTGACCCATAATGGCAATTTATGGGTCAGTAGTAGCTACGTATAACTAAATGCAAAGTTTCTGAGCGATCAAAGTCCACTTCCAGTTTTACTACAGTACTCCGTTAAATAAATAAAAGTAAGGGTCTACACCATTAAAAAAATCGTATTTATAAATACCTAACTAAATATGTTATTATTACTATGTAAGGGTATTTTTCATAAAAATTTTTTCCTGTTAGTATTTAATATTTTAAAATTGGTAGCGTTAAGTCGTTTTGAAACATTAAATTTCTTATCAGAGGTATTTCTAGTTTTAATTATATTACATATTTCTTGTAGTTTAGAAAAGTTTAATTTTTAATATTTTATACTCACCTGAACAATTTACTAAATATTGCAAATAATAAAACGGTCTACACTTTTCTCTTCTAAAGTCTGTACTTTTCAGTGGTTAATTAAATGAAATGTATTCAATTTTATTGAACTACCTGATACAGTCGTAAAACCTGCATAAAATCTACCTTTGTAAATGTTGCTATTATTATGAATTTTTCAATAAAATCTGTTTATTAATTTTACAAAATTTGTATGTTTACAAATAAATTTGTAATTTTTAGAATCAGTACTTTTACTTAGCTTTGGCTAGTCAAGTGCTTTACCTGCGAGATACAATTTTCGATATTTTAACAATTTTTTTTAAATTTATCGTATTCTTGATTATTATTATACTTTTTTATACCCTCTATTTTAATCGGGTTTTTATCTATTGATATTTAATTAATTTAAATATGGAAATGAATACGAGTATTAAAAATAAAATGTTAAGTCCAGAAGCAAAACTTATCATTTTAAATGTGTTAGTGTTTATGAAAAGTGAAAATGATGGTGTGAAAATCCCATTAATTCAAGTTAAAAATCGTTTTACTGCAGCTACGGATCGGAAGCTATTTTACAGTGTGAGTAAATTTTAGTGATTGGTGCGTTTGGTAATAGGTGTGTGATGAAAGTTCAAGTGATAGTGATTAACAATACCCCTGTCGCAGCATCTGCATAACATAGCGAATTTCCAAATCTTGGGCACTGGCGAATCTCATCTAAGACCTGTACCTATTTAAAATAGTTTAGCTTTCTAAGAGTAAAAGAATTTTTAAAATCGGTTGGGTAATTAGTTTTGGTATTTTTGGGGACCCAAGAACCCGAACGAATTTTGTGCAGCATAGTTGTATCCATCTAAAATAATTTAGTTCTCTAGCAGTGAGAAATTTTTTAGCATCTTTTCGATAGCTTATTACTGGCGTTTTCGGATCTGCAAGATCCCGGTGGACCTCATTAAAAAATCAGCTCGACCGTATATTCTAGGCAGACTTTATGTAAAATATATATATATATATATATATATATATATATATATATATATATATATATATGTATATATACATATATATATATATATATATATATATATGTATATATATATACATATATATATATATATATATATATATATATATATATATATATATATATATATATATATATATATATATATATATATATATATTCAAAACCCGTTGTGTAGCATTCTACGCCGCATTTGCATCCGCAGGACAGTTGTGGATCTCAGATAACACAACCTGTACCTATCTAAAATAGTTTACCTCCGTAATAGTAAAAAGGTTTCAAAATCGGTCAGTTATTTTATTTTTGACACTTTTAGGTCCTACTGACACTTCAGACCTTACATAACGTAATCTATATGTATCTAAAATAGCTTAGCTCCCCAACAGTGAAAAAATTTTCAAAATCGGTCGGCTAGTTTATTTTTGACGCTTTTGGATCCGATGGACCCTGGCAGACTTTACATAACGTAATCTATATTTATCTAAAATAGTTTAGCTCTGTAACAGTGAAAAAATTTTCAAAATCGGTCGGTTAGTTTATTTTTACCACTTTTGGGCCCCATGGACCCTGGCGGACCCTAAATAACGTAATGTATGTCTATCTAAAATAGTTAGTTCCCCAACTGTGAAAAAATTTTCAAAATCGGTCGGTTAGTTTATTTTTGACACTTTTGGATCCCATGGACCCTGGCAGACCTTACATAACGTAATCTATATTTATCTAAAATAGTTTAGCTCTGTAACAGTGAAAAAATTTTCAAAATCGGTCAGTTAGTTTATTTTTGACACTTCTGGATCCTATGGACTCTGGCAGACCTTACATAACGTAATCTATACTTATCTAAAATAGTTTAGCTCTGTAACAGTGAAAAAATTTTCAAAATCGGTCAGTTAGTTTATTTTTGACACTTTTGGGTTCTATGGACCTTGGTGGACCTTACATAACGTAATTTATATTTATCTAAAATAGTTTAGCTCTGTAACAGTGAAAAAATTTTCAAAATCGGTCATTTAGTTTATTTTTGACACTTCTGGATCCTATGGACCCTGGCAGACCTTACATAACGGAATCTATATTTATCTAAAACAGTTTAGCTCTGTAACAGCGAAAAAATTTTCAAAATCGATCAGGCAGTTTATTTTTGACACTTTTGGGTCCTATGGACCCAGGCGGACCTTACATAACGTAATCGATATTTATCTAAAATAGTTTAGCTCTGTAACAGTGAAAAAATTTTCAAAATCGGTCAGTTAGTTTATTTTTGACACTTTTGGGTCCTGTGGACCCTGACGGACCTTACATAATGTATTCTAAATCTATCTAAAATAGTTTAGCTCTGTAACAGCGAAGAAATTTTTAAAATTGGTCGTTTAGTTTATTTTTTACAATTATGGGATCAGTAAATCCTGGCGAAACTCATACAAGTCTAGTACTCTAACAGTAAGAAAAGGGTTCTAAGGATCTCATATAACTTATGGCAGTCCGTAAGCTTCTTGCGGACATCATTTAATTAATTAATTCAAATACTTTAACTTACTAACTGTGAAAAATTTTTTAAAATCGATTGGTTAATTAATTTCTGGCCTTTTTAGGTCCCGAAAACCTTGACCTCACATAAAATACCTTAAATCCATTTGAAATGGTTTAATTTTTTAACATTATTAATTATTAGTGGAAAAATTTTCAAAATCGATTCAAAATATTTTTCCGTACATACATATGTACATTGTACATATTTTGTTTTGTTTTATATTTAATAATATTTATATCATAACATAATCTTCAATTTCTTGTTTACTTAAAAATTCAATAAAAAAAAAAAAATTCTTCATTACATTAGCTTAGAAAATCTGTTTAATTTACATTTTTTAACATGGAATAGAACCATGCTAATTATAATGCAATAAATGAGAAACAAAACTCTATACATGTATGTGTGTTATATCTCATATATGTGAATAGTTTTCACTTGTTCTCACAAAATTCTTTAATAAAAAAGTGAAATATTTTTATACTTATTAAAAACTGAGATATAAATATAAATTACTTATTAGACTAACAAAGAAAGAATAAAAGAGAAAATTTACATTTTCTCGAAAAATACTTAAAATAGAAAGAAAATTATAAGAATATTTTCTTCATAATTTTTTTTTCCTTTTCAACGATGTAAAAATCGAACTGCCTTATGATAGGATCGAATGATAAAAAATGGCCAGAAAACCTACTTCTGGGCATCCGACGTGTCTGGCTAACGAACTTAGCCAAGCCAATTCAGAATCCAGTCCGCACACAAAATTTCTTAAGCGTTAGACGTTTCGTTCGAGAGTTACCGCGCATACATATATATATATATATATATATATATATATATATATATATATATATATATATAAATTTTAGTGAATATCATTTTCGTATTCTAGGGACCTCAAAACATATTTCTGATATGGTCCCGGGCTTAGGTCGCACCATGACACCTGGCGTAAAAGCTGAATTTCCAGTTTTGGAAATTCGCTAATAAGATGTATTTTACAGTGTAATAATTTTATATTTTAAGTGATGTGTTGACAGTGTGAGTAAATTTTAGTGATAGGTGCGTTTAGTAATAGGCGTGTGATGAAAGTTCAAGTGATAGTGACTAACAATAAGATGTATTTTACAGTGTAATAATTTTATATTTTAAGTGATGTGCTGATAGTGTGATAAATTTTAGTGATAGGTGCGTTTTAGTTTATAATGCTACTTCATTTTTTTACTTCGAAGTATTCAGAGTTAGTAAAGGTAATTTCTTAATATTATTTATTTAATTTAAAATTACTTATTCAAGTAGGTATATCATTGCATTACTATATAAATAAGCAAACTATTTCAAAATCGATTACATTTTTAGGGAATTTCCAAAACTGGAAATTCAGCTTTTACGCCAGGTGTCATGGTGCGACCTAAGCCCGGGACCATATCAGAAATATGTTTTGAGGTCCCTAGAATACGAAAATGATATTCACTAAAATTTATATATATATATATATATATATATATATATATATATATATATATATATATATATATATATATATATATATATATCCGCGCGATAACTCTCGAACGAAACGTTTAATGCTTATGAAATTTTGTGTGCGAATTCGATTTTCCAAATCGTTGGATGAGTTCGTTAGCCAGACACGTCGGATGCCCAGAAGTAGGTTTTCCGGGCGTTTTTTGTCAACAAAATGAGTTTTTTGCCAGAATTAAGCAATTTTTCAAATTTTTTTTTACACCAAGCCATAGTAAAAGGTAAAATGCATAAAAAATGTTTTTATACCGTTGCTCTAAATTACTTACTTTTCGAGAAAAACTAGGAAATATGTCGTTCTCCATTTCACTCGCACTCGCATTCTTTTTTTTTCTGTCTCATTTTTTGCGAGCTAAATTCGAAAAAAACCGCTTTATAAGTAGCGTGTCATGATTTTTTTAATCCAATTTAACGATTCGGCTATATTCTTTTTCTTTGTCAGTTAAATGTTTTTATAATGTATCTCTATTCCATTTTTTTTAGATAAAAAATCACGGCGCAGTTTTTTATGTGATATGATCAGAATTTAGATGATGTTTACACCTTCCTAAAATTAATAAGAGTTTGCTACAATCGCATAAAAATTACGTTAAATCATATTCAAACAATAATATTTTTACGTAATTTTCTATCCAAATGACAATACTACGTTATAATTATATGTATAAACCCATCATTTTAGTGGTAAATAAATTTGCACATTCAGTTTTTTTTTTTTTTTTTTTGACAACAAAACAAATAATTTTAAATTTTGACAAGTTGTATCATACATTTCTGAAAATATTAAATATTTTAAGGCAAAAATGTATTAAAGAACTGAAATTTGTTTAACAAAAACCATACATCTGCTCGTTTTACCTTAAAAATCTCGGAAAATAGAATATTTTTCAATAATTAACTCAGAAAAAGCATATATGAGGTAATTTTTATGATATTTTTTTGAAAATTTCAAAATAGTAGCGTTACAATGTTTTTTTTTTAATTATTTTGTACAATTTGGTAAACACACATCGTAACAAGTACTCGCCTTGAAAAAATCAAACAAGTATTTAAAAAAAAATACTATTTCGTGTAATGCCGTCCTGACCAACTGATATATTGGAACCGATTTTGAGCAGCTGGATTTACTACAGGCAAAAGCTCATAGCGAATACACACATTTTTTAACATCCTTTTGAATTTTGTAATTCAATCATTACAAATAAAATCTAAATAAAAAAAATCTATATGACCTGTTTTTTCTCAATTTTCTAGCATCAAATCTAGCGATAATTAACTAGCGGGTGATTGTATCGACATTTTAATGTAAAATATAGTAATTTTAACCGGCTTCAGAATAACGTTTCGATTTTAACAATAAAAATATCTAAAAAAGTGTTTAAGTTCTGGCAAGACTGTCAAAAAGGGACTGAAATATTTTTAGATATTGATATATACAAAAAATATTAATGTGTTAAGTACTTGCTAGACATAAACTTTCATTTTCGTATACGCTTTCGGTTTCGGATATTTAATTATTTCGGATATCGGTAGTTTTAGTTACGGTTACGAATATCTATAACATCCCTAATGTAAATGTTTGTCAATCCAACTTCATCGAGAGAAAGTTAATTATTTACGATATTCGGAAGAACACGTATATAAACATCTTTTTTATAAGTACGTATTATCATATAAACACATTTGGTTTGCAATTTTTTAATAATTAGTTTCTACGCTACTGAAATTATCTATCCATTTGAAAATTGGGATCCAGTGATGTACATTGGCACTACAAAAGTGTGGGTGAACAATTTCATTTTCACTTTTACTGAAATTATGTCATAAATTCATATTTTCAGAATTTATTCATTTGACAGAAAAATCCTAAATTATTAAAAAAGCCAAATAATTAATAACAATTAAAATAAAAACAAACAGAAAACATTTATTTATATTTGCATTTTTATAAAAACATGTAGGTATTATATTTTATATGCACTTTAACTAAAATGTCAAATTTCACACCTTGTTAATTTTCAATTTCACTCAAAATACGCTTAAAAATCAAAACTTAAAGTTTATAACATTCACAATCCGTGTAGAGTGTCCATACGTCTTGGTTTTCCCGGATTTGTCACGGTTCTAGCTCCAGTGTCCCGACAGACTTTTGACTTCGATTTGTTCCGGTTTTTCAAACTACTAATTTTTTATTTTCATCATCTAATAAGTACACAATTTTTCATTTTAAATAATGAATAGTTCAGTATCATATTAAAAGATCAACAGTAGATTCATTTACAACCAAACCTAAAAATATTTTAAAAAAATTAATTACTAATTAAATTTTCCAAGTTTTTTCGATTTTACCTTAAACACGAACTTCCAAAAAAACATTTTCTTTTCTTAACCTTCCATCATATATGTATCTACATAAATAAATTTTAATATTATTTTGCTTGCTTCTATGATACCGAAGTTCCTGAACAATTAAAAATTAAAATGACTGGAATTTTATTCGAACTTTTAAATAAAGTAGTTAACTAACGCCGACACTGATAGCGCCACAATACAGAAATTGCCAACATTTAAATGTTCATGTTTTAATACATTTTTCTTGAAAATAAAATTGTCTAAGAAGCTCACTTTCATAAGAAATTTTATAAAAATTTAAAAAATATATATTTCCTAGAACAGGGGGCGGTTTATTTTGAAAAAAAAATAATATTTTAAATAAAGAGCCATTAATAGGTAATCTATACATATGATACAAATGTAACGAGACCGTTTCTGTATAGGGAATATTTTTTAAAAATTGTGCAGATACTGTAAATAGTTATCGATGTAGATATCAAAACAGCGATTTTTAAAATTTTTGTCTGTCTATCTGTCTGTTCGTCTGTTCACGCATCACACAAAAACTACTGGATGGATTTTAATGAAATTTGGTGTGCTGACAACTTATTACCCGGAGCAACATCTAAGATACTTCCTACTTCGAGAAAATGTCTCATTCCCACGGGAAAATGGAAAAACCATGTTGAGCATGTGCATACAGTACGCAAAAACTATTGAACGGATTTTGATGCAATTTGGTGTGGTGATAACTTATTACCTGAGTCAGCATCTCAGATACTTTTTATTTCGGGAAAGTGGCTCATTCCCACAGGAAAATAAAAAAAACTTTTTGAGCATGTGCACATATTACGCGAAAACTATTGAACGGATTTTTATGAAATCTGGTGTAGTGATAACTTATTATCTGCGTCAACATTTAGGATACTTTTTATTACGGGAAAATATTTCCTTCCTTCAAGAAAATACAAAAATTATTTTGCTTATGTGCATGTATACTTAAAACTATTGTTCTATGCGAATGCTTTATAATTACTGTACTTATATATTTGTCATTTATTAAATTAAATTTACCATAATACAAAATTTCTGGAGACTAACTCTATTTTAAATTAATTTAGAAATTTCGAAAATTTAAGTGCCTATATTTCCGAGAAATTCATTTTGGGATGAAACTTGTTATATTTATAGGATAGATACTAGTTTGGGATGCAAATATAATAAAACAATAAAACGTTGGAAGTCCAAAAATTTTGTATGAGTTCTCCAGTCAGACACGCCCGATTCCAAAAACCTCACTTAATGAGTTTTTTGCAAACAATTTGCCAAAATTTAAAAGTTTTTCCATTTTTTTTTTACATTGTGGTAAAGAACCAAGAAAATCACAGAAAATACATTTTGACCATTATTCTAGGTAAGCGGGTTTTCGAAAAAAAGTAACTTTTATGATTGGAAATTCGCTATGTTATCCAGATGCTGCGACAGGGGTATTTTACAACGTAGTGTATTTTTATACATTGTATGTATCGTCCAATATTACCTGAGTGAGAGATATAACAACTAATAGGGGGAGTTTAGACATAATTACTCTATATCCATTTTTATTGCAAAAGTATTTTATCTTCTTAATATAATAAAATATGTGTATCTCTTACTAAAAATATATCTTTCCTTTTTGTTGGACTTTGATACCTCAAAAACTCTGCATCTAGTTATATATTTATTTAAAATGTAAGGACAACTGATACTAGGTTTGTTCCAACATCCACTTTTCAACAAGTATAAAAGATGTATACGATTTATTTATGCCCATGCACGACAATAAACAAGTCACAAACATGTTTGAAATGTACCTAGTACTGGTATATTTAAAAACAATTGTTGACATTTAATGGATACTGTCTTCTTCCACAGTGTCGTAAATATAACTTTTAGTTCACATTTTTTGGCTCTCTTGAAAAAATTATCGAATTCTTTCGTTCATGTACCATGTAGTAATAAATGAGAACAGTGATAGCGACCATTTAGGTTTTCATTTATTTGCCTATTTTCTTTTTTTTCAATGTTGCACCAGTTTTGTTTCAATGGATTTTATGGTGCTATTGATAATGCAAAAATTTTCACTCGCGCCTCTGATGATAAAATTAAAAATTCGATCAAGTAAAAATATAGGTATACATCTAATTGACAAAATGTAATCTAGTAATTTGCACATAATTTCGATAATACAAAACTGTGTATGCCAACTTAGCGTGTACGTGCATCTTTACAATTTACCTATAATCCGTTGTTTTTAAAGTGTCAAAAGACAGAGGTAGCAATAAGTAAAAAAAAAAAAAAAAAACAAACTAAAAATTCATTTAAGAATCTTTGGACAATTTTGGCAGTCAATCAGAAGTTTGGAGCTTGTCGCATGTATTGTTGGAATATTGAACAATACATATGTACAAATTGTACAAATAACTAAACTAGGGATGTACAAATACACGTATTATAAAATATAGCATGTTGGAATAAACCTAATTACACCATTTGAAAACCAGTAATCAGAATCATATAAAAAATGTTTGTGTTTTTTGACCTTCACAATCATAATGACCTGTTATGGGAACCAAAGAATGGAAACTGTGTGCAATCAATCATCTTTACCGATTTTGTTAATATGTAGTTGACTTAACTTACTTTAAAGATACGTAATTTTTATTATCTTTACATTATTATGTAATAAAGACAGTGATAGGTATACAACCAGGCTTAGGGTTTCCAAGCCAAATTTAGAAATCCTTATAATTAGTTGTTTGTTTGTTGGTATATTTTTCTACATCTTTGGATTTATGAATATGAAATTTTGCAAATACATGCTACAAATAGAGATCTTAATTAATCCACAGCAAAAAAAGTATTTTTTCTTAATTTTTTAAGATAGCTTTTCCTATTGGAAATTGGAGATTAAAACTATTTTAAAACTTACCCCATCGTATGAATCGAGGTATCGCTAGAAATGATTCGTAAAATAAAGGTTTCTTTTACTATTTTTAATTTTTAACCCTGCTTACGAAATGCTGAGTTTAAAACTGAGTTTTGTCTTTTTTTTCTACCCAAAATTGTTAAACTGGTTATTCAAAAAATTTGAAAAATTACAGACACTATTAAAGACACTCAATTAAAATTATTTCAGTTAAATTGTGTCAATAACTTTCAGAGATATAAGCAACTAAATTTTCAAAAATTTAAAAGTAAAGAAAATTTGGAAATTTGGAATTTTGGAAAATGAATAAAATTTTTATTTTTTCTAAGTAGCTATAAAAATACTATCACATAGTGGTATGTGGTAGTATTTTTCAAATGAAGTTGAAAATTTTTTAAAATGAAGTTGAGGTCCTTTTAACGACTATTGTACTTTAAAATTTATGTATTCTTTTAAGAGATATAAGGAAACGAATTATCACGTAATTATTGCGTAGTAACGCACGCACAAGTAACATTGTCTAATATATTATATTTATCTCTTTTTTAATAAACTGTAAATAATGTACCGCTGAACTCTTTTTTATGCGGTCTTTTTTGTGCGGCTTTTTTGTGCGATTTTTTTATGTGACTTTTTTTATGCGGTTTGTAAAAAATGGCCATTAAAATGCATAATGTGAATCAAAATTACGAGACAGTAAGAAACTTAAACAATTACTATAACTTTCTTTGATAAAAATACTTTTTAACGATGTTTAAGCATTTTATCAATAAATTGCATAAGAACATAAATTACTGCATCATTTAATTTTTTTACACATGTATTTTTCAAAATTTTCAAAATATTTTAAAAAGGAAATAAAATGTTCCTACGTGTAAATTAAGGCTTTATCTTGTTTATAGAAGCAACTTCTAAGGAAATTTCTAAGTTTTGAGCGTTTTGAGTGATGTTTTTTTGATGAAACTTTTTTTATGCGGTGCCGACCAACCGCATAAAAAAGTTTTTTGTACAATCTGGATCGAACTATACTTTTTATAGCTATTTATAATATTTTTGAATATATTTTTTTTGTGCGATTTTTTTTATGCGGTCGCCACCGCACAAAAAAAGGATCAACTGTACTTTGTCCCATATTTTATCATCAAATATGTAAAAATCATTAATCACTAAAGAACCCAGACTTAACGTGTGTCTAATATGCACTTGATGTGCGTATTTAGACACTGCTGTCAGTGTACATAATATGTATTTTTATTAATTATTTATTACCATATTTTGTATAAACATGTTGACTTGTTCTTTATTTGTGATTGTTTTATGTGTTTCGTATTCTAGGAATGGTTTGTGTGTGTATTTATTTCTAAAGGTACGGATCCACCGAGCACGCAAACTGTTTGTAAATGTTTGCGAATACAACATTTTTTGGTGGAGACGATCGTCACGAATGTTTGCAATTGTTTGCTAATGTTTGTCAGTGTTTCGACCAAAGTCGGTACATCAAAGGGAATTCGTAGTTTGGTCCGTTTTGTGTTTTTCTTGTTTTATGTTATTTTGTTGTAAATATAACAGCATAGTTTTGTGTTTTAAAAATGATTATTGTAATTTTAAATTAATAAACGAGTAAAAATAACATGGATTGAGATAATGAAAAGTTGCTGCAATTAATCAAATTTAAATCAAAACCAGAAATATGGCAAACTACCAATAAATTTTATTATAATAAAATTAAAGGACAGGATGCGTGGAATTCTCTACTCTCGCCGTTCAGAAGTGAAAAGGCCAAAGAAGAAGGCTGAGCATTCTTCGGGAATTATTTTGTTAATTAACTGCCTCGAAATTCGAAAAAGACACATAAGGCTTTTGTAAGAATCTCTAGCTAAAATACATTATCGCTAGTCTAACTTCGACAGGTATAGTCTCTGTAATTAATATCCCGTTAAAAAATTTTTGGCCGAATTTGGGAAATTAAAAATTGTAAATCTTCCGATGACATACAAAATTTTGAAATAAACCACTCCTTACGTGGTGCTCTTGCTTACATACGTTCATAATTACGATAGACTAGTTTAAATTTACAAAAGTCCAACATTATCTGCCGTTTCTCTTTTTTTTTATTAATAAAACAAAATAGATATTGATTTCTCTTTTGTTAGAGTTTTTTCCTTTGTAAGACGACAAGTGAAACTTTGTTAGCTCATACACAACATCTTACGACGTCAACAATTTCATACAAAGTTTATAAGCTGTCAAAATAGTATACCAGTTGGTCATTTCGTTATAATTCGCCATGACCCGTCATCGTGTTAACAAAAGAATACAAACAGCAGATAAAGGTAGACGTTTGTCCAAGCTTGTTTGTCGTAGTTATGAACGTATGTATTATTATTATTATTATTTTTTTTTTTTTTAATTAAATTGGGACACTGCTGCCGGTGGATGGCGCGGCCAGCAGTGTCCGGCGGCATCGCCATCGAAGGGCATGCGCCGCCAAAACGGGAAAATGATAAAAACGACACATATAGACAGGAACACATAAATGCATTAGACAACGGACAAACATACACATGATAAAATTCACCGATGAGCCCTGCCATCCCAGGGCTTCATAACGAGCGGACAGTCCTTGGTGGCGGTACGCTAAGTACTAGCCACAACGTCCGGTCACCAAGGACTGAAAACCAACGATGAAACTCCGAGGTGTAAAGGGCCTCGAAGTGGAGAATACTGAGTAAAAATATCACAGATAACAACATCACAATAATATCACCAGAAAATAAGAGGAAAATCTTATTACGTCACTGGGAAGCCACAGGCCGACCAGTGCCGCAATAAGTAATTAAAAACAAAACCGCTGAGGGGCCACAACGGCAAGCCCACAGCGGCACAATAAAATATCACAGATAAGAATAAAAAAAAAATGATGTACCACCTCAAGTGGAAAAGGCCCTCGGTGGTACATCGTTAAAACAAAACGGATTACACACAATCTTATTAAAAAATAAAAACAACAATATCACAGATTTCAAAAATTTCTTGCTCTGTGGCAAGATTCCGCTCCCCATAGTCTCAACAATTCCGAAATGGCTTCGTCAACACCTAGGAACTCACACGTGTAGGGACAGTGACATCTGATTAGTGAGCAACATGTACTGTTCTGTCAGATAACTGATTACTGGGTACATGTGCCGTTCTGTCAGATGTCGGGGTCAACCTACACGGGAGACCGGTACGATGACTAAGCCACGTTCGTCTGAGTCGAGGCTACAGAGAACGGGACAATGCCACAGAGTATCACAAAGTCAACATCTGACCTGTGTTCGTATCACTTCGACGGGGCGGAAGCCGCCATATCAACGCCCACGAACGCATCCGTACGAGGGACGACGACGTCTCCTTACTGGGCGAGCTCGCTCAAGCTGTTCGGGCAGACGTCGACTCGTACGTGTGGCCGATGAGAACGAGTGCGTCGGGAGCCGCATTCCTACCCATCGAAATGACAAGAACAAGGCCAGGGAAATATCACAGGAATATTTGAAAAATACCACCGCAGGCATGAAAACCCAGGGTGGCATAACAAGGATCACAAATTCGTCACAGCTTGGTTAAAACAAAATCACAGATAAAATATCACTTTTCGACTCGTCTGACGCGATTCACGAGACTGGTAAACATGCGCATACCAGCTACTACATTCACTTTCGTCAGTCAGTTGAGCAGCGTCAGCCCCAATTCCCAACTACGCACAATCTAGACTATCGGTGAAGTTTCGCTCAATACGAGAATGCCACACTGTCGATCCTACGACAATCATCCTTGTCGAAAAAAATACCCTAGCCTCGTTAGCCTGCTAGCCGAAGCTAACAGTTGCCCGCCGGGCACGAACGGGGACGTGAGGTTGGATTTTAGCCCAGCATTATTATTATTATTATTATTATTATTATTATTATTATTATTATTATTATTATTATTATTAATTAAAATTGGGATACGCCTGCCGGTGGATAGCGCGGTCAGCAGCACCCGGCGGCATCGCCTACCAAGGGCATGCGCCGCCATAAACGATAGGGATAAAAACATACACAAAACAGACAGAAACACATAAATGCGATAGACAAGGGACAAAACATACACATAATAAAATCCATCGATGGGCCCTGCCATCCCAGGGCTTAAAAAGAGCGGACAGTCCTTGGTGACGGTACGATAAGTACTAGACAGAGCGTCCGGTCACCAAGGCCTGGAAGCCATCGCTGGAACTCCCTCCGAGGCGTAAAGGGCCTCGGAGTGGAGGAACCTGACTAGCAAACACTCAAAAAAAAAGCAAGACTAGTAAAATATCACAGATTTATCACAGATGAAACTTATTACGTCACTGGGGAGCCACAGGCCCACCAGTGACGCAATAAGGAGTTAAAACAATACCGCTGTAGAGCCACAACAACAGGCCTACAGCGGCATAACAAAATATCACAGATAAATAAAAAACAAATGATGTACCACGTCGGGTGTAAAGAGCTCTCGGTGGTACATCGTTAAAAAACAATAACGGAAACAATACAACAAAATATAAATAACAAACAGTACCACTAAGGGTGTAAAAGGCCCTTAGTGGCATAACAAAAAGCTAAAAGTACCCTGCCAGACCAGCTGGAACAGGGTATAGGCAATAAATAGGACAACACAGTTCATTTTCAAAACACATAGATTAAAAACAAAGCTGGAAAGTAAAATTTAAAATATCGGGGGAGAAGCAAGAGACGACTTGTATAAAATTAAGAGACGTAAAGCCCCTACAGTCTCTGAAGAAGGTTCGAATTTCTGAGAAATTCAATCGTCCTTCTTTCAGAGACAGCATCATAACTTAATGCGTCGGCTACATTGTTCGGGAGCTGCAACCTCTGGCGCAATGGCGCAAAGGTTACACATTCCTCAACTATATGCCTCACGGTCAGCGCCGTCCCGCAGGCGGCGCACCTTGGCTGATCCTCACCGGCGAGAAGATGACGATGTGTTAACGCCGTGTGGCCCAAGCGTAAACGTGTCAGGGCCACACTCTCTCGCCGGCTCAGATTTACAGGTGCCGGAGTTCTTCGGACCTCAGGTTTCACCTGTCTGAGCTTTGCCGTGAGGTTGTTCCACTCACGTTGCCATTTATGTTCGATCGCGGATCTAATGCACACTCTCAGATCCTCTGGGCGTATGGCAGTGTCCTGTGGCTCACCGACTTCGGCTGCATGTCCGGGAATCCAAAAGAAGGTGATAGACTTTTGGCGGAGCATGTAGAGATACGTTAGGATGTTCTGCACCAGTGGATCGATGGTATGAGAATGGCAGATCGCTTGCAACGCGCTCAACGAGTCGGAACAAATGAGGAATGCGCTGTCTTCGGATGTTTGACAGAATCGCAGGGCTTGCAAAATAGCAAATAATTCTGCAGTATACACAGTGGCCTGGGGAGGAAGTGACCAAGCGTGAGGATCGTCACGAATGACGATGGCACTTCCAACACCCGTAGCTGTTTTGGAACCATCTGTGTATATGCAGAGAGAGTCGAGTTCGCTAATGATCTCATAAAAGCGGGATCGATATTCGAATGAACTGGTCTCCTCCTTGTTGAGACCAGTCAGGTCGAAACGACACCTTACGTTAGGGATCAGCCAAGGAGGTACTTCCATAGGACGTTTGGGAAGTACCTTGGCGAACTGTAAGTGCAGACTCTCTAATAACTCCTGCGTTCGAACGGCCACTGGTCGACTTATGGTGGGATGTCGACCATAGAGCCCCTGTAAACGGTATCTGAATAGAGTCGGGTGGTTTATATGTGAAGGTGTTGCATATACCCCTGCTGCATAATTGAGCAAGAGACGCTCACGTCTCAGTCGCAGCGGGGGAAGACCCGACTCTACGCAGAGGCTCATAGAAGGGCTCGTTCGAAATGCTCCCGTAGCCAGTCGTATGCCTGCATGGTGAACAGGATCTAGGAGTAGAAGCGCAGACGCCCGGGCGGAGGAGTAAGCAATGCTGCCGTAATCAATCCTAGTCAGAACTAGCGATTGATACAGGCGAAGCAACGACTCCCGGCCCGCACCCCACGATGCACCAGCCAAGCACTTAAGCATGTTGATTGTCCTGCAACAACTCGCAGCTAAAGAAAAAGAAACAAAAAGAAATAAAAATAACGAAAACAAAAAACAGTAAAAACGAAAAGAAATAAAAACGAAGGTTAAAAAATGAACGATCGTGGATTTCTCCTCTAGATCCGGCATCTTTTGTGAAAACCGTGGTACCTCGAGAAGGAACGGTGCCGATCTTGGGTAGTTAGAGGCTAATGGAATCCGAAGATTACTGTATTGCGCATAAACTACCCCTGGAACCCTTAGCCTCCTTGACACCAATAGGGGATAAATATCCCTCACGGGTGCCAAGGGCAGCTGCTATAGGTATCCTCACCACCATTATTATTATTATTTTTTTTTTTTTTTTGATTAAAGTTGGGGTACTGCTGCCGGTGGATGGCGCGGTCAGCAGCACCCGGCGGCATCGCCATCGGAGGGCATGCGCCGCCACACACGGTAAAAATAAAAACATACACATAATAGACAGGAACACATAAATGCAGTAGACAAAGGACAAACATACACAAATAAAAATCCAGCGACGAGCCCTGCCATCCCAGGGCTAAAAAAGAGGGGACAGTACTTGGTGACGGTACGATAAGTACTAGACAGAGCGTCCGGTCACCAAGGCCTGAAAAACCATCGCTGCGACTCCCCTCGAGGCGTAAAGGGCCTCGGGGTGGAGGAACCTGACTAGAAACACACAAATATCACAGCAATTATCACAATAAAAGATCACAGATAATACTTATTACGTCACTGGGAGGCCACGGGCTGACCAGTGACGCAATAAGGGCTTAAAACAATACCGCTGTGGAGCCATAACAACAGGCCCACAGCGGCATAACAAAATATCACAGGTAAATAAAACAATTGATGTACCACCTCGGGTGTAAAGAGCCGTCAGTGGTACATCGATAAAAAATAATAACAAAAACAACAAAACATGTATAAATAACAACAGTACCACTAAGGGTGTAAAAGGCCCTTAGTGGCATAACGACAATACTAAAAGTACCCTGCCAGACCAGCTGGAACAGGGTATCGGTAATAAATAAGACGAACACAATACTTTTTTAACACATAAAATAAAAAACGAGACTGTAGTTAAAATTCTATCGGGGGAGATTAAACGAGACGACTTGTAAAATCTGAGATGGTATGCCCCTAAAGCCTCTGAAGAAGATGCGAATTTCGGAGAAATTCAAGCATCTTTCTTTCAGAGGCAGCATCATAAGCTAAAGCTTCGGCTACACTATCTGGGAGCTGCAACCTTTGGCGCAATGGCGCAAAGGTTACACATTCCTCAACTATATGCCTCACGGTCAGCGCCGTCCCGCAGGCGGCGCACCTTGGCTGATCCTCACCGGCGAGAAGATGACGATGTGTTAACGCCGTGTGGCCCAAGCGTAAACGCGTCAGGGCCACACTCTCTCGCCGGCTCAGATTTACAGTTGCCGGAGTTCTTCGGACCTCAGGTTTCACCTGTTTGAGCTTCGCCGTGAGGTTGTTCCACTCACGTTGCCATTTCTGATCGATCGCCGATCTAATGCACACTCTCAGATCCTCTGGGCGAATGGCAATGTCCTGTGGCTCACCGACTTCGGCTGCGTGACGTGCTGCCTGGTCGGCGAGTTCATTGCCAGGTATCCCCACATGTCCGGGAATCCAAAAGAAGGTGATAGACTTTTGGCGGAGCATGTAGAGACACGTTCGGATGTTCTGCACCAGTGGATCGATGGTATGAGAGTGGCAGATCGCTTGCAACGCGCTCAACGAGTCGGAACAAATGAGGAATGCGCTGTCTTCAGATGTTTGACAGAATCGCAGGGCTTGCAGAATAGCAAATAATTCTGCAGTATACACAGTGGCCTGGGGAGGAAGTGACCAAGCGTGAGGATCGTCACGGATGACGATGGCACTTCCACACCCGTAGCTGTTTTGGAACCATCTGTGTATATGCAGAGAGAGTTAAGTTCGCTAATGATCTCGTAGAAGCGGGATCGGTATTCGAATGAACTGGTCTCTTCCTTGTTGAGACCAGTCAGGTCGAAACGACACCTTACTTTAGGGATCAGCCAAGGAGGTACTTCCATAGGACGTTTGGGAAGTACCTTGGCGAACTGTAAGTGCAGACTCTCTAATAACTCCTGCGGTCGAATGGCCACTGGTCGACTTATGGTGGGACGTCGACCATAGAGCCCCTGTAAACGATATCTGAATAGAGTCGGGTGATTAATATGCGTAGGTGTTGCATATATCCCCGCCGCATAATTGAGCAAGAGACGCTCACGTCTCAGTCGCAGCGGAGGAATACCCGACTCTACGCAGAGGCTCATAGAAGGGCTCGTTCGAAATGCTCCCGTAGCCAGTCGTATGCCTGCATGGTGAACAGGATCTAGGAGTAGAAGCGCAGACGCCCGGGCGGAGGAGTAAGCAATGCTGCCGTAATCAATCCTAGTCAGAATTAGCGATTGATACAGGCGAAGCAACGACTCCCGGCCCGCACCCCACGATGCACCAGCCAAGCACTTAAGCATGTTTATTGTCCTGCGACAACTCGCAGCTAAGGCTTGGAGGTGTGGGCGCCACGTAAGTTGTTTGTCGAATATAAGTCCTAGAAACCTGACGCTATCAACGCACTGGAGATTGGATCCTTTTAAAGTGAGGACAGGATCTGGATGTGCGTTGCGCTTTCTGCAGAAGTGAACCACCGATGTCTTTTGTGGTGAGAAACGGAAACCAAGAGCTTCTGCAGAAGTCACCACTTCGTTGATGCCTTGTTGCAGCCGTTGTTGGATATCCTCGATGGAATCGGCTGCATAGAATATGGTGAGGTCATCAACGTACAAGCAACGACGAATTGGGGCTGAAGCTGCAATATGACTGACTGCGATGGAAAACAAGGTGAGGAGGAGCCTTGAGGAACACCATTCTCCTGGGAGTGGGCCTCAGACTCAGTGTCACCTACCCGGACACGAAAAGAACGGTCAGTCAGAAAACTTTTTACGAACTGAGGGAGGTTACCTCTTAAACCCCAGTCGTGCAGCTTCTTGAGAATGCCATACCTCCAGGTCATATCATAAGCTTTCTCCAAATCGAAGAACACAGCCACAAGGTGTTTTCGTTGGAGAAAGGCGTCTTGAATGGCATTCTCGAGGCGAACAAGATGGTCCGTAGTCGAATGGTATCGGCGGAATCCACATTGATGTTTAGGTATAAGGTTGTGGGATTCCAGCCACCAGACGAGACGGTTGGTCACCATTTTTTCCAATACCTTGCTGAAACAGCAAGTCAAGGATATTGGACGGTAGCTAGATAGTTGCGATGAATCTTTACCCTCTTTTAGCAGCGGAATGATGGTAGCTTCCCGCCACTGCGGAGGGTAAACGCCTTGCCTAAAAATTTCGTTATACAGATCCAGTAACCTACACTTACCAGGATAAGGCAGGTTCCGGATCATGGCGTAGGGAATCTCATCAGGTCCAGGGGAGGTGTCCCCGGATCCACGAAGCGCCTCCAGTAATTCTTGCATAGAAAACGGTTGGTTATACTGGAGGGATTCATCTGAGAAAAAATCAAGATCGTTTTGTTCGTGTTCGATCTTGATCCGCAGGAAGTCCGGGTCATAATTCTGGGAGCCACTGACGCGCTGAAAGTGCTTAGCTAAGCAATTAGCTATTTCTGCGCGTTCAGTGATGTTCCGACCGTCGACGATGAGAAGGGAGGGCATAGGTGAACGGGAGAATTTCCCTGTAATGGCCCTCACTCTTCTCCATACCTCTGAGGTGGTGGTGGAGGTATTTATGGCCGAAACATATTGCTCCCATGATAGCCTCTTTTGCTCTTTGATGATTCTCTTACAGCGTGCTTGAGCACGCTTGTAGGCTATCACATTTTCCTGCGTGGGGCGACGTCTGAGTTCGTTGTACGCCCGCTTTTTCTCAGCAACTGCTACTCTCACACCATTATTATTATTATTATTATTATTATTATTATTATTATTATTATTATTATTATTATTATTATTATTATTATTATTATTTTACACCAACCTGGCGCTCACTACTCAGTAGGACAGTACTGGGTAACATTCACCTATACCGGCATTATGCAAGGTATTAGGCTCTGTGGAAGGGTAATGTGCCAAACCAATCCGTAAAAGTACCGTAGTACATTCACGGACGGGTTTGTCACATCACTCCTTATATTGTTGTTGTTGTTGCTTGAAACGAGGTGTTTAGGAGCTGTTTAGGACTTCATAAATATGATGTCTTAAAGAATTCATATTTCTGACTTCAGAATTAGCTCATATTTCTGATGTCTTAAAAAAATATCCTACAAATATATTATTACTTTTTCTATAGAAACCACTAACAAAAATAATTTAAACAATATTAGGACATCTAAATGAATTCATAAAGAAGTCTTATTTAAGACATCAGAAATATGTCTTAAACCGTTCTTATTTCTGACTACTTTATGAATTCATATTTCTGATGTCTTAAACAGTTCTTATTTCTGACCACTTTTTGTACTCATATTTCTGATGTCTTAAATAGTTCTTAATTCTGATTGTTTTATGAACTCATATTTTGGATGTCTTAAAAAGCTCTTATTTCTGACTACTTTATGAATTCATATTTCTGATGTCTTAAACAATTCTTATTTCTGAATACTTTATGAATTCATATTTCTGATATCTTAAACAGTTCTTATTTCTGATTGTTTTATGAACTCATATTTTGGATGTCTTAAACAGCTCTTATTTTTGATTACTTTTTGAACTCATATTTCTGATGTCTTAAACAGTTCTTATTTCTGACTACTTTTTGAACTCATATTTCTGATGTCTTATACAGCTCTTATTTTTGACTTCATTATTAAGACTTCTTAATTAGTTCATATTTCGGATGTAAGGAAAAAACAAAAAACAAACGAACAATGTAATGTATTAAAATTAATATCATAGAACACTAGAAGCCAACTAACATAAAAAAAGTGAAATTCGCTTGGAGTCATTTGTAAGCCAGTCACAGCTTAAGGCATTAGTCCGTCAGTAGTCGTCGTCGAGTCAACACACCATTATATTAACAATATACCCATTGTTAGTTGAACACGTTGAACAGCTCTCTCTGGTAATACGTGTATTGTGGTTGTATGCGTGTATACGCATACTACTACAAAAAACCAAACTAATACACTGCAAACAGTGTGTATGTATACAAACAGACTACGTCACAAACTCATTACAAGTGGAACAGAGGCAAAGCCAATCTAGTTTGTCCCCTTGATTAATATTTTTATTGACAACGTTAACAACACAATGCCTAAAAGAAAACCATTTAAATATTTATTCAAAAGTCAAAAAAATAGAAGATTAAAATTGGAGAGAAATTTAGCACAAGATGGAAATGATGGTGATGGTGATACTAAACAAAAATAAAATATGGTAGCTTAAAGAAAAATATTTAGTGAAAATGAATTGAAGGAAGTGAATTTATGATAGTGTTAATTTAAGAAGTTATGATAATAATTTGTGGTTTGATGGGATATTAAGTATGGTTAGTTACAGTTTTTGACTGTTTCTATTGTGACTAGTATACAAATTGTAACAGTTCCTGATAAAATACTGGAGTAAATTTAATCTTAAATGTTAATATTTTAAATACATTTAATATACGTTGTACATATACAGTTATGTAAATAAATAAAATTAACTAAATTAATTATATTTCTTTTTGAACGGGAGACCACCTGCTGTCCAAAATTTGTGTTGCTTAAAGTAGGTGTACAATAGCTCAAAGTAAAGGTTATGAACTCTACTTTTCAAATATGAGTGGCATAATTGACCTCACACAATAATGGCTTCAATATGGTGGATGGAAAGTATAACCGCATTTTTTTTTGCGGACAATATATGTTCTGTAACGTTTTAAAAACTTTTTCATAAAACTTATTTTGGTTAAAAATATAAAGTTTTCCTTAAAGTTTTGAGGACAAATTAAAAATATTTATAAAATATATATAGGATGATCCATTTAACCTGGAATTTTCTATGTCTTGAAAAGGAAGCTTGTAGGGAAACTTTGCCTGACCAAAAAAATAGTATTTCTGAAGAGGGAATCTTTCTGTACTAAAATAAGCCCCCTGCCTCCTAGGGGGGCGGAGGCAATTTTGAAATCTAAAATATCAAGGATTTTTTGGTGATGTATTATTAGGTACGGAATTTTTTGGAAAAACGTAAACTGGTGATTTTTTTCCAAAAAATTCCGTACCTGAAATCTAAAATAGAAACCCCCATTTTTTATTGCAGATTCGGACTCTACGTGACAAAATACTCAACTTTGAGTATTGAAACATTTTTTTCTACAATTAGAAAAATTCTTAAGTTTCCTCAATATATTTCACCCAAAAATTAAATTCACGAAAGAAATCGAAGTCAATAAGTCGATCAATTTCTTAGAGATTACTATCCATAGACTTGATAATAAATTCAAGTATAACATATACCGCAAACCCACGTTTACAGACATTACAATACCAGCAGATTCAGTTTCGCCACCACCCCACAAACTGGCAGCCTATCGGTCTATGATCCACAGAGCTTTTTCCATTCCACTTGATCCTAAAGACAAAACAATAGAACTCAACACCATTAAACAAATAGCAGTCTCCAATGGTTTTTCACCAAATTTGATACAAAAGCTCATAAACAAAAAACTACAAAAACTTACTACAGAACAAATCTATCCTTCCATCACCCCGATCAACCCCGAACCCAAACAATATATATCTTTACCGTATTTAGGAAACATTTCCCATAAAATCGGCAATTGTGTCAAATTCATTTGGTCTAACCCCCACTTTTCATTCAGTTAATAATATTAGTCAATCCATTTTTAATGCTAAAGAAAAAACTGATCCATACAAAAAATCTGGTGTTTATCGGTTAGATTGTGGGGAATGTAATTTAGCATATATTGGTCAATCGGGAAGATTTTTCGACATTAGATACCGTGAACATATTACCTCTCATAAGCATACTTGAAACTTTGGTCTTCCCCTTTTAGAAAAGGGACATTCTTTTAAAGCAGACTACAAACCCAAAATCCTTCATTTTTGTGAGAAAGGACAGAAATTGAATATATTTAGCTTTGGAAATTAACAAACTGAATAATGATCCAAATGTAATCGTTTTGAATGACCAAATTGAATTAAATAAATTTCCCCTTCTTAACCTATTTAATTAATATGTCTCATTACTTTTTATCCAATATAATTCTGTTAAGATATTTCTTAATCATTGTCAAATTGAAGTTTAATCAGTTAATTTCTTTTAATTTCTAATCCTCATTGTGCAATCGTTCCCGCCCACTATTTTTGTTATTCACCAGAACTTGTTTCCAGATTTGTTATCAATTCGTAATTTTTGCCACCTCGTTTCCGATACATGTGCAAGTTCTTGTTTACCTCTTCTGGGTTTTTCCCATCTCTGAACCAACTACATTTCAACCTGCTTCTTGTTAATTTAATTTAATTTTATTTAAATATATACCTGTTCCCAACAGTTTTCAGTTCAATTCAGAATTCACCTGAGGATGGTTTAAGAAACCGAAAACTAGTTTGTGAAAAAGTATTTTTCTATATTTAAGTGAAAATTTGACAAAGTTAAACGTTGTTCGCCTTAAGTAATAAATTATTATCAGTATTATTTATTATAAAAATTGTATTAGATAATATTAAGTCAGAAAACTATTTAAATATTGTCAATTTTTTGAATAGCTTGAATTTTATTATTTCTATGAATACCTAACAAAATTTTACAAATATTATTAGATAATATTCAGGTGCAGAGATTGTAATATATTTTCCATATATAGATTTATTAGTTATTCCTTACATCTTTAATTTTTAAAACTCACTTTTCCAAAAAAATTACCAAAATACCCGTTTAACATAATAGTAATACAATTATTGATTAACAATATTTTGATCAAAGTAAAATATGTCATCAACTGTTCTTTTCTTTTTACTTGCTTAAGCCTTCAAAAATTTTGTTATTTTCTCGCTTCGATGCACCATTTACGAGATATTTACGATTAAAAGTTTACGATTACGAAAAGTAACGAATTGTCATGTTTTAAAGAAATATACTATAGTTGACCAAATCAATGGGGCCTAAATTAATCAATATTATAACCAGTTTATGATAAATAATTCGTTATCTTTGCTAGTTCTCGAGCAGAACATTCTAAAACTTTTGTTAAATACCTTTACTTAGCTTCTATTCCAATAATTCTTCTAATAGTGATATTGGTTTTTTGACACCTTTATTAATTTTCGAATAGAAATTTTTTTCAAATTTTTCCACCTATATTCAACTTGTTTTTCGATGATTAAACTAATGGTGAAGTCGATTTTCAATATCTCTGCTGATTTCCAGATAGAACATTCTCGAACTTTCGTTAATTTTCGCTACATGGATCCTTTTTCAATAACTAATTCGATGGTGAAATCAAGTTTTGGGTATCTAATCTGATTTTCAGATAGAGTATTCCAGAACTTTTACCGAATTTCATTTCTTGATCCATTTTCTGATGAACAATCTGATGGTGATGCCAAATTTTCAATAATTTTTCTGATTTCCAATAAGAATATTCTAGAACTTTTGACGAATTCTGCTATTTGAACACTTTTTTGATGCCCAATCCAATGGTGAAGTCGGTTTTTGGATAGATTTTCTATTTTCTGAATAGAATATTCTCAAACTTTTGCCGAATTCCGTTAACTGATCGCTTTCCGATGAAAAATTTGGTGGTGAAATCAGATATTCGATATTTTTTCTAATTTCCAAAAAGAATATTCTAGAACTTTTTCTAAATATAGGTACTTGGTTACTTTTTCGTTTGTCAATCCATTGATTAAGGATTTTTTTATGTCTTCCCTGTTTATTGAAAGAATATTCTAGAACTTTTGCCAGATTTCGCTCTTTAAGCATCTAATCGATGACCAATCCAGTGCTGAAATCGAATTATGTAACAGTTTTAATTTATCTATATCTTTGTACAAGAAATATCTCCGCATAAAGATTTACAAGACTACGCTCCCCTCAGATATGTTTTTTCAATTTTTATGTATGCAAAAAAGTTTTTTCTCCAAGTAGCTGTTTACATAAGACACATACAGTTGATCAAATTAAAATATATTTGTAGAGCACCTCCTTAACTCCTGTCACACAAACTATAGAGCGAATTTAGAAAAAAAATTATTAAATGTATTTATGAAAAATAGATAAATTATGTGCCGCTTCTAACGAATGGTGATATATTTTTTCGGCAATTTTGACAGAATAATTTATGACTGGCACTATACATCCGGACACTAGTGATACGTTTCTTCGGCAATTTTGACAGGATAATTTATGACTTGTACTATACAGTCCGGGCTATACTCATGAGGGATGTCTCGCAGGAAAAAAGTGTAGAAACCTTTTATTTTTTAGAGTCTCATAATCTACAAAATCTGTCTAAACTGTTTTTACCATAAATAATTACCATTTACTAGATATTTACGAAAAACCAATTTCCTTGATCTTTTGACCTTGTATGTAATGAACAAGTGGGATTGATCGGGACTTTTGATATTTTACTTATAATAATCTATTTAAGGTCTGTACTAATTTTCAGCTCTATGCGAATTTTTCCGAAGAGTTTATTTTGACTGGAGTAATATTCAGTGTTATTAACTCATGGGTATGGAATGGACTCCCTGGGAGCTTCAACCTATATATGAATACTTTTACATATGAGTCTTCGTTAAATATAAATAATTTTTCCCTCTTTTATTTAGTTACATATTTAAAATAAAAAAAATTCATTTTGATTTAAATTTTAACTTTAAAAATATTTTAGTAAAAAATTTTTTTCATCGTACATATTTGTACGTTCACCTACTTAGTTTTCATATCCTTTATAAATTCCAAATTTATTTTATTTTGGAATAATATTTGCTATGTGCGCACCAATACTGTGTATCGATCCTTGCTTCATTATGACGCACCAGTAAGACACAAATATTTCTGCTACAACGACATGAAAAGAGATAACGCAAGAATTTACGGGAATTCCCTATCATACATTACTTATTAATAAAATTGTGATATATTTATCTCACTTAGATATAAATGATCTACAATAATTTCCGCTTTATTTAATATTGTTGGTTTGAAAGAATACATATATATAAGGTGTATATGTACCTATAGACGTAAGCGTTAAAGCGAATAACGATATTTTCTTTTAACGGTCGCCCGGTCGTTGTAGTGAGTTAGTTGTTGTTTGTATGATAGTAATGAACTAATGATTAGTGATGCGAGTGTGATAATATTACCAAATTACCGTAATTTACCTAATGGTAATTTTGGTTACTTACTCGACCAAAATTACCACAGGTAATTTTGATCTTTTTGACGTTTACTACTTAAAATATTAATTACAGGCGGGTTGGTCCACATCAAATCAACCAATGCTCAAAACTTTTTGTCTTCAGATCATTATAATATTTCTTTTATATGGTAGTACTTTCTTTGAAGATAAGGAATATAAATTTTTATCTTTTTATTACCATTATTTTTCTAGTTATAACAATTTTTAAAATCCAAAAACCGCAATTTTTGAAGCGCTTTGAAATATTTAAACACATATAGCTCAAAAACTATCTGCCCTAGAAACTTTAAACTGGTATCATTAACTTCAGAATTAAAAGGGCTTTAATTTGACATACAGCATGATAATACAATTCAAATTTAACCCTTTGTCGACAATCCGAAAAACTGATTTTTATAAAAAACCCAAAATCGGAATTTTTAAATTTTTTGAAAAAAAATATATGTTATACCTAACCTCTTAAGTAAGTTGTATACAAAGTTTCATGATGGTGTTCCAGTGGTAACACACTGAAATAATTTTTAATTTGAATTAAGATGTGTGGAAATCTGGTACATTTAGTACAGTATATGTTACTAACAAGTAAAGATCCCAAGGACGGACCTATCGATTTTGATGAAATTTAAATATGTTGTAGAACACTAAAAATAAGCGACACGTATTTTTTTTATTTGCGGAAAAACGGTTTGAAGGGGTGAAATCGCTCTTCAAAAACTGGGGTAAAATTTAATTTTTCAAATATTTCGAAAACGGTAAGAGATAAGAAGAGATAGAGTAAAAGTTTAAATTGATGATATTGGTCTTTTTTGAAGAGCTATCCATTTATTTAAATTACACCAACAGAGGTAGTTGGGGGTTAAAATTAGGGGGTTAATTTTGCGAAAGGGGGTTAAAAATTAAATACATTAAAATTTTGTTTGGAGATTTCAAATATACGTAAAAAGTCGACCTGTTTTTGTCCAATTTATGTATACAACTTACTTAAGAGGTTAGGTATAACATATATTTTTTTCAAAAAAATTAAAAATTCCGATTTTGGATTTTTTATAAAAATCAGTTTTTTGGATTGTGAACAAAGGGTTCAGTTTGAATTGTATTATCATGTTATATGTCAAATTAAAGTCCTTTTAATTCTGAAGTTAATGGTAGCAGCTTCAACTTTCTAGAGCAAATAGTTTTTGAGCTACATGTGTTTAAATATTTCAAAGCGCTCTTAAAATTTGCGGTTTTTGGATTTTAAAAATTGTTATAACTGAAATACGAATACTCAAGAAAATATTATAAAACTTGGTATTTTTGGCCACATTGATTTGAAGAAACAATTCACCAAATATCATGCATTTTAAGAACATTGATGTTTAAAATCATGTTTTTATTGGTTGATTTGATATGGACTTACCCAGGCAAAGTGTAAATAAGATAGTGTAGCGGCTGTAAAAACTGCATTTTCGGAGCGCATTTACGCCGTAGGAAATGTTTGTAACGATTTCTATGATTCTTATTACTTTTAATTTCAATTAAATAACGATTCAAATAATTCAAATTCAGTATGAAGTCACAATTTGTAAAGTAAACATTTCGGTTCTGATAATTTTCATCGATGAAGTGAAATTACGTTTTATTTTCAATATTACGATTATCTTGAATGCAGGAAACTAATAAATAATCGACTCGAATTAAAATAAATACTTAATCTGACTTAAGGTCCGTCCACACGCTCAAGCTTTACCACCGATTTACTTGGGCAAACCAGTTTGTGCAAGTAAAGATGTACGTATGGACGGGAAATATGCACATTTTTTTATCTTTTAAAATAAATTTAAATTGAATACAATCTCCATAAAGCTAGCCGTCCCCAAAACAAAAATTTTAAAATCTCAAACAACAACTAGCTGAAAAATAGGTGTATTTTAGGTGTTATTGTAAATAATTAGATGTTCTAACGTAAATAATTAGTGTGCTAGTAAATAATTAGGTTTTCTAACGGTTTTTAAGAAAACGAAAAACAAAAGGGACGGTCAGTTCTACGTAAACCTAGCCGTCCCATAGGTAAAAAGAAGTGTTTTTGGTAAAGTATGGAGAATTAAGTATTTATAAATTAAGTGTTTTTCAAACATCGAGACAAAAATCTAGTAGACAGACAGAATTAAGAAAAATCTTGTCAAATATTTTAAATCATGGCACCGCTGTGTGCAACGTTTTTAGCGTTATCCGCAACGTCTCCACTTTTTGTTGGATTTTATATATTTTATCATGTAACTGAGTAAAGGGTGCCAAACGTTTCTCTAACGTTCCCAGCGCTCCCACTAGAACTATTATAGTATGAATAACGTTAAGATCGTTATACGCAGTGTTTGTTAGTGCTTGTTATAATAAACGCACTGTTTGTTAGACTTTATCAGTAAGCGCAGTAGTGCGTAGGCAAGTTCTCACCAGCCGTACGTGCACCAAGCTATATTTACACGAACCAATTCAAGGCATTTTTGACACCCCCAAAAATTCTAGTTCTATTTAATGTATCGAATTAAAATTTTGTACACACAATAACATGCTCGAAATCACTCTTAGTTCATTTCATCGATCTAACTTTCGTAATTCCCGAGATATAAGCCTCAAAAAATCGATAATTTTGGCACTCATTCATTCACTCATGCACTGACAGATCATCAAAACCTCTGACCTACTTCCAGTGGACCTAGGAAATTGAAATTCGCTCAGAGTATAGACTTAAGTCTAAAAGTAACGGGAAAAATCTAAAATTATAATATTTTTCGTTATTTGTGGCCCTTTCTTTCGGAAAATACAGGGCAATGTTATAAAATATAAATGTTACTCAAAGCCTTCCTAAATATTCAAATATACGAAAATAAAAAGATAATTTTTACTTGCTAATACCACTTTATTTAAAGTTTTTAAATGTCTGTGACATGGTTCGGCCCTTGTATGACCATTAACGAACTCCGAAATTATATTTAATACGAAATACGAAATATATTTTTTCTCAAAATGGTACACTATGTTACAAAGTTTCTATGTAATTACAATACTTGACTTAATTCTAGGTACCTACAACTAGTGCTTAACCCCAACCTAATATGTACAATTCTAAATACACTAGCGGAAATAATTAAAGGATCAAAAAAAATTCCAAATTTTTAGCGATTTTTCGAATGGCTGTATCTTCGTGAAAAATGGTCGTATCGGAGTCGTAAGCAAAGCAATTTAAAGCTGGAAGTTTCTAGTTTCGAGATCTTGCGATAAAAAAATTTTCAAAACAACGTGTGTGGCACAATCCTAATAAATACACTGAAAAAAAAATTGTCGAAATTTTTTCGGTTTTTTTTTTGGGTCCACGAACTTGGAAAAAATTTTTCCGACTTAACCACCATATGGATCGAATAACTTGTTCCTTCAACTTTAATTTGCTTTTTTATAGACATTTATACGACCACTTCTCGCTGAGATATCGGACGTTGAATAGAAAAGGATCATTTCGTCTTTGACCATCGATATCTCAGCAACCAATGATCACACAGAAAATTGAACGGGTGTTTTAAAAACTCGAATAAATTCTCTACAAGGATTAGCCATTATTTTTTTCAGAAAAAAATTTTTTTGCACACTTTACATGAATTTGAAAAATCAAGAAAAAAAGAGCTTTTGGTGGCTCTTTGGAAAATCAAGCGCTGAATTAAAAACTTCGAGAAAACCACTAATGTTAAGTGTGCCTTTTACAGTTCAATATACCCACAAAAACCCACCGAGTTTCAGTTTAATCTATCCAGCCGTTTTTGTGTTTCATTCGATTGAATTTTTGAAAAAATTACTGGATCATTTTTTTGATCGTAAACTTTCATTATCTTCAACAAAATGAAAAAAAAATTTTCTTAGTTTTTTTCATATTTTTATCAATAACAGTATTTAAATTTATAAAAAAAAGAAAATTTCTTAGAAAATTTTCAAAAACCATTTTTTTTCTAAAATTTTTCAAAAAAAATTTTGAAAAAATTTTTCGGAAAATTCTTAAAAAATTTTTTTTTTTGAAAATTTTCTAAGAAATTTTCTTTTTTTTTATAAATTTAAATACCGTTATTGATAAAAATGTGAAAAAAGCTGAGAAAATTTTTTTTTCATTTTGTTGAAGATTATGGAAGTTTACGATCAAAAAAATGATCCAGTAATTTTTTCAAAAATTCAATCGAATGAAACACAAAAACGGCTGGATGGATTAAACTGAAACTTGGTGGGGTTCTTGTGGGCATACTGAGCTGTAAAAGGCATACTTAACATTAGTGGTTTTCTCGAAGTTTTTAATTCAGCGCTTGATTTTCCAAAGAGCCACCAAAAGCTCTTTTTTTATTGATTTTTCAAATTCATGTAAAGTATGCAAAAAAACTTTTTTCCGAAAAAATAATGGCTAATCCTTGTAGAGAATTTATTCGAGTTTTTAAAACCCCCGTTCAATTTTCTGTGTGATCATTGGTTGCCGAGATATCGATGGTCAAAGACGAAATGATACTTTGCCATTCAAAGTCCGATATCTCAGCGAGAAGTGGTCGTATAAAAGTCTATAAAAAAGCAAATTAAAGCTGAAGGAACAAGTTATCCGGTTCATATGGTGGTTAAGTCGGAAAAATTTTTTCCAAGTCCGTGGACCCAAAAAAAACCAAAAAAATTTCGAAAATTTTTTTTTCAGTGTATTTATTAGGATTGTACTACACACGTTGCTTTGAAAATTTTTTTGTCGCAAGATCTCGAAACTAGAAACTCCCAGCTTTAAATTGCTTTGCTTATGACTCCGATACGACCATTTTTCACGACGATACAGCCATTCGAAAAATCGCTAAAAATTTGGAATTTTTTTTTGATTCTTTTTTAATTTTTTCCACTAGTGTAATACAATACATGAGAAAACTTAATTATTAATGACTCTATACAAAGGAAAATTTTTAAAAAACCTTTAAACATGAATAATTAAAAACGTAACCTAAAACGCTCACGCACGCACTTTCTCTTCATTTACTTCGTCCGTACTTACACATTTGACCGCCCCCGGGGTCGAGGGCAATCACGGTGGGGAGATATCCATCGGCAGGATGAACTTCTTGCTCCGCTTGGACAGTGTCTTTAAAGGCAGGAATATGTCAGAAATCCGGTCGTTGGGGTGAAGACGGTATCTGGCCAGGTGGCGTCATGTTAGTGACAGAATGTGGTCAAGAACAGGCTCGACGCCTGTTTGTTGATGTAGTTGACGTACCGGGGTACGTCGCGGGGCGTTTAGGATAAGACGAAGTATTCTGTTCTGGAACAGTTGCAATTTGGCAATGTTACCAGGTAAAACTGTGCACAACACAGGTGCGGCGTATGTGATGATAGGCCGGATGTACGCCTTGTACAGCTGTATCTTCTTCGCCGTCGGTATGACGTTGGAGATTAGTAGAGGCCGCAGTCTGGCGGCAACACATTCGTCGGCGGTTCACCGTCGTGTTACAGCTGTCTTGAATGTCAGTTTACGGTTGAGGTAGAGACCGAGATATTTGATGACAGGTGGCGTGATTTGGGAGTCGCTGCATCGTAGCTGGGAACGTGGAAGCAGCCTGGAGTGTGCGAAGATGGTCGCTTCCGTCTTGTTGGAGTTGACTTTGATGCGGTTCTCCTGGAAGTAGTCCTGAAGGATGGTGAGCGCCTTTTCTATTCGCCTCTCAGCAGTCGACTGGTTCGCTCTCCTTGATGAGGTGAAAACGGTAGTATTGTCAGCGATGTGGACGTTGGGTGGTATCTTGGAGATGTCGCTGATGTATAAGCTGAACAGGACTGGCCCAAGGATCGAACCCTGGGGAACGCCTGCTGGTATCTGGAGGATGCTGGACTTAGCGTCACCGATTTCGGCGTAAAAGCTCCGGTTGGTGAGATAGTCCTGAATGATTTTGGTGATGTACAGTTGTACATCACGGGAATGCAGCTTGACGATGAAATTGTCGTGCCCTACATTGTCGAAAGCTTTCTCGATGTCCAGAGATACCAGCGTCGTGTCCAGCTTCTTGCGTAGTCCGCGGGTGATATGGTCGGTAATCCTACCGACCTGGTGGGTCGTCGAGTGGCCGGATCTGAAACTAAATTGAATATTCGGAATTAGTTTGTGTTCTTCTATGTGTGATAGAAGGGGGGTATGGATGACTTTTTCAAAGAGTTTGCTGATCGAGGGAAGCAGGCTGATAGGTCGGTAGCTGGTGTGGAGGTTGGGTGGTTTTCCCGGTTTGGGAAGAGGAACAACTTTTGCCATTTTCCACTGTTGCAGAAAGTAGCTGAGTTATAAACAACTGTTGAAGAGGTGTTTCATCTGAAGAAGAGCTTTCTCGGCGGCTTTTTCAGATGCCGGTTGGAGATCGTGTCGGCACCGGGGGCCTTACGATTCCGTGTTTTCCTAATATGTTTACTGACCTCCTCCACAGTTGTGGGTTTGATAGTAGTCTGTAGGACTGACGCATCCGTTACTTCGGCTACTGCTCGTGCAATACCCGCACTTTCATGTGGATGTGGCAGCTGCTCTCCGATACGGTGCGCCTTCTGGAATGATTACGATTAGTTGGATTTTCTCCTGTAACTAACAAATTGTCTTTGTTAAGTGCTGGTATTGTCGCGTCACGTGGTTTCAACGAGTGAATTAGCTGCCAAAAGTCCTGATTGGAGTCAATCCGCTGTTTAACGTAGTCGCTAAATAGTCGTCCGCGTTCGTCAGGTATTTTGTCTCGTATCTTTCTGGTTAAGTCCGTCTGTAAGTCCTTGTAATTATATTTAGCAAGCTATTTACTTATATACTATTTTACGTTTACAGCCATTCATTTTATTAGCTCTAGCATAATATTATATATAACTTTATTAGCTCTAGCATAACAAAACTAATAATATTATGTATTTTATATTCAGTACAAATATTGTCTACACATTTGTCTATCTGTTTAGTATTGAAAATTTATAAGAATAAGAAAAAAGCAACTCTGTTTTTTTCCTTATAAGAAGTCGTGTAAAGTGCGTGAAAATATCATGCCCGTAACAAAAGAATGGCTGTATATATATCAGTTTGAATATTTTTAGGTAATTAATTTTACTTGTCAATAGATAACAAGTCGGGAGTGAACTAACCTACGATCCTTTTTCAAGATAAGATTAAAATCTAACCGCGGGAGTGAACTAGTATGCACCCTTTTGACTGCAAGGTGTATGTTTCAAAAGAATGGCTGTTTACATTTTCTTCTGTGGTGAACAATTAAAAAGTTGTTATCCAATCGGAATAAACAAAACAAAACAAAAACAAAATAAGACAAAATAGAGACGAAAACATGTGAGTTCGGCTTGTTTTTACAAAATTGAAATTAAAGATAAGAATAAAGTCATAAAATAAAATAAAATAAAACTGGTTTTGGAATATTACAATTTCAGGTAACTGTATAAAAATAATTTTGTGGTTAGAATTGTAATGTACATAAAAATAAAAATAATTCCCAAAAATAAAAACTGGATTATGTAAAATTACAGGGTGTTAAATAATGTTGAATCATAGATGTCAATACAGACGTTCAACAAATTCGGGAAATTATTTTTATAGATTTCTATGGCTTCTAAAATGGTTAACCTTTGTTCTTTATCCGATTTGTGAAGTACTGTGATTTCTCTGTCTGGAGTGTGACCGGTGTCCATTAAATGCCTGGCGAAATCTGAGTTGGGTTTCTTATTTCGGTATGATCTGAAACGTTTTGCTCTTCTTGTCTCGAAATTTCTGCCAGTTTGACCCACGTAGAAACTATCACAATCTTTGCAATTTAATTTATAGACGCCCGACTTTTTTAATCTATCTATTTTCATCATTAAATGCAATAATAGCCTCAAAATACATTTCGATATGGAATTAGAGAAAGACAATAGTATTAATTTTTTGGATTTAACAATAACAAAAACTATTTCAACTTGCTCATTTTTCACATTTATGTTTATGGTGGCATATATTTATCATGTAATTGAACGGAAAATTTAATCTCAAACATTCTTATAACGCCCCAGCGCTCCCACAAATCTACGATAATGATAATATGAGTGTGATAAGTGGCTATAAGTTTAGTTTTACGATATTAGTTTTTAATTTGTACTTATATAGATATGAACCGTAAATATTTAACTGAAGTTTGCAACTATTTTATTAATTGAATAAGTCTAAATAAAATTTTAAAAAAGGAGCTCTTTAACTTTATGTTCTTTTTTCCTAAAATTTACAGAATGTCTTTGCTATTAATTGTCATACAGGTCATCTTCGTACTTTATCTTGAACATTTACTTGTCTGATGAGTGAAATGATTGATTTGGATCTCTAATCAGAGAAAATCAATTTTTATGTACCAATCAAAAAGGAAAAAAGAAATCTGGGAAATTCAAAGCAGTTCTCATTGAGCGAAAAAGCCAACCACTTCCCTTAAAACTATCCAAACTGCATAATTTGTGTTAAGGGACTTATAAAAACAGCCACAACGGGTTCTGATGGACTCAAATAAGTCATAACGTGGAACTCGCGTCGTGATTTTTGTAAAGTTTGAAGTCACTACGCGACGTGCCTTGACGACGTGAAAAAATATAGCCTTCTTTAGAAAATATTGGTTTTCAGATCGTTAAGGTTTTTACCATTCTTACAATGATCTATGTCATTAATAAAAATAGTATACTGTACAATAAGTGGGAAAAATGGCTTATTTCTCATGAATATGAGTTTGTGAGCCCGCAGGGCGAGTGCAACAATTCATATGAGTGAGAAATAAGCTTTTTCTACGTATTTTACACTATACTTTTTCTACGAGAATATTTTTAGACCGGGAGATAATAACAGAAAACCTTTTCCGATTTTCGCACTTATGCCTCGGGGAGGATTGAAAGATATGAATATTTTAAGAAATTTAAGGATAAATTCGAGTTTCGCTCGCGTGGCTTTTATATCGAAAATTAAGTTTCTTTTTGCAAAAAAAAGATGCGTTTTGGCGTGATTTTCGCACTTATGCCATATGTACTAACATAATGTTAAGATAAAAAAAATCTGTGGACAATGGTAGGCATAAGTCGCGCAATTGGCTAAAGGGTTGAAACGTTAACGTAAACTTGGATAGAAAAAAGGGAATTTGATACGATTTTCGCACTTATGCCATTTGAATGTTAGAAAGTTATCATCATGAAACGTTTATTAAAAGAATTGGCATAAGTCGCCGGCATGGCTAAGTGTGATTACGTGATGGAAAATTTTGTAGAAATGTCAGGCGGTTTGCCGTGATTTTGGAATGAATAAAATGAAGTCTAAATTAAATTTTATAGCATGTACGTCCATTACGCAAAAAGGCATAAGTCGCTGGCATGGCATGGCCACGCGAGCGAAACTCAAATTTATCCTTAAATTTCTTAAAATTTTTATATCTTTCAATACTCCCCGAGGCATAAGTGAGAAAATCGGAGAAAGTTTTCTGTCATTATCTCCCGGTCTATTTATTTTCATAAATTTTTTTATAAATTTATGTCAGTTTATGTTCAAATTTTTGCCAATGCATACTTTGAAACTATAGAAACAAAAATGAATAACCAACATATGTATGTATATTCTCAGAATTATTTATATACATTTTAAGTACAAAATAGTATATTGTTTTTAAATTAAGGAAACAGCCTACTTTAGTATGTTAAGCCGTGGGAAATTATTTCGCACGGTGTGGGCAGTTGTTAATTTTTACATATAGTTACCCGTGCGCAAAATGCTACTTTTAATAGTAGGAATAGAAAAAAAATATTTTCATTTAAAATTTATAATTATTTCCAATATTATTTTCTATAATTTTAATTGATTAAAATAGCCGCAAAGTTCAGGTAAAACTTGACGCTATATATATGGTACAGTATTAAAATAAATAATAGGTATACATAATATGTATCAGTTTGTAATAATTAAATTTTATGAAATATATAAACTTAACTTCGGTGGTAGCTCTACAAACGCTATTTTCTTTTCAACTAATATACCGTAAAATATACATAGTTTAACAAAAAATGAAAACGCTGTGAAGTTATTTTTCGGAAATTTTGTTAGACTTATTTATTGGACTAAATAGTTGCAAACTCCAGTAAATTGTTCACGACTCACAGGGCCGGATCTAGGGGGCAGCGGAGGCATATGCCCCTCAGCAAGTTTTGTGGGGCGCCAAAATGGTGGATCTGGATGTTTTTTTTTTGGGAATTTTTTTTTGCTCGCCGCTAACTTTTTGCAGTGTTGGGGGCGCCAAAAACGAATTTAACGTTTTTTTTTGCTCGTCACTTTTTTTTGCAGGGAAAAGTTTAAAAAATATCGCTGCGCCAAAATGTTTTATTTGGCGTTTTTGTCGGGGAGGGCGCCAACAGCAAAGTTTGCCCCCCCCCCCTGATATTGTAAAACTAAATTTATAAACACTTATTATATTCATATAACTATTATCCTAGAACTGGTGAGAGTGCTGTGGTATAAACAAACGTTTTCGACATTATTCACGCTATAGTTATCATAAAATTCATGCAATTCATTCAATCATAAAATATATAAAATCTAACAAACAGTGGAAACGTTGTGCATAACGTTAAAAAAAAATAAAATGTTGTACACAGCGCTCCCATTATTTAAAGTATTTGACAACATTTTTCTTAAAATTTTCAATCTACTAGATTTTTGTCACAATGCTTGAAAAACACTAATTTAAACCTAATTCTCCATATTTAAAATTACCAAAAACACTTCTTTTTACCTATGGGACGGCTACGTTTACGTAAAACTAGTCGTCCTTTTTGTTTTCATGTTTTATCGAAAATCGTTAGAACACCTAATATTTTAAGGGGGACCACTAGTGTGACATTTTGAAAAAATTGGAAAATTTTTTTTTGCATGTTTTGATAGTCTATACCTTTAAAAATACTAAAATTTCAAGTGCGTATCTCAAATAGTTTTTGAGTTATAGTCATCTGATTTTCATTGTTAACTTTGAGGTATCGAGAAATGTATGAAGGTTAACCCTAGAATCATACGTACTCGTCAAAACGACGAACGAACTTCTTTACCTGTTCCAATACTACAACTTGTCGTTGCCTGCTTGCTGTGAAACTTCTGTTATCTAATTTATTTGTTATTATATAAGATATAACACATAAGACGTATAAATTTTGTTTATAGCTATTGTCGTCTTTTTTATACTGAAATAGTGTATGTCAAAAGGACGACGATGTATGATTAACCGATGTTTTTTTTTGAAGATTTTGTACTCCACATATAAAAGTTTTCCTAATTTTTCTAAAATTTATTAAAGATATGGATGTTATAATTAATTTATTCAATGATTATGATAATGTGAAAGATGATTACAGCTGTTTGGCTTATAGAGACGACATAATACTGAAATTTTAATATATTGAATCTAAAACTTTCGAATGACTTAATAAAAGATTAACAATTTATTTTGTGGAAAATATTTTAATTTTTATTATTTTTTGAGATCTTATTTGAAAAATTACTAACAAATTTTAGAAAATTTACAAATGTGCCTTTAAAGCATATTTCATTTATAAAAATTTTAATTTTTATAAAGAAAATATGCTTTGATAAAAAGATTAAAAAAATTAATAAATATTTATATTAAGAAGTTTTTCCAAATCCAATTTTTTTAAATATTTTGTTCGCTTCTATAGTATTGTTATGTAAAAAAAATGTTTTTTGCAAACAAACTCTAAAACTCCCCGTAAAAAGTCCATTCGTCAAAATGACGCCGATGTATGATTAATTTGACTCGTAGACCAACGTATGATTTTAGGGTTAATAGTTCGGGAGTTTTTGGAGGTGCCTGCCACTCACATGTTGTGGAGCAGCTAGACCATGGCACATTTAAACAACTCATCTAGTTTTACTATGACCGTTATAGTGAGTACATCATAAATAATTTTAGTAAAAATTCTTAGTGATTAAAACTAAAAGGTAAGATAAAGAAAAACTACGTTTTTCAAATTTGCTGCAGTTATAACTCGAAGACAAATCATCCGATCGATTTGATTCTTATTGCAGCTTCTTTTATATATGTTTCTTCGTACCACGAACCTCCAGTTTTCCGATCGATTAAAAAATATAATTTTCGCAGGCCAAAAATCATCAAATTTTCGCGCAAAATTTGAAACTTTTTTTTTAAAAACTCCACCAATTTGTTAAATTTTAACTTTTTTGTTTCGATTGAGGTTGACGGCACGGACAATACCTTCTAGTTTAACAGACTTTTTGGTTTTTTTGATTTCAGGCACTGTGAAGATCGCTATCACTGCAGCAGTGGGGGAACTTTTTTTGGAGCCTTGGGAGATCTCGAATAACTCATTGAATTTTCAATTTTTTTGTCCAAAAATTTTATCTTGAATTTATTATATATCAACGAATATATCCATACAGTAGTTTTCTTTAAAAAAATCCCAAAAATTACCTTATTTTCAGGCGGTCATCCCCTTAATGGTACATGTAAATAACACCTTAAATACATCTATTTTTCATCTAGTTATTTTTTTGGATTTTTAAAATTTTTTTTGAGAGACAGCTAGCTTTATGCAGGTTAGAATACATTTACGATATAACAAAATAAGCATAATATTCACACAAGATATATGTCTTACAATCAGAACACCTTACTTTACAGTGTTAGCGTAACAAAATTACACGTTGATAAATTTGGGTTAAATAAATTAAAGTAAAAAAAAATGTTTTTTTAAGAAAAAGCTTTTATTTAAAAATGGGCTAAAAATATAAAATAACCTTTGAGTGAAGCTTGAAGCAATATGCAACATAAATTATAAAAGCTTGAGACGTTATCATTAATTATTTCTGTTGTGGATATAAGAGCTATTTTACATTTCAGTAGTTACCAAACTTAATTAAACGCCTCTAGCTTTTATAAATTATGTTGCATATTGCTTCAAACTTCACTCAAAGGTTATTATATATTTTTAGCCCATTTTTAAATAAAAGCTTTTTCTTAAAAAACATTTTTTTTACTTTAATTTATTTTCTACTTTTTAGTCTGATTACAATTAATTTGAAAAAAAAAAGAAGTAATTTTTTACCTATATTTTAATCGGTTAATTTACCTTAATCAAGCATAACTATGGAAACAAAAAATTGCAATGTAAAATCAATGGACAATATTTGACAATTCTAAATGTCAAAAAGTTGCACAGGACTAAAAATCAACAATTTTTTTGGGGGGGCAATGTAGGACAAAACTAATTATACAATATTGCATTGTCATCAAGGTTAGACACGTATGTAAAATTTGAAACCTCTAGCTCAATTAGAACCTGTCTAAATTTTGATTCCAAGATTTGATCTAAACCAACATACTAACATATCAAGTTAAATAAAAGCTTTTAAAAATTAATAGAATTCTGAGGTAACCAAATAACACTCGTTGATTCGTTTAGTCAATTGCTATTAAAACTCCAGTTGAAATTTTAACAGAGGTGCTTCAAGTAATTGCTCTAGAAATTATTATATTTAAGTGCCAATGATGGGTTAATTCTGAACCATTTGTTTGCGACTCGCATTATTAATACAAATATTATTGTGCAATTTCGGGACTAAAATACATTATTTAGTCCGTCATAATAGGGAGTATAGCGTCACGTTTAGCTCTAAGGGACTAAATAGTATATTACTTGGCAATGACTTGGTGTTATTTTTGTGGCCTCGGATGCCGTTTGAGATTTCGCGGCTGAAAGCTAGTGAGATCTTCTTAAGATTTTATGCGCCATCATCAACAAATTTTTTATTTCATTCAAAAATTCTTATGAATCATATGTGTTATATGAGTCATGAGTCGAATCATTAATTCCGAATCATTACTATGAACTATCATTTTTATGTTTTCACAACTCCGAAAAACAATTGCATTATACATATACTGCACATGACTAGTGAAATAAATAGAGGTCGTTAGATTCGTATACAATCGTCGTTGTTGTGTTACATTATCGTTCAAGTTCGTTTCAAAGCGACGACGAAACTAAAGCTCTAACCCAGATGCCATTGTGCATGACATAAATACAAAACGGAGAGCGCGCACATATTATGGAGGAATTGTATTTGTGGGCTTAGACGTCATCAGCATAATATTCGGTTGAGCTAGGAGCACCACTACCATCGTATACATCGCATACATTCTCTATGCATAGATGGCATACGTACAACTATTTTGCAGCAGTTTTGCGTCGGACATCGTTTAGTCCGGGCATATAATAATATAAATTACTTATGGCCGCCGCTGAATGGTTTTTCAAAATAATAACAATAATAATAATAGTAAGATTCACTCGTTGACCGTGTGTTTTTAATACATATGTATAGACCTATAGACCAATATCAAATAGTCATTAAATCATTTATTTGATTTTGTCTTTGGAGTGTATTTTGTTCATTTAAATTGTAATTATTGGCGAAAATTTAGTTTCTTAATATTAAGTCGTGTGTGAGTGTACAATAACGATAATACAAAACTAAATTCGTGTTTGAGTTTGACATAATCCAATGTTCATTCTTCTTCGTTATCTGCTACGATGATACTAATTGTTAAATTTCGCGCGTTTTTATCAACAATAAACCTTTAATATTGAATAATATTAATAAAAAAGTATATTACGAATTACATTTTAAAATTATAAATATATAAGTAGTGGTTCAAATTTAATGTTAATAAAAGACAAAAGTAAATAGCGTGTTAAGCAATTTACTTTAATGTGTATACAGTTGTCAATAATCTTGATCTAACGCCTGTGGAACATCCAAATTTTGCTTATTTATAAGGTAATTCTTAAGATAATTTTATAGATTTATATAAGTAGAAATATTTATAAATAAAAAAAATTTTTAAGTTTTGATAACACAGGCCTGCAAAATTAAGGTCATAAAAAACTTTTTTAATGTTAATAGGTGATCTTTATATTTTTTTGGGTGCTAAATCCAAATTTGAATTTCATTATTTTGTATCACCCACAGTTTTGTCACATTTTGGCTATGTCAGATTTAATGAAATATGCTAATATTCTATAAGAGTGAAAAAAAATAACTTGTACAAGACAAACAGAGGTTTATTTTAACACATAAAATATATTTTTATTCCTAATACTAAGTTTTATGAAGGTTTTAAGAGTCCATGGGCTTATATTTTCTTTCTCTCTTTTCTTTGAAGCTTCGGATGTGGCTTTTTTTCTGTGTGCCGCTTGCTGACTTTCTCGGTGAAAGGACCAACAGTAATCTCCCATCATCCTGGTGTTCCAACGTCCCTGATAGCGTTTTTCCATTATCTTGATATCCTGATGGAAACGTTCTCCTTGTTCCTCACTGACAGCTCCTAAATTGTCCAGAAAGTAGTCTAGCTGACTGTTTAAAAAATGAACCTTTAAGCTCGTTAAACATCCCAAATTCTTGAAGCGATTAAGTATATTAAATACAATGGTTATATTATAGTCTGGGTCTTTTTTGTTACCCAAAAACTTGTTAACAACTTCCTTGAAAGCAATCCAAGCCTCTTTCTCTTTCACTGTTATATGTAATTCAAACTCAGAGTCAAACATCATTTTTCTTATATCAGAGCCAATGAAGACGCCCTCTTGTAACTTTGCTTCTGATAAATGCGGGAACTTTGAGCAAAGATATTGGAATTATAAGATATTATATTCATTATAAGATATTGGATCGCTGGCTTTCGCATATTTAGTATTATATTGATTTCATTAATTTTCTGAACTATTTTTTGAATATAAAGGTTTATGATGTAAAATGTAGGGAAATGGTGGGTGATACAGCAATTTTATTGTTATTTTCAGATTCAGCACACTAAAATCCATAAAAATATGGTTAAAGTATTAAAAAAGTTTTTTAGTCGTTGGCCTGTGTAATCTAATCTGTAGTTACACTAAAGACTAAAGTGATATAAAACATGAAGGTACTCTTTTAAGAATAAAATCTAAAAAAAATTGAAGCTAATTATTTTATAACTATAACGTAAAATCCCTTACACCGGAACACGATCCAATAAAAAACAGTTTTGACATTTACATATTAATGAAGTTATTTCTGAAAGAAACGTCTGATAACAAAAATTATTATTAATAGAATAATTGTTTTTTAAATTAAATTCACCTCACATTTAATTTTTCCTTACTTAATTAAAGAAATGCATATATATATATATATATATATATATATATATATATATATATATATATATATATATATATTAAACAGTTTTTGCTGAATATATCTTTTGCGTTTGATCAATGCTTATTCATAGAAACACATGCCTTATTAGTGCAATAAAACTACAAATAATTTTTATTAGTCCAGTTAAGAGATTATAAGAGCTAAATCACCTTTACATTTGGTTTAAATATTATATATATATATATATATATATATATATATATATATATATATATATATATATATATATATATATATATATATGTATGTATATATTTCTATTCAGTACAGATATAACCTTTGTTTGTAACTTAAATCATGTACGTAAAATAACTGAAAATTTATATTATAAATAGTTTTAATTTCTTTTTGAGTCTAAAATATTTACTTACTGCTTTAAAATTGTAAAATTTTTAATATTTTTTTTTTTTTATACTTCGCAGCGTATCATCAATTGTTAAATAAAAAAATATTGATTTGAAGTTGCAAAATTTTATTAATAATGAAAAATTGTCGCCATTTTGATAAGTTAGTTTAGAATTGATTAGAACTTTACAAAATACGTAGATGGCGAAACAAAATACAGTATTTTGGTGGTTTATTGGTCCCGCGACAAAATAACCGCGGACAAAATAACTGCGACAAAATAACCGCGACAAAATAACCGCGACAAAATAACCTTAGACAAAATAACTGTGGACAAAGTAACCGAACGACAAAATAACCTTAAAGTTTATTTATTTATTATTTTGTTAAAATATTAAATCTAAATTACAAAGATAAAACCTAATTAGTTTTTATATCAAAGTCTATATATATATATATATATATATATATATATATATATATATATATATATATATATATATATATATATATATATTATTAAAACTAGCTAAACATACCTAACCTTCGGGCAAAGAGCAACCTTAACTAACCTCACCACCTAGTTTTACTCATGTCAGTAAAGCAGAAGTATATTGTCAAAAATAACTAAACTAACCTAATCTTAACTAACTTTACCACCTAGTCTTTATATCAAAGTCAAAGTATATTGTCAAAACCAACCTAAACTTCGGGCAAAGGGTAACCTTGACTAACCTCACCACCTAGTTTTTATATCAAAAATCGAAGTTTATTGTCAAAACTAGCCTAACCTTCGGGCAAAGGGTAACCTTAACTAACCTCACTACCTAGTTTTTATATCAAAAATCTAAGTATATTGTCAAAACTAACCTAACCTTCGGGCAAAGGGTAACCTTAACTAACCTCGCTACTTAATTGTTCGATTATTCTGTCGTACAGTTATTTTGTCGTTCGGTTACTCTGTCCACAGTTACTTTGTCTAAGGTTATTTTGTTGTGCGGTTATTTTGTCATTCGGTTATTCTGTCCACGGTTATTTTGTCACGGTTATTTTGTCGCAGTTATTTTGTCCGCGGTTATTTAATCGCGGCACCGGTTTATTTTATCGAATATTTAAACCATTCTGTATTTCATACTTTGACATTCTATGTATTACTAGATGTCACTCTATGATACTCTGTGACATAGTGACATCTAGTAATACATAGAATGTCAAAGTAGGAAATACAGAATGGTTTAAATATTCGATAGCAGAAGATGTATGTGATGTATCTCATGTACGTTACATACGTGTTCTTTTTTAGGTGTCAATATGCTGATTTTTTAAAGATGTTAATATATTCTGTCCGTTTTTTATAGATGTCAACAAATTATAAAACAAAAACATTAATAAATCAAAATTTTTGGGTTATATTTTCTTAAAAACATTCATTGGATTAAAAAAACTTGGTTTGATGATTATTAAGAAAAAAAATGGGTGTGCCATTTGTTAATTAATTTTGAGAAGCTAGTTTAATGAAACACCTAAAAATTATGCTCCGGTATAGGGGCTTTTCCGTTATACGTATTTATTTATGACAATAATTTTGATTTGATATTAATGATTCAAAATTTTGATAATAACGATTCAAAATTTTTTGTTTGATTTTTTGGTGGATGATTCTTGATAATTAGTTTTTTTGTTGGAGTTATTTCCACCAGTGGTAATTATACGTACTACTTTTTTGCGTAAAGATTAGTATATATATTTCTTCCATTTTAAGGAATCATCAGGTACATTAATATTTACATTTTTTTGCGGTGACTAGAATTTAAATTTGACTTAAAATTAATTTAATTGTTTACAGTAATGATTATTGTTTAATTTACTTACAATTTCTAATTAGAAATATGTCAATATAGTTTTAAAATTTTTTTATGTTGTCAATTGAATCTTAAGTAATGTGATTGTTTAAAATATGTACCTAGATACAGCAACTTTTTTGTGAAATACATCTGTGAAATACTCCTGCATGATGCAACCATAATCAAATAGCTGTTTTGGTATCATCTTCATTAATTATTTAATTATCGTCTATATCTGAAGCAATAACACTGTCACTTAATTCTTTTAAACATGAAGGGGGTTTTAAATTTTTTTCTTCACAATGTCTTTTTAGACGCCGGTTCTCTGGCTTTTTGATAATTCACAGAATCTTTTTCTTGAAGACATATTCTAGTTAAAAATATTTTCAATTTATAAAAAATATAATGATCACAAATTTATTCCTTAAAACTATTCAATACATACCTTATCTTATAAACTGATGTACAGAACAAATATCAATAAAGCACGTTTTCAATTTCATAAAAATATCAGCTGTATTAAATTTCTAGGTTATAATTTAGAAATAATCGAAATAATGATTTTAAAACGCATGCGTCAAATCTAATTCGTTTATAGTTCGGAAAAAAGATTTCTTAAAAGAGCTTTTAATTAAGAGTTCTTACGAAGTCAGAAAAATGAATTCTTGAAGAGTTTTTAATCAAGAGAACGTTCTTAAAAATGACGTAACTAAGGCATCATATTCATAATTCATGAGGTCTTGAAAAAGACTTCTTTTTAAAGTTTTAAGACGTCCTATTGTTAGCTGGGAGGTCGAATACCAAAATTTGAAAAAAATTTGGTCAAAGTTCTAGAATGATCTATTTGGGAATTAGCAAAAATATCGAAAAATCGAGTTTGCCACCAGATTTATGATTGAGAAAGGAGCCAAATAATGGAATTTGACAAAAGTTCAAGAATGTTTTCTTTTGGAAAAAAGTGCAGTTCTACAATTTTTAGGATTTTGTAGTTCCAACAACGGAATTGTCCGTTCGTTTTTGGATTAATATCAGGACGTGTAACATTTAAGGAGTGTTGCCATCTAGTAATGTTAGATAATAGTATATTGTGCAACAAGGGCGGGCAATCGACAATCCCGCACGAGTTGCCCATATTATTTTTTATTACGAATTTCACATACTTTTTTCTATTATTATTACTATTTTTGACATTTTTATTACTTTTTAAAATAATATTTTTAAGTGTTCGTCTTTTTTTTCTGAATTAAATTTTGTTTAAATTACTTTGTTGGTGGTTTCTATAGAAATAATTATGAAATATTTATTACATGAAAAATTAAGAGGCGGCTTTGCGTGTTTTGATTAAATTTTGCGTGTTTTATTGTCAGTTTGCGTGTGGAAAGTTTACTTTGGAAACAGCTGTCAGTTTGCGTGTGGAAAGTTTACTATGGAAACAGCTATTTTGCGTACAGAAATGTGTGCGCCAAGTTAGTACTTCTCCCGCATGAGTAATAAAAAATTTTATACAATACTCTAACATAATATGTAGTCAAAAATAATGGCATCTTTTCATGTACGTTTTTTTTCAACTTAATTCCTTTCAACTAAATTCAACTTAATTCCTTTTTTTACAAAAATTCCCAAAAAAATATTTGCAATATATAAATATTTACGCGTCTATATTTGTATATTCGAAATCTACTAAACACTTTACTAAACTAATGTGTTTACATTGGTATAAAACATATACAAATAACAGCAAGTTCAAAAAAATAAAGTGGGGGTAAGCTACTTGCATAAGTAAATAGAATAGGCTTCTATTTACTTGACTAAACAGATTACAGAATTTCTTACTTGCACTTGCACTAAATACAACTGTCTACATGACAAAAGTAATTAAATTTAGTAACTTGATTAAGTAACCTGCTTTAGCTACTAAACACGTGTAAATACGGCATAAGTATGACAATAAAATTGGTGTACCTAATTACATAAATTGCATAAATTGATAAATATGTAATAAGAAAAAAACAACTGGGCACTACTATACCGATTCTCGCTGGTGGCTCGCATGATTATGTTATGATATAATTTGAAATCATTTGAAATCTGGAGATACGAGGTGTTATTATTGTTAATAAGTTTTATTCGGATAAATAAAATGAAATTTTTATTAGCCTATCACCAGTATAAGATGATTCTGAACATTTATATCTAATTATCTCAAAATAGTGAAAAATAGACATAAGTGGTTTTAGAAGCAAGCCGTCTATATATATATATATATATATATATATATATATATATATATATATATATATATATATCGCCCGGTCCTCGACGTAGAATGATTCTTTAATTGGATGCAACACTGGATCCTCCGGAATGGTCGGATCGCCACTTAGATTTTTTCGACAAAACTAAGAAACGGAGGTTTTTGGGATACAAGTTCTTTTGTGCTTTTCACTAAACTTCTTTTCTTCACTTTTCACTCAAAACTACTTGTTTGTCCTTCTTAATTTTATTTACTTAATTATTCTAATTTAATAGTTCGTCGTATTTGCTTGTAATTTTGATTTAATGTTCTTATTTTTTATTTAAAACTTAAATGCTGAAAAGTTGGTAAATTTTCAAATAAGAATTATTTGAATAAATAAATAAATTTTAATAAAGTGGAATTTATTTGATTAAAATAATGGTTCAACACAATGATCACTACAACAATGATTATAACAATTAAAATATTCAAACACGTTACAAAGATTTGAACGCGATAATAATGACTTACAATAATTTCCCAAAAAACTGAATTAAATTGTCGTGTCTAGTTTCTTTTTATAATAATTAAATTCTAGGTTAGCAAAAGTAAGATTTTTTCTATTTCATTCAATCGGATCTTTGTTTTATAAAAAATAATATTTTTAATGGAAAAATACTAAATGGAAAAGTACAGAGAATAATAAATTTTGTTTTAATATTTTTTCTAGAAAAAATGATTTTAAACTGTAATTTAATATGAAATTGTTGATTAAGTATTTTTATATTGTAAAGCGTACGAGGTACAGTACACGACATATATAAATATATATATATATATATATATATATATATATATATATATATATATATATATATTTATATATATATATATATATATATATATATATATATATTTATATATATATATATATATATATATATATATATATATATATATATATATAAAGTGGTCCAGAATTATGTAACCAAGTGCCCTAACTTGGGACACTTTTGAGTTATTAAGTTTTATTTTAGAAATAAACCCACCATGTTTTGGAAGAGACTTAGTACTTTATCTGCAAAAAGTTTCAAATTTATAAGTCCTGTCAATAAAATTAAAAAAAATAAATGTCCACTGTCCCAAGTAAGGGATACCCCATCCTAACTTGGGACACCATGTATTTTTATGTACCACATACAGGAGAGTTGTAAATAACTTGAGACACTTATAATCTCTTAAAAAAAAAGTTTATGTCACAAATGATCATAAAAAAGAAGAAAAGCCACATATTATAACACAGTCCAAAATTGCCTGAAAGTTAGGAGCGTTTTTATTGCTTCATTTTAAAACTTTGGGAATATGTATCTGAATCTAAACACTTTGATAGGCTTTGATTTGGGAATACAAATCAAGCGCGTATACAAGGGTGTGTGTGTCAAAGGGTCATGACCACCCCCCCCCCCCCCAAAAAAAAAAAAAAAAATTGAAAATATACACTGGATATTATTTAATTTTAAACACTATATCGGTAAATTTACCGTTTTTTTTCTTTTTTTTTAGTCGTCAGCGGTACAGAAATTCAATTTATAATTTTTATTGTCAATTTTGTCTCAGAAATTTTTTTAGTCCTATTATTTTCCGCATGATCGCCCCAAGGAGTTCCGCTATATACACCCCTGATAGAAATGTATTTGTTGATCCTAAATAATTCCTCATGTAGCTTATCTCAAAGCAGTCGCTTTCTTGTTCCTGACAGTGTCCCAAGTTAGGAGCATATTTTCCGATTTTTATATAAATATAAATAAAAAATTAAGGAAATTATGTTAGTTATATTTAACTGAAAGTGTAGAAGCACTGCCCAAAAACATACACAAAAGAAATTTAGGATTTACTCAAGTCTGATGTTGACGGGTCAATCAGGGTGATCAAAGTTATTTTCATATAAAAAAAATTGTTCCAAAATATAAAATTATTTAACTCACGTATGACGCTGCGCAAATGAGGTCGAACAGACATAATCTCAAACAACAACTATCAGTCTAAAATATTCCACCACCTGTTTTTAGAAAATAGACAAGTGTACTAACCGTCAAAACAAAACTTAACAAAATGTCCCAAGTTAGGGTGCTGTCCCAAGTATGGGCATTTGACTGTACCGTAATTGTTAGAGCTGATAGTACAGTCAAAAATAATGGTACATTTTCATTTACACTTTATTCCAAAACTCAATAATCAGGGAGATAAAGTAGAAGGGTAACATGTAGAGGGGTGGTAAGAAACTGACTTTTTTTTTTAAAAATTCAGGTGCTTTGAATAGTGGATTCATATTTTAAGCGTACGTGTGAACACCAGGATAATAAAATTTATGGTACTAATTATTCCATCACTTATTAGGGGATAATTTGGAAATAGATGCTTTTACTTTAATTTATTGCAAAACGGTATTATTTATCGAAATGTAACAAGTATACTCTTTTTGCGTGGAATTGTTGGAGAAATCACACTGCTAAGAATTTTGTTTAAACAATTGCAAATTCACAAAGCAAAGACGTGATAACTTGCATCAACTACCTAAAACCGTCGCTTGATCATAAGTGGTGGAATAAGCGTTAACATAAATTTAATCCTCCCAATGCAAAAAAATATCAATCCGTTGTTTAAAAGCGTTTGGAAAATATTTAGGAAAAAACGGTTTTCGTTTCACCCCTTTACAGGGTTAGTCAAAAGTATGGAAACAGTAAAAAATCTCGGCGGGAAAACATTTTGGGGATAAATGGTGATGGCAAAAGTTTCAGCATTTTTACGGTGCATCCGATGGTGACTTTAACTTTGATCTCAAGGGTCCGGATTCAAGGTCATATCAAGATTAAGTCCGTTTTTTTAACTGCCAACCCCCTCTTTCGGCCCTGGGGATGGAAAGAGCAAAAAATTTTGCATCCGAATATGACCTTGATCGTGACTTCAAGGTCCGTGATTAAGGTTAAATGCTATATATAAGTGTATATATAACACTTATTAATTATTGTGGTTTTATTGTAGTACACCCAACTGTCTTTTTACACGGTAGGTACGTTTCTTTTAAAACAATGCAAAAAGAAAAAATCGTTTAAAAAAATATAAGACATATTATGGTAAGTTTGGGGATATGTGTCACAACTTTAAAAAGTTGTGTAAGATTCCCAAAAAACTGTGCAGAAGAAGTAAATATAAAATCCATATTACAACATATTTACAAAACAAAGAACCATTCATTTTTATTACAAAAAAAAAAAAAAAAAAAAAAAAAAAAAACGCCGTGAGCAGCGGAGCCCCATCACGGAAGTCGAATTTTTCCTTTCATCTTCGGTACTGAATGTCTATAAGCGAAATGTAATTGAAAGTCCACAAGCGATTTGCCATTTTGTTGGTTTCAAAACTGATGATGAGTGTCCGGTTGATCGGGGCTTTAAAAAAAGGTTTTAAGTTTTTAAGGGCTGAATCTCAGTAAATTTCAATTTTGTGCCGATAGCAGTTAGCAGGGAAAAAGCCAACACAATTCGTACGAAGACATTCCTACCCATGCTTATCCGCCAATTGCCTTTGTGTTTTATTTTTAAATATTAAAAAAGGAACTTAAATAGTAAACTGGAAGGCTTTTATGAAGATATTTTTTCTTTCAAAAAAAATCCAAAATTTCTATTTTATAAATAATAAAAATCCAAAATTCCTAATTTATAAATAAACAGTGACTTTAATAACATTTTTAAATTACTTAATATGTATGTATTTTATTTGTTATAAAAGTAAGTTCACTTTTTTTTTAATTTTTTAAAATTACTATTCGCCTCCTTGTATTTAGAATAAAAATAATGCATTTAAACCACATTTAACAATAGCATTCAATTCCGATGTAAAAACGGGAGAAGTGGTGGGAAAAGTAACGTGGACTCCCTAAAAGGTACTAGCTGAATACTAACTGAATACACGTACAAAATTTCAGCCCTGTAGGTTTCCTTAGAGACTCTCTAGACGTGTTAGAAAACAAGCAAAAAAATTAAGGAAATATTGGCGTAAAAATCGTGGGGGTAAGGGTTAAAAGTTGAAACCTCCAAAAAGCAGTGTCTGGCTATTAGCTTAACCTGTACGCAAAATTTCAGCCCTCTAGGTTTATTTGGGGAGATTTTGACCCGAACGAAACTGTTAAAAAACAAGAAAAATCATGTTCCTTTGGGTATAAAAATGGTGGGGGTAGGGGTTAAAAGTCGAGACCCCCAAAAGGCACCCCCTTGATACTAACTCAATCCGACTACAAAATTTCAGCCCTCTAGGTTTATTTGGGTGACCTGTGCGAGTGGTACAAACTTCGAAAACGTCGAAAATGCATGAAATTGTAGCTTAAAAATGAGGGGGGTGGGGGTAAAATATTAAAACCTCCATAAAGCACAACCTAGGTACGAACTTTATCAACACACCAAATTTCAACCCTCTACGTTGATTCTGGGGGGCTGGGGGCCTGTTAGATCCAGCGAAAATCGTATTCCCCCCCCCTCTACTCCCTCCAAATATCCTAGGAAGCTGAATTTTGGATATGTTGTAGATAATTGAAATTGTAGCTTAAAAATGAGGGGGTGGGGGTAAAATATTAAAACCTCCAAAAAGCACAACCTAAGTACTAACTTTATCAACACACCAAATTTCAACCCTCTACGTTAATTTTATTCTGGGGGGCTGGCGGCGTGTTAGATCCAGCTAAAATGGTTTTTTCCCCCTTTACTCCCTTCAAATCACCCTAGGAAACTGAATTTTGGATATGTTGTAGATAATTCACCGAAACATTATTTCCAACCGGTTTGGAAAAGTTTTATTGTTTTACCGCCCCCCACCACTCCCTTAAAAGTTGGGTCGGATCAAAAATTTTCGCAAAGTTTGACCCCACTTTAATAGATGAGGTCCCTCGAAAATGAGCCCCACTTACCAAATTTTATCTTTGTGTTCTACGGGTCCGAAAACGGATAGCGCCCCTACTCTCGCCTCTCGCCGTTCTTGTCGTATAGGCTATATAAGTCTAATTTTTCAAGTAAAAATTCGACTAAAAAAAAACAACTAATAACTAAAGCAGGTTACTAAAGCAAATAGCTAAACTAAACAGTTTTTTTATGTAGGGGGAGGTCACACATAATTAAGTAAATTGATTTAGTATTTAGTTGAAGTAGTAATTTACATAACCTAGTAAAACTAAATTAAAAATGACACATAATCGTTAATAAATCCGTTTTGTACTACAAAAATGTATCAAATATGTTCATAAGTGATTTGATCCGGAAAAAACGTGACATTTATGTTTGAGCTGACTTGTTGGCTCGATCTGTTAATATAATTATATATGATTTGTTCCAAAATATCCCATAAAAACGGACAAAAAAATGTTGTACCTTTTTTATTATTATTAGATGAAGAGAGGTTGCTAGACAAGTTTCAGTTTTTAACCGAGTTATCTTCAGTGATTTTTTTTGATATTTATAATTTACATATATATACAATGAGTACGAAATACCCCCCCCCCCCAAAAAAAAATGTTTGCAGTAAGTAAATCCGTAAATAAAATTTGATAATGTTTACGCGCCTATATTTGTATATTCGAAACCTACTAAACAGTTTACTAAACTAATGTGCTTAGCCGGGTATAAATAACAGCAAGCTCAAAGAAATTAAGTGGGGGTAAGCTATTTGCATAAGTAAATAGAACAGGCTTCTATTTACTTGACTAAACAGATCACTAAATTTCTTACTTGCACTTATACTAAATACAACTGTCTACATGCCAAAGTAACTAAATTTAGTAACTCGCTTTAGTAACCTGCTTTAGCTACTAAACACGTGTGAATTTGGCATTAGTCAATTCAGCTGATTGATATCAGAACACGTATGTTCCATACAACAGAGGGAGTACACATTATCTTTCTTGAAGAAAATCGCCACATTGGTTAACACCACGTTATAACCACATTGGTTAACACCTTTTATAATCTATAAAGTGTCAGTAGTGATAAATATTTTTTAATTTGTATACGATCTTTGTTGCAAATTGAGACTATTTATTAGTAAATATTCTAACAATGTTTATAACAACAGATATAACATCAGTAAATATAGAAAAATGTTAAATCCAACTTTGTTTAACCGCTATATTGGTCAACACTTGAACCCTTTTTCGGCTTCATTTTCATATACATTGAAAATGAGCCCTCTATCTATTCAATACTCAGAGGTTCAACTCTCAACATTATTCTTAGATATTGTCAGCATGTTTAGTATGGCTTGCCATCTATTTAATATTCAAAAGAATGTTAGAATGCGGGCAAGATAACATGAAATTTTTCTGATTTTAGTTAGCCAACAATAAGTTCATTATTTTTATATAATTTTCGACTTGTGAGTGCAACTTAGTACCCTGACGGAAAAAAATCTATGAAAAAAATTATGACAAATTATGAAAAATTATGAAAAACATATCGAAATCTGGACACTTTTATGATCGTAATTCATTATCACATTTTTTTTCACCGTTTGTCAGAAATTATCTTTAAAAGACAGAGATTTTAATAGATTTTCAGACATTCAGATGTAACAGATATTCATATTTTTTCATAGTTATTCATAACTGATAAGCATAATATTTTAGAATAATGCATAATTTTTCATTAAAGCCATGGTCATCTTTTATGATTTTCTTTGAAAAAATATGATTTTTTAATAATTTACTTTTTAATACATTTTCATAACTTTTTTTAGAATTTATCATAGTTTTTCATAAATTTTTTTCTGTCAGGGTAGGTACATTTACTACCATTATACTAGCAAAATTATTTTAATATATGTATGTTTTCTAATAATCTAAAAAGTAAGTCATCGTTTTATCTGACTACTTGCAGTTATGGACATATCGAGCCATTACCGCCATTTTAGCGTAACTGACAAATATCAAATTTTACAGGAGAAGGATTTTTTAAATATTTGTATGGCGCTTGCGATATTTCTGCTGTCTTAATTTTATTACGCGTATTATTCCTATTATTTTATTAACTTTACTATAAAGATGGTTATTGTCGGTTACGCTAAAATGTGAAAATGTGTTGTATTAACGATAAACTAAGCAGTTGTTATAACTCGTTAATTAACGAATTTTGCAGAAAAACGTTAACACTTCGTGGTTCGTTACAGTTTAAAATGTTGCTTGCAATAAAAATCTCAATTTCGATAAAAGTGTCGCTTACGATAAATCGACGGTAATGGCTCGATATTTTTATTTCAAGACTATTCTTAAAACTATAATATTCGTTACTTAAAACTATCATAACTATAATAAAAGTTTACTCGCTTAAATTATTATATAACTATAATTTTATTTGCAATAGTCTTTTAAACGAGAACTGTCTATATTAATACAAACATAGAAATACTTACGTCTCTTACTAACACTGCGAATTCAATAAATTTTTTTTTTTATTTAGATTACAGCAAGTGGCACTTCAACCATACATATATGCACTACTTAAGCGTAGGTAATGATGTTTTTTAAAATAACACTGTAACAACATGAAACAGTGCTCTGATGATGGGTTTTATTTAACACTATACATATTATACAGGGTGGAATCAAATTTACTGAATACAGGGCAAATTTTCAGAAATTTTTTTTTAAGATCGGTGTGATGTGTAGTCTTTTCTGATCACCAATATTATTTGTTTAATCGTGTTATGATCAATAAATAACACAAACCAACAAATTTGAAATTTGTTTTTCCTTTTTTGACTTCAGTGATGATTTATTGGGTTTTGGGACCTCCTAATGACGAATCTGAAATCGGTTTGTTTCTATCACATCAGAGTTTTTCACAATACGTACTTATAAAAATCATGTAAAAAAAACTGGGGTATTCAAGAAAAAAAATCAGAAGTAAAAAAGTAACTGAGTAGCTAGTATTATTTTTATTTATCGAATAGTCAAGGTGAACGTTTTAAAATACTACAGAGGCTTGTGAAACCTTTCCTTTTTTTTACAAAACTTTTGTTGAGCGATTTTCTTTTGTAAACCCGGTTTGGATCATCACGCTTCATCAACCAGCAGTAATCACCTATCATGTTAATATTCCACTTTCCTCGGCACCTTCGCTACATTTCTTTTATATCCTGGTGAAATCTTTCTTCTTATTCTTTACTAACTGCTCCCAAGTCTTCAGAAAAGTAGTTCAAATGCGAATGAAGGAAACGAAATAAGAGACTCATGCGGCAACCTAACTTTTGAAAATTTTGGAGCATGTTATTTATAATATTTTCATAACTGAACTTGTATGATTTTCTAAGAAGTTTTTAAAAGGTTTTTTAATGATACCCATTCTACAGGAGTCCGTTTTTTATCGAAGTTTTCATCTTTCATTAGTTTTCGTATTTCGTGTCCAACAAAAATACCTTCAATTTAACTTCAGACAAAGATGAATACTGTTTGGAAATACTTGAATCCATCGCCTTAATTCGTCCATCGCCATACTCGAATTTAAGCTTTCTCAAATTTTTTCATAAGACTAAGCTTTATATGACGAAGAAGTAGTAAGATTTTATCAAGTGGGACTAAATTCTGTCGAACTATATTTTTACTTCCTGACTCCAAATTAATTGTTTAAATATTTATTTAACTTTGTAAACTATGGTAATATCTTGGATTCAAAAGAAATTTCCTTTTAATTTAAATAAATTTCCTACAAACAATTTTTTTAAAATTAACGAACTGTGATTTTTCTAAAAGTGCAAAACAGTTATAAATGAACATGCAAATTATCAAATTTAATTTTTTTAGTGACGAATTTTCAATTGTTAAGTCTGGTCGGTCTAGTATTTTCCTCATATTTTCATATTGTCATTTCACATCGCATCATAAAAATTTCGTAAAATTTGTATAGTATTATATTTAGTATAGTGTTGCTTCCTAAGAAATTTTTCAAACGTTGTGCGCTGGAAACGTTCCTGTTCGGAGTACAAAAATACTCGTTTCGAACGCTGGCAGCAACTAGTTTAGCATATAATTTATTTTGGTCGGAATTACTATATTATGCTATGGTATCGGAACCGTCCTCCGCGACACATTCGAGTAAACCCGTAGTTTAGTAATTTCGTACCATATTTCTATTAGTATTTAGTTTTATTTCGGTCGGATTTACTATATTATGCTACGGTATCAAAATCGAGTAAACCCCTAGTTTAGTAATTTCGTACCATATTTCAATTAGTATTTAGTTTTATTTCGGTCGGAATTACTATATTATGCTACGGTATCAAAATCGAGTAAACCCCTAGTTTAGTAATTTCGTACCAAATTTCAATTAGTATTTAGTTCATTTCGGTCAGAATTACTATATTATACTACGGTATCAAAATCGAATAAACACTTACTTTAGTAATTTCGTACCATATTTTCATTTAGTGATAAGTTTATTTCGATCGTTTTATTATCGTATATTTGACATATTTCTTTTATACATCATGCATCTTATTTTTGGAAAATACTAAACTATAAAATTAACATTTTTATAAAATATGTAAGTAATGTTTAATATTAGTTATTTGTAAAATTATCATACCACAATTTAAATTTATACCAATTATTTAAAAACTTGCACCTTTCTTTCCGATTTAAAATTTAAGAATTTCTTATGTATCTTATATAGGGTTCACCATGACCCAGGTTGAACACGTGTCGTCTGAATGTTTTCGCCAGAGAATTCAGCCCTCACGCTATCTTAAAATGTACTTTTACTAATTTATTTCAAATTCAAACGTTCTCTAAATTTATTCTTGTTATTTATCATACAAACATTTATTTTAACAAGTTGTAAAGTCAGAAATAAATTAAGGAACGTAATTTAAAAATAAATAAAAGTTATTTCAATTTTATAAAATCATAAAAAAAAATATATAAGTACAAATGAACTTAAAATACTGGGATGTAAATTTTTTAAATTCAAAAAAATTAAAAGAAACCAATTTGCTGTAAACCATATTATATTTCTTTTAAAACATTCTATTTTAAAATTATGTATTTTATTATTTTAAAAGTTAAAAATTTATATTTTTAATACATTATTTTTCAAAAGTTACAAAATTTCATTGTTATACCCTTAAATTTAACGTTTGTATTTGCCAAGAAAATTTACCGGAAAATTGTTACTCCCAAGTTTTCTTTTAAAAATGTAAATAAATTGTCATTTGTCAGAGAATTAACAAATTTCTATTTAAAAAAAAAAAAAGAAAAAAAAAAAAAAAAACTTTTCAACTTTTAGGGGAGTAAACTTTGGTAAGAGACCGATCCATCTGGCCTCGTAATTTCCACTGCCAATCTCTGCCTTTTCCCGTAACATCTTGGGAAACCAGATGTCGCCCATTAACTCCAACACAAATTTCCCAATTTACCAAATCTCAATCAATTATCCATTAATTTTATTTATTTTAAATTTTTACGCTACAGTGGGATTTCACGACTTTTTGTAGAAAATATAGTTTAATACAAACTTATTCAATTTAGATATTTGAAACTTGAGAGTCTGTTTTGATTTTTCGGCTAACGCAGTAAAAAAGTAACATCATTAATAAAACAATATTAAGACAAAACAACACTTTAAGTTCATAATTATTTACAATATTTACAAAAATTAGAACCAGGTGTAGACAATACAATAAAACATACAAAATTTACTTTACTAATAAGATTTTTAAACATTTCCCAACATTTTCCTTATCGATTATTTGTTATAAAAAGAACGGTTCTTATAGTAGTTAATTTAAATTTAAAATGCTTTCATAATGTCGCATCATTTCAATCATTTGCTTATTTTCTAAATCATTTTCATGGTAAACTAACTATTTTACTCCCAATTTTTGTAAATTAAATTATTTTTAATGTTTATGAATTGATGAATCATAATAGGTAATATTTATACAATTCATAGTAGGTAATTTGTTGCTTTAAATAATTTTTTTTTTCATAGTTACCGGCAATTAGTACATTTGAATATTTAGGAAGGTTTTGAGTAACTTTTACATTTTATAAAATTGCCCTGTATTTTTCGACAGAAAGGACACAAATAACGAACAATAACATGAGTTTAGTTTTTTTCCTTTACTTTTAGACTTAGGTCTATACTCTGATCGAATTTCAATTTCTCTAGGTCCACTAGAAGTAGGCCAGAGGTTTTGATGATCTGTCAGTGAGTGAGTGACTGAGTGCTAAAATTATCGATTTTTGGAGGCCTGGATCCCAAGAACTACGAAAGTTACATTGATGAAGTATAAAATTCAGAGTGCTTTCGAGCATGTTATTGTGTACGCAAAATTTTAATTCAATACATCAAATAGAAATAGAGTTTTAGGGGTGTCAAAAATGCCTTGAAATGGTTCGTGTAAATATAGCTTGGTGCATGTACTGTTAGTGAGACTTGCTAGTGAGAAACGCCATCCAGATCTTAGCTTGAGAAGGCCTAAGTCAACGAGTTTGATGAGAGCTGTTGGTTTTAATAGGCCTCAAGTTGAACGGTTCTTCGACAACTTAAAATATATTTGTGAAAAATATAATTTTGGCCCATCGGACATCTATAACTGCGACGAGACAGGGAATAACACTGTCCAGAAGCAGGCTAAAGTGATGACACTCAAAAGTAAACGTCAAGTTGGCAAGTTGACTTTTGTTGAACGAGGTAAAAATGTGACAGTTATGATCTGCATGAGTGCTGCTCGATACTTTATCCCACCGCTGTTTATTTTTCCCAGACAGAAAGTTAATGAAAGATTGATGATTGGTGCTCCATATAAGCTACCTCGTTTATTGATATATAAATTTGTAAATATGGCACAATGGCACTCCCATATTTTCTCTATTGTAAAATTGGATTTAAAATTTTTAAGTGGGCCATTCTTTATGGCACTAGTACTTTTAGCGAATTTCCAGAATGGAATTCAGCTATTACAGCCACTGTCATGACGCGACCTGAACTCGGGACCATGGCAGAAATTTGTTTTGAGGTCCCTAGGAACCGAAAATAATATTCACTAAAATTTATATATATATATATATATATATATATATATATATATATATATATATGTATATATATATATATATATATATATGTGTCCGCACGATAACTCTCGAATGAAATGTCCTAGGTTTACGAAATTTGGTGAGAACGTTGGAAGTCGAAAAATCTTGGATGAGTTCTTCAGCCAGACACGTCGGATGCCAGGAACATGGTTTTTGTTCTTGCAAAAAATTAGTTTTTTGCCAAAATTTCCACTTATTCAAAAATTTTTGCGAAATTTTTTTACACCATTTAAAAGAGAAGAAAAAATTACATAAAAAAGGTCTTTAAACTTTTTTTCTATGTCAACTAGTTTCCGAGAAAAACCTTGTTGTTTAGAATGTGATTATTTTATCGTATAAAGTGTGAATTTTTTCACATTCTAACTAAGTACATATTCCACACAATATGGATATTTTGTATATAACATATATTATATGCATACCATATCCTTTTTGACACGATCACATAATTTTATTGTGATATATGTATAAGGGTACAAGACCATTTCATTATCCGTACTACCATTATGCGTACGGTTTGTGTGTGTTGTATATACATATACAGTCTACGTGAGAAAATTTTTAAAGTAAACAAAGATTTTTATGTAAACAAGTCTTAAATTTTAGCGAATTTCCAGAATGGAATTCAGCTATTATTTAACATATACAGGCGATTATTTTGAAAGTTAACATAAATATATGATAAAATTTCCAGAATGAAATTCAGCTATTACAGCCACTGTCATGACGCGGGGGGCATAACCTGAGCCCGGGACTATGACAGAAATTTGTTTTGAGGTCCCTAGAAACCGAAAATAATAGTCACTAAAATTTATATGTATATATATATATATATATATATATATATATATATATATATATATATATATATATATATATATATATATATATATATATATATATGTGTGTGTGTGTGTGTGTGTGTGTGTGTGTGTGTGTGTGTCCGCGCGATAACTCTCGAAGGAAGTATCCAATTTTTACGAAACTTGGTGAAAACATTGGAAGTCCCAAACCCTTGGGTGAGTTTGTCAGCCAGACATGTCGGATGCCAGGAACATTGGTTTTGTTCTTGAAAAATATTAGTTTTTGCCAAAATTTCCACTTATTCAAAAATTTTTGAAAACTTGAAAGTCGTCCAAGAATGGAATTCAGCTATTACAGCCACTGTCATGACGCGACTTAAACCCGGGACCATGGCAGAAATTTGTTTTGAGGTCCCTAGGAACCGAAAATAATATTCACTCAAAGGCTATTGGCGGATAAGCATGGGTAGAAATACCCCCGCACGAATTGTGTTGGTTTTTTTTCTGCTAACTGCTTTCGATATAAGATTACAATTTACTGAGTTTCAACCCTTAAAAACTCACCCTTTGGGGGTAAAAAATTATTTTTTGAAAATCACAAAAAATTTATAACTTTTTAGTGGCTTGACGGATTTGGCTGGAATTTTTATATGTTTTAGATACCTCTATAGTGTACCTCAGAAAAAATTATCAGCTTCAAAAAAAAATTATAACCCCCCCCCCCCCCAAAAAAAAAAAAAAATTGTTTAATTTTTCAATATTTTTTTTCATCACCTTGTAGCTATAGTACAATTACCAAAATTTTTTTGCAGGCTTCCTACTATGACCGATATAACATATAATTTTTTCAGATTTTTTCTCCGGGTGCGTCATAGTTAAAAAAAAATAAAATGTCCAAAAAGATTTTTTTTTTCGAAGTTATGTTCGTTGTACAATCACCAAAATATTTCTACAGGCTCCTCACTATGATTAATAGAACATATAATTTTTCCAGAATTTTTTTCCGGGTGCATCATAGTTAAAAAAATTGAATGTCCGAGAATATTTCTTGGAGATAGGCATAGGCTTCCGGGTACTCAATCGATTGGAAATCGTTTACACATTTTGAATATGTTCATAAAAACATTTGTGATTGCTTAGTTTTTGAAAAAAAAAAAGGTCGACTCAAATCTTCAAATTCCGCAATCAGCCAAACACATTGGTGAAAAAAATTTTGGTGATTATACCATCATAGCTACAAGTTGATGAAAAAAAATATTGAAAAATTAAACAATTTTTTTTTTTTGGGGGGGGGGGGGGGGTTATAATTTTTTTTTTAAGTTGATAATTTTTTCTGAGGTACACTATAGAGGTATCTAAAACATAAAAATTCCAGCCAAATCCGTCAAGCCACTAAAAAGTTATAAATTTTTTGTGATTTTCAAAAAATAATTTTTTACCCCCAAAGGGTGAATTTTTAAGGGTTGAAACTCAGTAAATTGTAATCTTATATCGAAAGCAGTTAGCAGAAAAAAAAACCAACACAATTCGTGCGGGGGCATTTCTACTCATGCTTATCCGCCAATAGCCTTTATATATCTATATATATATATATATATATATATATATATATATATATTATATATATATATATATATATATATATATTAATATATATATATAATATATGTATTTATATATATATATATATATATGTATATATGTATATATATATATATATATATATATATATATATATAATATATATATATATATGTATTTATATATATATAGATATATATATATATATATGTATTTATATATATATATTTGTATATATATATATATATATATATATATATATATATATATATATATATATATATATATTAATATATATATATATATGTATTATATATATATATATATATATATATGTATATATGTATATATATAATATATATATATATATATATAATATATATATATATATATGTATTTATATATATATAGATATATATATATATGTATTTATATATATATATTTGTATATATATATATATATATATATATATATATATAATATATATATATATATATATATATATATATATATATATCTCCGCACGATAACTCTCGAACGAATTATCCAATTTTCACGAAACTTGGTGAGAACATTGGAAGTCCCAAACCCTTGGATGAGTTCGTCAGCCAGACACGTCGGATGCCAGGAACATGGTTTTTTGTTCTAGCAAAAAATTAGTTTTTTTGCCAAAATTTCCACTTATTCAAAAATTTTTGCGAAATTTTTTTACACCACTTAAAAGAGAAGAAAAAATTACATAAAATACCCCTGTCGCAGCATCCTGCATAACATAGCGAATTTCCATTTACAAAAGTACGTTTTTTCTCGGAAACTAGTTGATATAGAGTAATTGTAAATAAAAAAAAAACCTTCTTTATGTGATTTTTCCCGCCTCATTCCGCCAAATTTTTTTCACGAAAAATGTCCAAAACCCCCGTAAAACGTTTTCACGAAATTTCTTAAAAATAAGATGTTTCGTTCTTGAGTTATCGTGCGGACACATTTATATATATGTTTACTAAGTGTCCGCACGATAGCTCAAGAACGAAACATCTTATTTTTAAGAAATTTCGTGAAAACGTTTACGGGGTTTTGGACATTTTTCGTGAAAAAAATTTGGCGGAATGAGGCGGAAAAATCACATAAAGAAGGTTTTTTTTTATTTACAATTACTCTATATCAACTAGTTTCCGAGAAAAACGTACTTTTGTAAATGGAAATTCGCTATGTTATGCAAGATGCTGCGACAGGGGTATTTATTTTCATAATGCAACTAGTACCAAAAAATACTACTTTTCATATCTCTTAACAATGCAATAAAATAGGCTTTTATGATCTACCAGTGGCTACACTGTTATCAAGTATATTATACTTATATAGTCACCGTTATTAACGATATGAAAGTATCAGAGACCACACTGATCTTGAAAAAAATTTTCCATTATATTTGTCCTATATTCGGTAAATGTATTTTCATCCCTGTATGTATGAATATACAGGGTGTTAGTGAATAAGTGCCAAAGATTTTAACAGGTGATTGCTGAGGTTCTTTTATATAAAAAATTTCATATAAACCCAGTTTCGAAAACGCTTAGTTTCCAAGATAGAGAGAAGATGGGCTATTAGATAGCCCATACCGGTTTTGTGGTAGGAACAGTAACTGGAAATTATTTTTTATCTTGAAAAACGGCTACATAAGCGACGAAATACTGAGAGGTCATTTTTGTCAATAACTTATGGGACATTTGAAAAAACATTTTCAAATTGGAAAAAATCATTGGCGTGCCTTTTTTTCTTCAAAAATATATCACATGACTGTACGGACGCCATTGACTTGAATGAAAATATTCTGTCTACTTCAGAATATAGGTATTTATCCTGTCAAAGCGTGTTCCAAATTTTGTGTCAGTATCTCAAAACGGTTTTGAAATATTTAGGAAAATATTAAAAAAGACGAGAAACTGAACACCCTGTATCTTGGAAACTAAGAGTTTTCGGAGCTAGGTTTATATGAACTTTTTTACATAAATGAACCTCAGCAATCACCTGTTAAAATCTTTCGCACTTATTCACTAACACCCTGTATATACTAAATTATATATTATTTTAGATACAGTTGACTCCAGTGGTACTGTCTAGCGGAATAATCAATTAGAGTTGTATCTCTTCCGCACTCTCTGCATGTGTTACAATTATGTTATAAGGCACGTTATTCTAGTACCCCATGGAGAATTGAAATTTGACGTCACACTTCACGGCATACTTGAAACTTTTTTTCTACCTTGAAAAGTAGGAAGAACTTATATTATTTATGTCTAATTGTACTGAAGCTAATTTTATGTTTTAATAATTTGTTAATTATGTCATAATGTACCTTAAATGATCTTCATTACTTTTTTTTTATGAGTAATTAAAAAAAAATGTTTTTCATTAGGTTACTAGTAAGGATTTTCTACGCAAAAAATGACGTAAGGCGTCAGAAACAAGGAGTCTGTATTTACTGACTTTGGAATTGCTATTTACTGACTCTAATGAACCTATGTAGTTTATTTAATCACTCATAAGAGTAATTTTGAAATAGTGATATTCAAAAATCATTTCTAAGATTGGTAGTAAGTATGGGTTCACGTGGAAACATAATGTGGTATTTGTAATTGAGGCAACCAGTTACGACCAAGTTTCGACCTTAATAGTATTCCTTAATGTAGTAATGGATTGTATTCGTAGGAACGTTTTCAAATAACTATTGTCAAAATATAATATTGATAAAAAAATTTTACTTTTTTGAGAAGAAACTGCAAAATTTTGAAAAAAAAAAGTGGTATTCGCTTTATTTTTAAAATACGTACGTATACAAATTATGTCCTGCAATAAATTATAGTGGAATTTGCTCAAAATTGATATTATATTATTTCATTAACTTTCACCCGTCTCACCCTGTTACCTGCTTCAAGAAACATATCCAGAAACTGGCTTTACGCTTTGCCTAGTAGTATAATATAATAATGTTCATTGGTCTGTGGGTTGCTTATATTCAGGGCCAGGTAAGAACATCGCTTATATTAGATAGTTCAGAAAGAAGAAATTATCTGTTTGAAGAATGAAGTGGTCTATTTAAAAAAGCTCTTTATTTAATAAAAATGCTTTTTATTTAATTATTTAAACAATAAAAGTATAAAAAAATTTAAACAATTAAAAAATATTTTTAAGAAAATTTATTTCTTTTAAATTTTTATTTTTTTATGACAACAAAATGGTAACAAATAATTTTTTATTACTCATGCGAGAGAAGTACTAACTTGGAGCACACAATTTTGTACGCAAAATAGCTGTCGCAAAATAGCTGTTTGCCTACTGTACCTTTCCCACATACTTTTTTGCGCGCGGAAAGTTTATTTTCCTAATCTGCCTAAGATCCAACCTGGACCAGGGGTGCCATGCTAGCGTTCGCCCTTGCACATGTATTCCATAGCTGTAATATTAGGTCAAGGTAGCTTTGCGTTTTCGAGTTGTACCAAAATGTTCAATTTTGAACTTTTCCCGATTTCCCACTTTTCTTTCCCCCCCTAGTGCATAAGTATTATATATATGCATGTAGGGTTTTAACAGCTCCATAAGACAGTGTATGCAGCTCTCCAAAACACGGTGTTTAGAAGAAGATATTAGCAAAAAATTTCTAAATGATTTATAAAACACACAAAAATGCGACCTTGACCAAAACGGACACATATATTTTTGAAATCTACGCCTTTGAATTAGTAAATATATGTCCAAAAATATTTTGCAAAATTGGGCCAAGTAAGGCTAATTTAAGGATTTTAATACAAGGGGCATAAAATATGGCGACGCTTTCCTGTCACCCTTAAAGAAAGCAAGCGTGTGCGATTAAGGCTCATTACCAGTGTTTTCATCAGTATGGAAAGATCTCAGAAAATATCATAAATCAAAAACATAACCGCGCGCCGTCAAAAAAAGGTAAACTGAAAAGTTAAAAATAAGTTATCCTTGAATTTTTATTGCAGTTAGGGAAGAGTTTCGTTAGGGACACATGCTTCTGAAGGTTTCTTACCCCCAACTTATCTTTATCCACACTTAAGAGCCATGCCATTGCCGAGGAAGTAGGGCGAGGACCTAGTGAGCGTGATTTTTTTTTTTTAATTTTGGTGTTCTGCAAAACTTTTCTAGCAGGAAACACTTGTTATGAGATTTTATCACACACATGACACGTGCTTTTATTTAAAATGACAGAAAAGCTTTGTGATTTCCTATGGCTGGATAAACCCATTTAAAACGATTATAAAGCCGGCGTGTCTAGAGCTCCTTGCATTTACAGAGCACTTGTCCTGGTACAACTCGAAAACACAAAGCTGAGTTTGCCTCAACATTGCCAGATATTTTTTGATATTTTTTTTACTAATTCGAAGCTATATTATGTTACCTAGCCTATGTTAGTCAAGTAAAGTAAGAATCTTAACAATATCATCCCCATCTAAATTGTTTCAAGCGCTTTTCCATGCTTTTTTAGTGGCAGTGCTTGTCTGTCTACCCTACTGGTTTTTCCACGATGTCACCTAGCCTATATTACTCAGAGTAACGTAAGGATTCTAATGATACAATAGACATTTAAATCGGCTCACATGTAGTTGCTCCCATTTATCACCTAACAAGGGGTCGATTTTGACCAGGATATCACAGTCAACACAAATGTTGAGTAACTTGTTGTAAACGACTACATCAGTAACAGTTCAACTAAAAAGACATTAATACACTCGTTTAGGAGTTTTTGAAAGGGTTCTCATCATATCAGTGTAAAGATAAATTGCAGGTAAGGAACCTTTAGAAGCATATGCCCTTAAAAAACTTCAATAACTGTGATAAGAATTAAAGGATAACTTGTTTTTTAATTTTCAGTTTACCTTTTTGTGATGGAGGTCATGTTTTTTGATTTATGATATTTTGTGAGACCTTTCCACACTGATGAAAACACTGGTAATGAGCCTTAATCGCACACGCTTGCTTTTTTTAAGGGTGAGAGAAAGCGTTGCTATATTTTATGGCTAAACAAGCCCACTAAGGCGACTACAACACTGAGTGTCACTAGACTACGCTTATTTGGCCCAATTTTGCGAACTACTTTTAGTCATGTATTTATTCATTCAAAGGGCGTAGATTTCAAAAATCTATGTCTCGTTTTGGTTTCAAGTTCGTTTTTTTGTGTGTTTCATAGGTCATTTAGAAAATTTTGCTAATATCTTCTTCTAAACACCGTGTTTAGGAGAGCTGCATGCACTCTCTTATGGAGCTCTTAGAACCCTACATGTATATATATATATTATATATATATATATATATATAAATATAAATATATATATATATATATATATATATATATATATATATATATATATATATATATATAATAACTTATGCACTTGGGGGGAAGGAAAGTGGAAAAATCGCGAAAAGTCCAAAATTGAACCTTTTGGGTACAATTCGAAACGCAAAGCTACTTTAACCTAATATTGCAGATATGAAATACATGTGCAAGGGCGAACGCTACGATGGCACCCCTGATCCAGATTGGACCTTAGGCATATTAAGTTATCTTATCCGGAGGGGTCATTTTGCGTGTTTTATTGTCAGTTTGCGTGCGGAAAGTAGGTGTCCGGAGGTGTCCTTTAATCAAAACACGTAAAGCCGCCCTCTTGATTTTTCATTTAATAAATATTTCATAATTATTTTTATAGAAGCCACCAACAAAGATTAATTTAAACAATATTTAATTCAGAAAAAAAAGACGAACACTCAAAATATTATTTTAAAAAGTAATAAATAATAGTATTAATAATAGAAAAACGTATTTGAAATTCGTAATAAAAAATGGTATGTGCAACTCGTGCGGGATTGTTGATTGTCCACTCGAGCGAATGAATGGCTCAACTTCGCTCTCGTGGGCAATCGACAATTTGCCGCCCTTATTACTTATTCGGGGAGAAGTACTACTTCGTGCACACATTTTTGTACGCAAAATAGCTGTTTGCTCTTTGGTACTCTTCCCAAATTTTTTTTGCGTGCGGAGAGTATACAAACAAGATGGCGGCAAATAAGTAAGTATCTATGCTTGTGATGTTGAAATTGATAATTTAAGTAATATTAAAGTATTACAATGTGAAAATACCCCTGTCGCAGCACCTGCATAAGATAGCGAATTTCTGTTTATAAAAATCCGTTTTTCGGTAATTTTTCACCCTTCTAAGTGATTTTTCCTCCTCTTTCTAATATTTGTAATGGTGTAAATAAATTTCGCCAAAATTTTTTAACTTGAGTAAATTTTGGCAAAAAACGAAGAATGGTCACGAAGAATGACCAAAAAAACCATGTTCCCAGGCATCCGACATGGCTGGATAACGAACTTGTGTATATTGGAATCTGCTTTGGCTTAGCTAAGTTCGTTAGCCAGACGCGTCGGATGCCCAGAAGTAGGTTTTCCGAGCATTTTTTTTCAACAAAATGAGTTTTTTGCCAGAATTAAGCAATTTTTCAATTTTTTCTCTAAGTTAATTACTTTTTAAGAAAAGTTAGAAAATATGTTGGAAGAAATCATTTTCCATTACACTCACACTCATAATCTTTTTTTTTTCTGTCTCTTTTTTTGCGATGCTACTTTCGAAAAAAAGGCTTTATAAGTGACGTGTCATGATTTTTTTAATCCAATCTAACGATTCAGCTACATTCTATTTCTCTCGTTGAATAGGTTTTTATAATCTATCTATTCCATTTTTTTAAAATGGAAAATTACCAAGAAAATTTGTTTTATGTGATATGGTCATTTCATTTATGTGATCGTGGGAACACATATATATACATATATATATATATATATATATATATATATATATATATATATATATATATATTATATATATATATAAATTTTAGTGAATATCATTTTCGTATTCTAGGGACCTCAAAACATATTTCTTGGGCTCAGATGCGTCATGAGAGCGGCCCGGTTTTAGCGTATTTCCAGTTTTGGAAATTCGCTAAAAGTAATTGCAAAAAATGTATCCAATATGAATGCAGTGGATTTTAAGTTACAAAACTTAAATTTATTGAAAACAATAAGAATAACGTGAAGTGGTACTGTGATAGCTGTTCAAACATAACCCCACAATCAAATGATTATGAGAAGATGTGTGAAAAAATTTGCAGTTAGAAAAAAAACATTCAGATGTGCATGGATTTTATCAAAGAACAATCGGAACTACTGCAAAAACAATCAGCAATTATTTCCAACTATGAAATAATGAAAAAGGAACCTAAAACAAAACAACCGGAGAAACAAACCAAAATGAAAAATTCTGACAAAAATGTTGATGACAGAGACGATAGATGTCGCCCGACAACTAGATCGACGAAATCTGATGTTAAAATAGATGACAATATGGAAAACAAACAAATGCATCGAATGAACCTATCCAGGACTATTCATAATGAACTAAATGAAAACAAAAATTTAGCAACTAATATCCCGTTGAAAGGCATATTTTGAACGATGACAATGAAGGTTTTACGGTAGTTTAACGAAAGAAACGTGGCGTTCGGGTAACAAAAACCAATACTACCATTAATGCAATCAAATTGGGGAAAATGGCTATTCGTATTAAGATTAGTGCCCGAAACGACTGTAGACGATGTAACTGATTATCTGAATGATAATAATATTACGAATTTTGTATGTGAAAAACTTAATATCACATCGATTGACATTTCAGCTTTTAAAATAGGTGTCTTGAAGAAGTATATGATTCAGTCTTAAAAGCAGAAATGTGGCCCCAGAATGTTATTATAAGACCATATAACTTTTTTTCGAGAGAGAAAAGCACGATTGCCAGCAACACTCCAAAAAAATAATTAAAGATGAAATCATTACTCTTTACCATCACAATATTCAGTGTTTAAGGAACAAACATCTGTTAATTGATGAATTTTTATTTAAACAATCTAACAAATCTGGTAATGATGCTTTATGTTTTACTAAGCACTGGTTGCTCCAAGATGAATATACAGGCTGAGTTTTTCGGGAGTTGCCATTTCTATTACAGCCAAACCGTTGATTTAATCGAAAAATTGTTCAAATAAGAGTTGTAGATATCGACGGGTGCAACCAATTGCGATAATCAGGAGTTTTATAGCTCTTGTGGTTTTCGAGATACGATACAAACTTACCTTTTTTAAAATGGAATAGTATATTTATTTGTTGATAAAAATTATTCAATAAAGCAACAGTAACCAAAAATAAAAAAAAAAGTTTTTTTTTTTTCAAATTTTACAACTTTCGCGCTTAAAAGTGATTTATTTAAATGAATTTTGGTAAGTTTAAGAGCGCCTACTTCAAACAAGCCTCATAATTACGGAAAATAGCTAAATGATAATTGTATTTATGCTACATAGATGGCTATCTAGTAAAACTCGTGTTCCTAGGTAGCTAAAACAGAAAGTTTTAACTGATTTGAATGACATAATCTGACATGCAGAAAGATATTTCTATATTTGACATATTTAATCACTTTCGTGATGGTTATGTGCGCTGTGTTTGGTTGCAATAGCAATAATAACAAAAAACTTAAAATTAATGATGTGATTAATAATGTAACCTATTTTCAGTTCTCAAAAAATGATTCTTTGTGTAAAGAATGGGTTGGTAAATGTTGCATCACCCACTTCCAGGGGAGTCCACGCTTCGTAAATGGGCAAATAAAATTGATATTTCTCCAGAAATTTTATTTTTGTGTTTAAACTGATGGAATCACATTCTCTACCGGAAATTGACAAAGTTTGCGTTTTTATGGTCAATGAAATGAAAGTTAAAAAGTCGTATGAGTATGACCGAAACAGTGATATCTTTTTAAAGCCTGCCAATTACGTCTAAGTAATAATGGGGCGTAGTATATTTTCCGATTGGAAACAGTCATTGTTTTACGATTTTGATCGTAAATTAAACAAACCACTTTTATTTGGAATAATTAAAAAGCTGGAAAATATTGGATTTAACGTTGTGGCAGTAATAAATGATTTAGGAGGCAGAAACAGAGGATTCTGGAAATCACTTGGGATAACCGAAGAAGCTCCATTCTTTTCACATCCCACTAAAATGAATGAAAAGTAAGTGAATCGTGTATAATAATATAATTTAAAATTGTCTTAATTTTATTTTTTTAGGGTTTACGCACTTGCAGACGTGCCACACTTAATAAAATTAATCCGAAACCATTTCTTGGATTCAGAATTTTATATTAATGGTAAACTAGTAACTAAGAGACCTCTGTTGGAATTTTTGAAAAATAAAAATAATGATTTCAATATAGCCCACAAAATAACTGACCATCATTTAAATGTTAAAAATGCGGGAAGGCAAAAAGTAAAATTTGCAAAACAACTCTTTTCACATACAAATTCAAAAGCTATTTTTGGGCTCATTGGGGGTGATAAAAAGTGAAGATTGGCAAGACTGTGCAAATTTACTGAAAAATAGACAGGTCTGCTGCAGGTGACGCTAGTGATTTACTAAATGTCCAACGCTCTGCAAGAGTTAAAAGTCAATTACAGATAAAATATTTTTAATAAAAACTTTATTATTTTTTTAAATACACTTTATTATTTTTAGTAAAATTTGTTTCATTACAACATTTTTTTGAATTACAGAAATCGTTTTTGTCTTTTAAAATACAGAATAAATTTTTTTATAAAAATGACTGACTAAGAACTACGCATGTTATGGATATCTGTAACCGTAACCGAAACTACCGGATATTCGAAATAATTGTATATCCGAAACCGAATCCGTATCCGAAAATAAAAGCTTCGGATTTGTTTCGGATAATAACAGGCAGCTGCCATTGGAAAACTGAGTTTAAATCGAAGCAAGTTTTTGCTGCATATATGTCTCCTAGTAGATTTCCGTTGATTCGTTTTTGACGTTCACTTTTTGGGTTAAAGCTTTCCCCTTTTTCTCTAAAAATTATGTTCACTGAAAGCAATTATCCGTAACCGTATTCGAAACATTATCCGATATTTTTACATATCCGTAACCGAAACCAAAAAAAATGTTTTTAAATATCCCTATCCGTATCCGAAATTTCATATCCATAACATCCCTACTAAGGACCATTATTTACATGAGTAAATTTCCGTTCAAATGAAAATGGTTTTTTTCCATATGTGTGATCAGCTGATTTTTACCATATGCCCACGTACCGACAAATTTTAATATTTTAATACTGTTTTTCCTATCGAAGTTGACAGAAGTTTAGTAAATACTCCAATTATAAGTTGTTCAAAAATTGTTTGAATTCTTACTGCAAAAAAATAAGGTTATGAAAATAATTATTTACTACAACAGATTAAAAACTAATCGTGAAATGAATAAAATCATACTTTTTCCTGTTTGAACATAAGTACCGCAATCTTGTTTAAATACCAGAATTTTGGCGTTGAAAATATTTTTTGTTGACATTTTTATTTAACGGTGATAAATAATCACATCATTGTATATACATCCGACATTATCGATGCCAATTGCCATCTACATAAATATTTCAATAACAAATTACAAAGATAATACAGATTTCATATTAACTACGTATTATGAACGTAATGACTGTTTCACAAATGCCTATTTTTGACTTCCATAGTGCGGTGTAGTATTAAATATTAAAAACTAAAACTACAGCTGTAATTTAATGACTTTTTATTGAATACTAAGTTAAATATTTGAGGAAAAACTACAAATTATTTTGATAATTAATGTATTTAATTAATAAATTTTGTCTTATTGTAACAGCTTAATGCAAACATACCATCATTAGTTATTTTGGGTGTTTCGAATGTAAATTGTAAATTATCCGTATTTTTTGCATTCGATTAAATAAACTTCACCACGGGTTTTGAACATTAAAACAAAAAAATGCAATTTCTCAAAAATTTGAAATAAAATAATGAAAATTTTAGCATAATTGGTAATTTGAAGTAATAAATTAATTTTTAAAAAACATCTCAACATATGTTTCCATTTGAAAAAAAATTTTTTTTCTATTCCAAAAAAACCGTAAGTCCTAGAAGTTTGGAACAATTTTTCCTGAATGGCCCCCTCTATTTTGAATATTTTTCGTATAATGTAAAATATATATTTTTTTCGATTAGATGCATATTTTAGAAATAAATCGAATGGCAACTCCTGAAAAACTCACACGGTATATATATATATATATATATATATATATATATATATATATATATATATATATATATATATATATATATATATATATATATATATGTTAGGGTGGCGCATTAAACCACATATTTTTCTTTTTTTTCTCATAGGAAAAAAAGTTAATTTAGCTCGATTTAAGAATGCTCACCTAAAAATTAGCTCGATAAAAAATTTTTTAAGGGTCGCTCAAACCTTTTAAAAATTGAAAATGGGCCAAAAATCGATTTTTGTTTTTCATCAAATTTTTTTTCTCATCCCTGCATATGTTTGTACATAGAATAATAAAAAATTCGTCCAAATTTTAACCCAAAAAATTGATAATAAAAGGTCGCTCAGGATTTTAAAGTCAAAATATTTAATATTTTTTAGCGCCCCTAAAAAATATTAAATATTTTGACTTGAAAAATTTTCAGAACTCTTGAGCGACCTCTTATTATCGATTTTTTAAGTTAAAATTTTGAGGAATTATTTATTATTCAATGTACAAACATATGCAGGGATGAAAAAAAAAATTTGATAAAAAACAAAAATCGATTTTTGGCCCATTTTCAAATTTTAAAAAGGTTTGAGCGATACTTAAAAAGTTTTTTATCGAGCTAATTTTTGGTGAGCATTCTTAAATCGAGCTAAATTAACTTTTTTTCCTATGAGAAAAAAAAGAAAAATATGTGGTTTAATGCGCCACCCTAACATATATATATATATATATATATATATATATATATATATATATATATATATATATATATATATATATATATATATATATATATATAGTGTCATTCACGAAGGTGGCAACATACGGAAAACTTTTCTATACTAAGTTTCTCAAAAAATTTTATTCTTTCTAAAAGTTGGTGCATGTTCTTAAATTAAAAATGCACCTATCAAAATTTGAACAAACCCTATTGTATACAGGGTGGACTTTAGAATGTAAAATTGGCGTAAGAGTAAAGTACCCAAATTATGGAAACTTGACAAAAATTTTACTGGGAAAAGTTGTTTAGAATTAAAAATTAATGTAAAATACAGAATCATAGCCAACTACAACCAATAATAAATTTTCCTATATTCTTCCGTTTTTTCCGTATCACCCAGTACATTATGAAAGCGGACGTACTTAGACGACTACTATTTATGTAGCACTGCAAGACTACACTCTTAATTTTTAAGTTCAACTATCTACTAACTTGAAATTTAAGTTTATTAATATTACAATCAAAATACACAATTATTCTGTTGCCATCATAAAAGTCATAAGTACTGAAATAAAAATATGCCAAAACTGTTCATGTCTTTAATTTTGATGTGTCAAGTTAGTGTGAATAGTTTAAAAACAATTAATTATTTAATTTTTAGATCGAATAGTACTAAAATATTGGTATATTTTATTTCAGTACTTATGACTTTTGTGATGGCAACAGATTAATTGTGTATTTTGATTGTAATATTAATAAACTTAAATTTCAAGTTAGTAGATAGTTGAACTTAAAAATTAAGAGTGTAGTCTTGCATTGCTACATAAATAGTAGTCGTCTAAGTACGTTCGTTTTCATAATGTCCTGGGTGATACGGAAAAAACGGAAGAATATAGGAAAATTTATTATTGGTTGTAGTTGGCTATGATTCTGTATTTTACATTAATTTTTAATTCTAAACAACTTTTCCCAGTAAAATTTTTGTCAAGTTTCAATAATTAGGGTACTTTACTCTTACGCCAATTTCACATTCTAAAGTCCACTCTGTATACAATAGAGTTTGTTCAAATTTTGATGGGTGCATTTTTAATTTAAGAACATGCACCAACTTTTAGTAAGAATAAAATTTTTTGAGAAACTTAGTATAGAAAAGTTTTCCATATACATATTGCCACCTTCGTGAATGACACTATATATATATATATATATATATATATATATATATATATATATATATATATATATATATATATATAAATATATATATATATATATATATATATATATATATATATATATATATATATATATATATATATATATTTATATATGTATATATATACATATATACCAGCGACATCTGTCGACAATAGTGTAATTGGGCCTGATTGCGTTACTTACTTTAAGAAAAGAGATCTAAGTACAGTCGGTGTTTGCGGGGTGCATATCGACCTAATTAACGATCTTGAGTAAGAGAGGTCGTTAGGTGTACCGCTGGTCGTCAAATCAACGTGCATTTATACAGAACTGAAAAATTTACAAAGGCTGCAAAAATGCAGCAACGCACAAGTAACGCGATTAAAAAAGTTTTTGAGATGTACACGGGGAGTTGAGATCTAGAGTTGAGGTAGTAGAGTTGGATGTGAGATTTGGGAGAGTGTAGAAAACAAGGGGGTGAGTGTTAGCTTTTAAGAAGTGAGGGTGTGTACAAGAAGGTTTTCTGGGGGTAATTTATGGTAGTGTAGTATAGTGTGGAAAAAAGTGTGGAAATCGAGGGAGGGGGGTAGTTAAAAGCAGAAGAAAGATGAAAAAGAAGAAAATTCTAATTTGCGTCTGATCGGTGAGCGTAGATTTATAATTTAGTCGTTTCTCATTTTTCCTTGAGTTTAAGTTATCATAAGTTTCCTTTATAATTTAGTAATATTTAGATAAGGGCATTTTTTTGCATTAACCTTATGATTAAGTTTCGAATAATTACATAAGCCGAAATTTAATTTCATTTTCTTTTTAATAATGAAAAGTAGATTCATTAATTTTGTTAGTAAATTTAACTTGCTAATTTTCTTTCAATGATTATATTAAACAATAACACAGGCCTGCAAAGTTAAGGTCATAAAAAACTTTTTTAATGTTAATAGGTGATCTTTATATTTTTTTGGGTGCTAAATCCAAATTTGAATTTCATTATTTTGTATCACCCACAGTTTTGTCACATTTTGGCTATGTCAGATTTAATGAAACATGCTAATATTCTATAAGAGTGAAAAAAAATAACTTGTACAAGACAAACAGAGCTTTATTTTAACACATAAAATATATTTTTATTCCTAATACTAAGTTTTATGAAGGTTTTAAGAGTCCATGGGCTTATATTTTCTTTCTCTCTTTTCTTTGAAGCTTCGGATGTGGCTTTTTTTCTGTGTGCCGCTTACTGACTTTCTCGGTGAAAGGACCAACAGTAATCTCCCATCATCCTGGTGTTCCAACGTCCCTGATAGCGTTTTTCCATTATCTTGATATCCTGGTGGAAACGTTCTCCTTGTTCCTCACTGACAGCTCCTAAATTGTCCAGAAAGTAGTCTAGCTGGCTGTTTAAAAAATGAACCTTTAAGCTCGTTAAACATCCCAAATTCTTGAAGCGATTAAGTATATTAGATACAATGGTTATATTATAGTCTGGGTCTTTTTTGTTACCCAAAAACTTGTTAACAACTTCCTTGAAAGCAATCCAAGCCTCTTTCTCTTTCACTGTTATATGTAATTCAAACTCAGAGTCAAACATCATTTTTCTTATATCAGGGCCAATGAAGACGCCCTCTTGTAACTTTGCTTCTGATAAATGCGGGAACTTTGAGCAAAGATATTGGAATTATAAGATATTATATTCATTATAAGATATTGGATCGCTGGCTTTCGCATATTTAGTATTATATTGATTGCATTAATTTTCTGAACTATTTTTTGAATATAAAGGTTTATGATGTAAAATGTAGGGAAATGGTGGGTGATACAGCAATTTTATTGTTATTTTCAGATTCAGCACACTAAAATCCATAAAAATATGGTTAAAGTATTAAAAAAGTTTTTTAGTCGTTGGCCTGTGTAATTAAAAAGGGAAATTTTATATAATAAGATTTTTGTCAACATGCTTGAGGTAAACGTATAGCATATTTTAAAAAAAAAAATTTTATTTTCATGGTCATTCTTTTATTATAGTTATACTAGTTAAGGGGTACAGTAACTAATTATAAATTGTCTTTAATTGAAATTTTTTCATTTGTAGTAATTTTCTTATACATTCAATATATTTTTGTTCATTAAACTTATATTTTTAGTTTCATTTAAAAAGAAACCTCGAAGCATGCGTTACGATTAACCCTTGCAAACAACCCCCTACACCCCCTTCCCCTCCTTCCCCCCACCGGTAGACACCTACATGGTGGCCTCCCGGAGCGAGTACCAGTTTCGTACGAACTAATCCACATACTTAAAACCTAGTTCGGGTAACCGCTCCACCGACTAGGACCGGTTGTATGAGCAGAGACCGGATTTTCCACGTGCCTTCGTCACACTTGAAAACTCAGGTACTAGAAATTACTTCAGAAAAAACAACCCCTTTTGATAAGATGAATGTACATAACCTAAATATAATAAGTTATATGTAAATAAAAATGTTACTGAAAGTTACCACAAAGTTACCACAATCAGTAAGAAACATTGTTGAATTAAATAAATTTCACTTTAAATGTGATGATACTTTTAAATACCGTCAGAACACAAGTAGATTTTTACTATCGGGACACAATGGGTTAATTAATGTTGTAAAATCTTTATTTTTCGATAAAGTGTCAACAAATTTTTGTTTTATAAGGCTGGTGGCAGTAGTATTTCGCTCCAATTTAACTTTTAGTGTATTAACCACACTGACAGTTTCATTTGAGCTTAAATTTCGGATTTCCGATTTCTTGATAGCTGCAGGAATTTTGAATAATTTATTTTAATACAAGCTGATTGATTAACTAAGAGCACAGGAGTTCTCGGAATTTTTTTGAAATGTCTTTTGTTTACTTTAAAATTAACTGTTAAATTCAAATATTTCAACAATCAAATTTAAATTTGAAAAGTAACTGATTTTAGAGTTATCTTTTTTTCTTTTTTAAATTAAATGTTAAAGTATAAAAAGTAAGTGTTAAGCCGGTTCTACGCGATGCTACGAACGTTCCCTCCAACGTTTGATCGAACGTTTGAAGCAAATAATTTCGACAGTTCGTGCTGTGAATGTTATTTTTACACGGTGAATCTAATGTTTGATCCAATACATATGAAAATAGTTTAGTACAAACGTTTGTTCAATGGATGAGGATGTTATCTGTCTAATGTTAACTCTAATGTTATACATGATGTTATCTCTCTTCATATGAACGAGTCGTGTAGCAGTTGAGTTGAACCAACGAACATTGTCCTTCAAACGTTGGAAGCATCCCTTTGACTCGGTGCAAGATTACCGATATCGGCCGGTAGATGGCCAAATGCGAACGTTCGACATTCGCTGTTGGACGCTCGTAGGTTCGAACAACGGCCACACGATGCTATGAACCATCAAACGCCCAATGTTGAAAGGTGTTCGTAGCATCGTGTAGAACCGGCTTTAGTTTAGTTATTTTGGTATATACACTAAAAAGGAAAATATTCAAAATTTAAAAAAAAGTGAAAATAAGCAAAATATTCAAAATCAAAATTAGCTCATTTGCTTTTAAATGGTTTATGATACTGAAAGCCAAATTTTAGAATAAATACGCTCAGAAATAAAGAAGTATATGCAAAATGCAAATATACATTTGTCCAACCTAAATGATAAATAATATTCAGTGTTTACATTCATTATATTGTCTACGTAGACAATTCTTACTTAGTCTACCTTATTGTTTACGCGTAAACAATTGTCGTAGACTACCTCACGTAGTCTACGTGCACAACCCTGCAGCCAATCAGAAGAAAATATCTTAACAGTTAGAGTCTGTAGAATATGTCTGTTAACAGTATTGTCTCCATTAGTAAAGAAGATAAAATACACAATTTCTCAAGAGCAAAGCTAGGCGGAAATGATAAATTCACAGAATTGTTAACTAAACAGTGAACTGCGAATCAATCAATCTGGAGAAGGTGTGTTAAAAATTAGAATGTTTCATCAATTCGAAGTAAGAATATCATGGCTCAACTATAGCACTTCCTTCTTGAGTCAGTCCTACTGCTGCCGACCTCACCTATTTTAGGAGATAAACTCATCCTCTCAGAAAGGTACCTATATTGGAATGGTCAATCGTGGTGAAATGAATTCTAAAACTAATTTCTCAAAATTTTCCATGATAAAACACACCCGTTTTTCACATTTATATTTTTAATGGGATGTAACATTTATACCGAACTAAAGTTTATTAATTGTATCGCCCAGATTGAGGTTACGAGTTTGGTTCACTGATCTGTAGTTAATAAACGTTCAGTGTGAAGCAACTGAAAAATATAATTGCTTACGTACCGCAGCAATTCCCATCAAGTGCAAAATGCCAAAACAATTTTATTTTTATTTTACTTATTTTATTTTCAATTAATTTTTATAATACAAAGATTTTAACATCAATTGACAATCGGATTGAAAGTAAAATTAGTGTATTACTCAGTTGGCCATTATTAAAAATAAAAATACAAGGTTTAAGAGTACTTTTCTTAATGTTGATTTCAATTTACACCGATTTTACTCATTTCCAAAACTATTAAGTAATATTAAAAAAAATTTCCCTTATTTGGACAAATAATGAGACTTATCCATACATGTTATTAATCAATTCATTGTAACATTAAATGAAAAAACATCATTAACAGAAAATCATCAAAATGACTGATAGAGAAACAAAGTGAATGGAGTATACATATTTTTTAATAGGGAGAAAAGATACATATTATTTGTACCTTTGTTAGATGTTGAAATGAATACCTACATAGATATTTTAGATTGCTTTATATGTTCTACAAACGAATAACAAAATATATAGATACGTAAACATATGAATTCAATTTTTAAACGTGTTTACTTCGTATTTCGAGAAAAAAATAAATGATTATTTTAAAATTGAATTTCGCAGTATATGAATATAATATTCATATAAGTCATTCTTTTGAAACATATCCTTTGCAGTAAAATAGGTGCATACTAGTTCGCTCCCGCGGTCAGATTTTAATCTTATCTTGAAAAAGGGTCGCAGGTTAGTTCGCTCCCGACTTGTTATCTACTGACAGGTAAAATTAATTACTTAAAAATATTCAAACTGATACATATACAGCCATCCTTTAGTTACGGATATGACATTTTCACGCACATTTACACGCCTTCTAATAAGAAAAAAAAATAGAAGTTATTGTTTTCTTATAAATTTTCAATACTAAGCAGATAGACAAATGTGTACACAATATTTTTAATTTATTAATTTTTATTTATTTTTCAGGACATCAAAAACATACATGAATATTTTTGATGTCCTGAAAAATAAATAAAAATTAATAAAAAATAATTACATAATAGGATGATATTTCTGCTGCCAATTTCATAATGGAAATTTCTAGTAAGTTCTATTGGTGTAACCCATTTTGCAATATTTTAAAAAAATGGTAGTTATTATGAAAATTTTTTTTTTCAAATTTAGGATACAATTGTAATGTGACAACCGCATTGTGCAGATGAAATGGTTAAATAAGTAAAATTAACAATAATGATTAAGTTTTTAGCAATAAATTTAAAAAATTTTCTTTTATTAATAATAATTTTTACAAAAAAGATCTTTCTTTGTATAACTTGATGTGTAAATTTTCATAATTTTAATCTTACTAAAATAATGGTTTGACAAATGGAAAAAATTTTTCCTGTATAATTTTATGTAAGTATACTTAAAAACTATTTTTTTTTGAATTCAAACATCACCGCCTTTTTTCTGGATGGAAGTAACATTACCTTTAATTAAAGGGAAAATGAATTTCAGCAATCAACGAGATTTTCTTTATAAATTTATGCCGTTTGGGCAATATACAATTTTCAATGAATTATTTAAGGATAATGAAGTTTTGAGGTTTAAAATTATTTATTTGTAATTTCATGATTGAAAATTTTGGCTTCTCCAAAAATGATTGTATTCATCTCAACCAAAATGTATGGTACCTCACAAATTCAATAATTTTTGGATGAAATTGATTTTCCTTTCATAATTATTTTGTTTCAAAGAATAAACAATGTTAATTATAATTATATATAAAAAAAATTTTCGACTAATCTTCAATTTACTTTTAGAATGTAAATTTAACTTGTAACAATTGTTTTTTTCCAGCAACAATTCTCACTTAAAATAATAATGCTTTATTCTTTAAAGTTTTTCATTGTGATATAATTGAATTCAAATTTTAACAATGAATTGTATTAAAATTATAATTATATATATAAAATTTTCGAGTAATCTTCAATTTACTTTTAGAATGTAAATTTAACTTGTAACAATTGTTGTTTTTCCAGCAACAATTCTCACTTAATATTAGTATGTTTTGTGCTTTAAAGTTTTTTATTATAATACAAGTAGATTCAAATTTTAACCAAGAATTGTATTAAAATTAATTAGTTGCTTTATATTAATTAAGAAGCTTTTTGTTAATCATTGCATATATAAAACATGTATTTTATTTATTTTTAACAGATTTTAAAGAAAAAAATGTTTCGCTGATGATGTCGACATGTCGTACAACTACGACGAAATATTCGATATTGTATATGCTTCATTGTAAGCTGAAATATACTGTCTTTAATTAAATATTCGTTATCATTTGAAATATGGTCTTCTTTTTTCAACTTACACCTGTTTTCCTGAATAGAAGCGGAGCTAGGAGCCAAGTAAAAAATTAAGGGGTATTTTAAGGTCTAATTATAAATTAACTGAATGTTTAAGTCCCCCTAAATATTTTATATATTCTTATATTCTCTATCAACAGAACAAAGACAAATACTTTAATCTAGAAAGTTCTTATATTTTGACATTCATAAACGTCTTTCTAGATTTTTTACAATAACATTCAGTTCATTCAGTTGATCCAAAACAAGGGTACAGTTTGGTTAACGATTCATACATGATAATGAATTATTTTCTTGAATAGTTAATAATGCTGTTTAAAAACAAAATTACTTAATTGATTAATTTTAACTTTTAATTTTAATATAATGACTCGTTCCTTGTTTGGGAATGAAATTAGTGACATAAATTATATATATTTCAATATATAATTTTAGAATATTTTAACATGTGATATTTTCCAAAAAATTTGTTTGCATGGTGAGTAAATTTATAAATTAAACTAATTATTTCAAACGCTTCAATTCTGAAACCCTTGGTTCATTTTGTGTTTTTGTTCTGTCGGTTTTTATTACTATCTTACTATCAAGTAATTAATTTTTTAATTTTATTATTTTTTAACAAACTTGAATCCATATTTCTTATGTAAACTAAAAATTAAAAATTATAATTTAGAGATAATTCTAAAAAAAATTTTCGTAAAGATTCTTCTGTTTTTCTTTTTGGAATATAGCCTTTCCTGCAAATTATAAAAAAATAATTATATTAAGGACATGTGTAATATATACTAAAATTAATTGTATATTCTTACTTTTAATGTTTTATAAAATTTTTATTGATGCAAAACTATAAATATATTCTTGAATTCTAGATAATCGTCCTTGAAAAAGACATCAACCATGTCGAAATATATCGGACAAAAATAAATAAACGTTTTCTATGGGATTCTGGGAATTTGTTTTATTCTCCTTAAATCCTGTTCATCAATCGTTGGGTCAACGGTCAAAAAATAATTAAGATTACAAAGTGTACCCAAAAATATTCTTCATCATTTTATATATTCTAATATCTAAAACTGATGTTTTCGAAGTTACGTAGAATTTATATGATAAAATTATCAGTTAGGTTTTCTATGGGCACAGCTGACATAAAAACCACGGGACAGATTTCAGTGAAACATTATAATATGTAAATTTATTCCTTAGGCGCATCATCATCTCAACATCGACAACATCCTCAGTCAAAATTATCACAATATTCTTTATGGGGGTTGATATATTCAAGACAAAAGTTGATATATCAAAAATACTAATTTAACAATAAACGGAAGCAAACGAAAGAAAAATAAAAGATACCTAGGTTACGATAAAAATAACATTTAAAAATGTTAACTTCGAAACTTTTTAACTAAAATTTCACTTTGGAAAGTAGTAATAGTAGTAAAGTTTAATTAGGGAGGAACTGAACATAATTTTAAAAAGTTCACCAGTGTTCTCGGATCCTGAAAAGATCTAAAATTGAATTAATTTTAAAACCATCAATATGGGAATCTATGGAAAGATGTCAAAGTATGAAAATTTGATATATTAATATGGTTACTTTTGAGTCGTTTGGCGAGCGGAGCGAAGCATTACGTGGAATTAACCTTTTATAGAATTTTAAACTGGTTGGCGAGCGAAACGCGAAGCACTTTAAAGAACTGATTAGAAATTAAATTTGTCTGATTTGTCCTCTTTCGGAATAACTTTGAGTAGCTTTACTCAGAGTTAGGATAATTTTACACAAATGAAACAGAAAGACATAGTCAAAGGAGGTAAAAAATAAATTAATGAATACATGTTTCAACACTTTTTGAAAATTAATTCTGTAAAGAGTAAAATAGGGAATAAACACAAAAAAATGGGGGAGAGGTAAAAGTTTACATTTTCAACATCTACTACTCTAGCGTCTTTAACAATGAGTCAGTTACTTTAGGAAATGTTCAAATATAATACAACCAGACTTATAGGGGATGTAAGCGAAGGGGTTTAAATTTCCCAACAGGAATAGAGAAGATACTTATTTAGAGTGAAGTCTACAAAATATTAGATATTTTAAAAACATATAAAATTTGAGTATTTTAAATTAACATATTTTTTTGTTACTTCTATACCAAATTCGTTGACACCTTCTTAATAGGCTTACTTTAAATTTTTGTCATATGCTTGTAGAAATGACCAATTAGTTTTTGAAAATTTTCAACTGTTCCTAGATAACCAACTTTTAGTTAAGTTTAAAGTATGTTTCTGAAGATGGTTAAATTAATCGAAAGTTACCTCATAGAAATCGTGTCCGGAAAGTTCACTAACTGCAATTCACCGACGAAAAATTCACACACAGCAATTCATCAACTAGAAAATTCATCGCCTCGAAATTCTTCGAAAGTTCACCAACTCTACGATTATGGTTTGTGGTTACAATAGAAAATATTATCTACCACAGAGTACAGAGGCAACATTGCTATATCTATACTATTCAAACTAGTGTAACCAAAAAAGGATAGAAAATATGTTATATATGTGCACTGGGTTTACTTTGTATTTGTGTGATCTGTCTTGTGTGTGTGAGTGATCGGAGGTGTGTTGCGTGGTGTCTACATACCTACACATGTATTTGGCTTCGTGTGGCGGTTCTAACAATGCCCATGACAATCAAAACGTGATCAAAACAATTTACCTACACTCATCGACTGCCACCGAGCGAGTGACTACTAAGTAGCCTCACTTGCTCAGAACTGCACACTGCAGATTACACGATAGCGATAGCAGTGTCGGTTCTGTATTTTGTGTTATATGCTGTCCATAAATTGTTGACAAACCTTGATTCGACAAATCATTAGGGAATTATTTAGAACTAGGAGTAGGACCACTTATTTTTGGCTATAAAAACAAAATTAATGGTCAAATTTTAATGATTTTTTTAAATATTCGGCATTATGGCATATTAGTTAAAAAAATGCTTGAACTCAAAATGTTAAAAAAAATAAACAGTTAAATAAGTTTATCGAATTAAGTGAGGAGTTTATAGGCAAAATATGATCTGTAATTTTATAAATACTATAATAATTTTTTGTTGTAACCAGAAATCATAGTCGTAGAATTGGCGAATTCTCCTTTCGACGAATTGCGAGGCAGTGAATTTTGCAGTCGGTGAACTTTCTGTCGGTGAATTGCAATCGGTGAACTTGTCTATAACCCATAGAAGTATATACCAGCTTAAAGAGAAAATTGACAAATTAAATATTTCACCATAATTGTTACTTAAATTTCCGTGTCACGGTATGTAAATATAATAAAAATAAACTACAGTAGCACACAACTTATCTACATATGTATATACAGTAGAACCTTTCAAAGTTATGCAGTTGGGACCAGAAAACCTCTCATAAGTTATAATTCTCCTATTCTTTCACTTAAAATGTCTTAACAAATTTAACACATGTACAGTGGCGTAGCTGAGGTGATTGGCGCCCCTGGCCAGACTTGAAAGTGGCGCCCTCTCTTTGATAAAATAGAGGGGATGGTTCAGAAACTTAAAAAATTCCGCCCCCTACCCACAATCACATCATATGTCTCCTCTGCTCTTTTGCCCAAACTACAGCCAGCTGGGCCTCTGGGCATGACTCATTGGACTTCACGAAATTACGCGATAACGAGGCCCAGTTTCTTTCTTTTTCAGACTTGTAGAAATGCTAGAAATCTTTTTACTTTCAACTCATAGTCTAGTTTAAGACTAGCCAGTCATATATCTTAATTGTTATTTTGTCTCAGTTTATGTTTTTGAGTAATTTTCTTTGTTCTTAGTATGAAAATCAGGTGATACCTGTATCTTGACGATTAAGCGAAAGAGTTGCGGCGGTGTCCCCCTGCTCCGGCGCCCCTGGCGGTGGGCCATCCCAGCCACCCGCTTGCTACGCCACTACACATGTGCGTTATACCTTCCCAATGGCAGGCATTATGTACTATAACACACCGTGCATTGTTTCGCATTTACTATATTTTGTTTATTGTGTTTGGAATATGAATCTGTTCTGCAAAACAGAGAAGGAAATATGATGTTCATATATATGTATACCTATATATAGCTTTTTATTTTGTTTGGAATATGAACACCTGGAATGAACACCATATTTCCTTCTCTGTTTTGCAGAACAGATTCATATTCCAAACACAATAAACAAAATATACTATACATAGAACTACGCATGCACTTGTAACTGTAGTAGGAGCAGCAAAAAAGTAGAAAATATTTCTTATGAGAGGTTCAAAATATAACTTTTGAGGAGTTCTACTGTACATAATATGTACAAGTTTTACACAGTTTCATTTCAATTACTTTAACCTAGCGCTACTTTTCGTCCATAATAAAACAACAGCGCGGCCGTGGTGCGACGTAGTAAACAAAATGATGACGGTCGCGGCAAACAAAATATGTTTTGTTCAACGGGGTAAAAGCACAAACATCAATACGGTCGCTTGTATCTGTCATTGTAAGTGGTTTGAACTTGGAACCGGACCCCATCTATGTAGTTCCGCTGATCACGTTATGTACTCAGTGTATGTCTTTGTTGAACGAAGATGAATGATAAAGTCTTGAAAGAAATGAAATACATTTTTTATTTTCTTAATAAAGGACGAAAACATCGAATGGACAAAAGGAAAATAAAAATGACAAAACAAAACCGCACGATTTTATTTTCACTATACTCGAGTCTTGAGCCAAATAAACTTCTAACATACCGTTATATATGCAATACATACTGCATAACCGAACACTATGTACAATACAGCAATATTTCATTTTGAATAGAGAAAAATTGTAAAGTTTCTGTTAAGGCCGGTCCAAACACAACGTCAACGAATAACTTGTCGAATCAGACCAGTCGTTTCAAGTAAAAGTCTTGCGTGATTGAAATAAGGTTGTAAGATAAGTCGAAAATCTGAGCTGCGAGGCATCATTTTGTGAAAATTGATTTGACAAGTTGATGCGTCTGGACAGACCTTCGTTTTATCGGAACGATTTTTAATATCTTTACGCGTAGAAACGTGTGAGCACGCTTCTATACATTTTATCGAACAACTTGCATGATCGTTTTATCGTTCGATGAGACGTTACGTTTGGACGGACTCTCATCTCTGTACTTTTTGTCAAACGACTTGTATGACCATTTTATCGTTCGATAAGACGTCAAGTCTGAACCGGCCTTTACACTTTCTTGATACTCCTATATTATTTTTTTTTGTAAAAAATAGAAAGAGGAAAATATAAAAATAGATTGTAAGTAAAACTAAAGAAATTAACTTTTTCGCTTATTATTTCTTTGGCTATGATAAAAAAAAATGATAGAAGCATTTTTAGAAATCAGCATGGAAGTACGTATTTTGTTGTTTATTAACATATTTATGGCTTTGTAATAGATAGTTAACACGATGACGGTCATGAAGAATTATCACGAAATGACCAACTGGTACACTATTTTGACAGCTAATACACTTTATATGAAATTGTTGACGTCGTAGGATGCAGTGTATGGGTTAGTAAGGTTTCAGTTGACGTCTTATCACGTCGGTGACCGTCAAGATGTTAATATTTTTCAAGAAGCAATTTATACCTAAAAGATAAAAAAAATTATAGCTATGAAATTTGTGAAAAATGTTATAGAGTTGCGATTGTTTGAGTACGATTTTGTGAATATTATTCTCTTTTTAAGGTATTCACTGTATTCATAAGTGTGTATTTGCGTTATTATAGTTCTTCCGTGTTAGATAAAATAGAGAATACCCCTGTCGCAGTATCCTACATAACAGCGAATTTCCATTTACAAAAATTGTTTTTCTCGAAAACCAGTTTACACAGAATAATGCTTCAAAGACCCTTTTTAGGTGATTTTTCAATAGTGTAAAAGAATTTGTATCTATTGAATATCGTAACAACTTTTAAATTTGGGGAAATTTTGGTAAAAGACTAATTTGTTTCACGAAAAATTCTCAAAGAAACCTGTTCCGGGTATCGGATGTGTCTGACGAAAGAACTCATCTAAGATTTTTGGACTTCCAATGTTTTCACCAAATTTCATAAAAATAGAATATTTCATTCAAGAGTTACCGTGCTGTTATATAAATGCAAAAATAGATACAGGGTGTTAGTGAGTAAGTGCGAAAGATTTTAATAGGTGATTACTGAGGTTCTTTTATGTAGAAAAGTCCATATAAACCCAGGTCCGAAAACGCTTAGTTTCCAAGCATGGGCGCCCATATGATGGATTCCAGGGGGGGGGGGGGCCGAAGGGTGAAAAGTGAACTTCCGGAAAAAATTTCGGCACATTTTTTTTTCGATCTTTTTTTCCCCCCACAAATCGCGAGGGCTATACTATATATAACCCACAAAAAATACCATTAACGACGTCGTTTTGCTCTCTTCGAACTCCTTTTTTCGAATTTTCTTCTAATCCTGGCTAGCTAGGGGGGGGCCATGGCCCCCCCCTGCCCATAGGTATGGGCGCCCATGTTTCCAAGTTACAGAGTAGATGGGCTACTAGATAGCTCATACTGGTTTTGTGGTAGGAACAATAACTGTAAATTATTTCTATCTTAAAAACGGCTACATGTGCGACAAAATACTAAGAGGTCATTTTTGTCAACAATTTATGGAACATTTGAAAAAATATTTTCAAATTGGACAAAATCACTGGCGTGCCTTTCTTTCTTAAAAAGTATGTCATTACACGGGTGTACGGACACCAGTGGTTTGAGTATGGGTACTTATCTTGTCATAGCGTGTCCCAAATTTTGTGTCAATATCTCAAAACGTTTTTGAAATATTTAAGAAACTATTAAAAAAGATAAGACACTGAACACTTTGTATCTTGGAAGCTAAGCGTTTTTGGACGTGGGTTTATATGAACTTTTTACATAAAAGAACCTCAGCAATCACCTGTTAAATTCTTTCACACTTATTCACTAACACCCTGTATATTGCTAAAGGAGCCCGCACAAAACCAATGGAAAATGGTTTTCGGTCAAATTGGCTGAAATTTCACTATGTTATAGTTTTCGCTATGCTGATGAAAAGTTACTATTGCACCAAGTCTCAAAAGTCAATATTTCCTAAGATATAAAAGGGTCAAAGTAGTGCAATATGGTTATCCGCAGTAGTAATACGTATGTTATAAGTGATATTTATTCACGAAATATATATATATATATATATATATATATATATATATATATATATATATATATATACATATATATATATATATATACATATATATATATATATATACATATATATATATATATATATATATATATATATATATATATATATATAACTAGTTGCAGAGTTTTTGAGGTATCAAAGTCCAACAAAAAGGAAAGATGTATTTTTAGTAAGAGATATACATATTTTATTATATTAAGAAGATAAAATACTTTTGCAATAAAGATGGATATAGAGTAATTATGTCTAAACTCCCCCTATTAGTTGTTATATCTCTCACTCAGGTAATATTGAATGATACATACAATTTATAAAAATACACTACGTTGTAAAAAAAAGTAATCGATTTTGAAATAGTTTGCTTATTTATATAGTAATGCAATTATGTACCTACTTAAATAAGTAATTTTAAATTAAATAAATTTCCTATGAATGTTTTTCAATATGGGAACCATTTTTTCCGTCGTAAAAATATTTTGTATAATGTTATTAAGTACTCCCTTATCGAAGCTGTCCAGATCTGTTTTATGTTTTACATGTTTTTTTCTTTCTCTTTCAGCAAAAATAGCTTCCGATCCATCATTTTTTTTTTTTGCTTCACTAGCTATTCTAGTTAAAGTTGCCAGCAATATACCCGTAGCTGCAGTAACACGATTTTTAACTTGAGTTAATGGGATTTTCACACCATCACTTTCACTTTTCATAAACACTAACACATTTAAAATGATAAGTTTTGCCTGTGGACTTAACATTTTATTTTTAATACTCGTATTCATTTCCATATTTAAATTAATTAAATATCAATAGATAAAAATCCGATTAAAATAGAGGGTATAAAAAAGTATAATAATAATCAAGAATACGATAAATTAAAAAAAAATTGTTAAAATATCGAAAATTGTATCTCGCAGGTAAAGCACTTGACTAGCCAAAGCTAAGTAAAAGTACTGATTCTAAAAATTACAAATTTATTTGTAAACATACAAATTTTGTAAAACTAATAAACAGATTTTATTGAAAAATTCATAATAATAGCAATATTTACAAAGGTAGGTTTTACGCAGGTTTTATGACTGTATCAGGTAGTTCAATAAAATTGAATACATTTCATTTAATTAACCACTGAAAAATACAGACTTTAAAAGAGAAAATTGTAGACCGTTTTATTATTTGCAATATTTAGTAAATTGTTCAGAAATTATGAAATATTAAAAATTAAACGTTTCTAAACTACAAGAAATATGTAATATAATTAAAACTAGAAATACCTATGATAAGAAATTTAATGTTTCAAAACGACTTAACGCTACCAATTTTAAAATATTAAATTCTAACAGGAAAATTTTTTATGAAAAATACCCTTACATAGTAATAATAACATATTTTGGTATTTATAAATACGATTTTTTTAATGGTGTAGACCCTTACTTTCATTTATTTAACGGAGTACTGTAGTAAAACTGGAAGTGGACTTTAATCGCTCAGAAACTTTGCAACTACCTATATATATATATATATATATGTATATATATACTTCGTGAATAAATATCACTTATAACATACATATTACTACTGCGGATAACCATATTTCACTACTTTGACCCTTATATAATAATAATAATATTTATTTCCGTATAAACTTAATACAGTTGTGCAAAAATTTACACAGTAATTACATTTGAAAAATTTCTTATTATAAATATAATTCCCAGTTTATGCTATAGTAATCACTAATATTATATAAAACTTCATTAGTTCACACATTCTTTAGTTTTTTCCTTAATTTCACAGGTGGCAAATCAAGTATAATTATGCTTAGGTGTATGGTTACATATCTTTATTATGGTGTTGTACGTATTATTTTGAATAGCTGATAATGTTGTTTGATTTGACTGCAAATTGTACTTATTTCGCGTATCATAAGCGTGTATTATGCTACGTGTAGTAAAATAACATCGTTCGTGCTTGTAGAATATAACGGCTTCTAGAACTAGTATTCCGAATACTGTAAGAATTTGCAAGCTTTTGAATGCGTCTTTGCAACTGTCTGATGTCGAGTAGATGTACGCATAGTAAGCCGTTATCAATATATTACTCGGAATAATTTCTTTTAAGCGTCTTAATAAATAAAATCTTTTATTCAGTTTATTGGTTATTTCGTTTATCTGATTCCTCCAATTCAATTTGTTATCAATTATTATACCTAAGTATTTTATTTCGTTTGGAAGCATGTTTCTGTTTTGAAATAAATCAGATTCGTAGTTTCCCAGCCTAAAAGCTTGTGTCTTGTCCACGTTTAGTTTCAGGCCATTTGTCTTAAACCATTTATCCATATTTGCAATCGCTGAGTTAAGATTTGAATGTATACCTGCTTCGTTTGCCGTTATTATTGCTGCAATATCATCTGCAAACAGGGTCGTTTTGTACGGAATAGATTTCGTGAAATCATTCATATAAATAATGAATAAGATTGATCCTAATATTGAACCCTGAGGTATGCCCTCTACCACGTTCGATATTTCATAAGCACTAAACGTTTTGTTCGAAAGTTATCGCGGCGACACATATACATACATACATATATATATATATATATATATATATATATATATATATATATATATATATATATATATATATATATATATAAATTTTAGTGAATATCATTTTCGTATTCTAGGGACCTCAAAACATATTTCTGCCATAGCCCCGGGGCTCAAATTGCGTCATGAGACCTACTGTAATAGCTGAATTTCGAGTTTTCGAAATTCGCTAACAGCTTTCATTTTTGGTCATATATTGTCAAAAAAACGCCAGTCCCTACTTTATATATATAACTGTTTTTTTTTTTGTACAGCAGTTTCCTTATAAGATTTCAAAAGGCGCATTATTTTTAAAAATTATAAACAATGCGCCTGTAAAATAACAAAATACAAAGATGTCACGTTCACCGCTTTTCTTTGATGACTAACTCATAACTGACAAAATTCAGTAGCATAAATTGATCTATGGCCTTGTACGGTCATAATACTGACGAAGAAATATCGAGAGGCAGCTCTGTCTAGATTCGCCCCTACTGTCCAGGTTCGCCCCAACTGATGGTACGATTTTTTAAGATGTCATTCGCTATTCCTCGAATTCCATAAGCTGATAATTTTCCTAATAATCTGTTATGATCCACACAATCAAAAGCTTTTGATAAATCTAATAATAGTCTGTTACTAAACGTTTTTACTCCAGGCGTTTGATAAATCTTTTAATAGTTCGAAAATGGCACCGTTTATGCTGCCCTTCTTTACAATACCAAATTGAGATTTTGATAATATGTTAAACTTGGTAAGAAAATCTTGAAGTCTGTTAGCCAGAGCCTTTTCAAAAATTTTTGAAAAGTTTGATAATAATGCAATCGGACTATAATTATCCATCAGATCCATTGTCCCCCTTTTTATGTAGAGATTTTATTATACTTCATTTAATAAGTTACTAATTTGATAGGCTGTAATTTGGATCGAGTCCTTAATTACGGATGTAGGAATTTCATCCCAACCTACTGATAATTTATTTTTTAATGTCATGCATATCGATAAGATTTCAGCTGCAGAATTTGGATAGAGAAACATATTGTTTGCATAACTAAAATTTTCACACGTTTTTACTGTTATACCTTGTTTAAGCGTTTTTGGAATGTTTATGAAATAGTCATTAAAAATATTTACTATTTCAGTTGGATGATTTGTTTTTTTACCATTAGCTGTTTTTAATTTCAATATATTGTGATTTTTCTGCTGAGTATTATTTGTATTGTTGTTTATTAGTTGTCACGCACTTTTATTTTATTTGCAGATTTGTCTATTTTATTACCATTATATATCTGTTTAGCATTTAAAACTACTCTTTTTAAGATCTTTTTGTACAGTTTGAAGTAGTTTTCAAGATCTTGACACTCTGTCTTATTTCTTTTTAATGTTTGTAACTGTTGGTATAATATTCGTTTTGTTTTACTTGATTTTATAATGCCTTTTGTGATCCACGGATTATTTTTGGGTTTTTTATTAATAATTTTTTTATTACTTTCGGAAAACACATATTATAAAAATACGTAAATATGTCATGAAAAAGCTGGAAACTTTTGTCAGGATCTTCTAATATTACAGTTTCCCAGTTTACTTCACTTAACATTAAATTAAATAAAGTCTGATTTTGTTCATTTATGTTTCTTTTTTCCTTGTAATGGTAATTTTTATTTTTGGTAATATCTTGTTTAATTTGAACGTTTATTAATTCATGATCACTAAGAAAATTTGTACTAACATGAGTCAAAAATAAGTTTGACTCACTTTTCTTTATTATAACATTATTTAAATACGATGTTTTAACTTTAGATATTCTTGTGGGCTCATTTATTAGCCATTTTAAATTGAACATATCAAGTAAGTTTCTAAATTTTATCACATTGATATTGTTCTGTAAAAAATCTAAGTATATTAAAGTCACCACTTAACACAAGCGTTAATTTTCCCATGTTATATTTTTCGTGAAAGTTATTTAAAAGTTCATAGAAATTGTCAAAAAATGTATTTACATCACCTACCGGCGATCTATATACACAAATTATCATTAGTTTTAATTCCGTTAAAACTATTCCCGTACATTCAAAATCAAAGTCTACATTTAATGATTCCATCGTACAAATTCTTTTACTTTGTAAGCTGTTTCTTATAAAAATACACACTCCACCATGCTCTGCGGAATTCCTAGAATAACTTGATACTAACTTATACCCATCTATTACTATATATGGTTCTTCATTTTTTCTTAGCCAATGTTCCGTGAAACATAATACATCAAAAGCATATTCTTTTTCAGATAATAGTAATTCTATGTCATGAGTTTTATTCCTAATTGATTGGATATTGGTGTACAACAATTTGACTCGTACACCTGTGAATGTGGAATTGTTTAATTTGTTGTTCCGGTTCTGTAAATCTTGGTACAGATTTAATCCTACTTTAGTTCCGAAAATTCGCAGGTTCTCGTTTAAAAACATATCTTTTCAATAGTGCTCCATTGGGCCAGTTTCTTCCATTATATAGTTCATCTTTAATATCGCAATCACCGCCAATTCGAAAACTATTATAGACTCCTTTGCTTTCTAAATCATCGACCACGAAATCTCTATTTTGATATTTTTTGTTCAGGGAACTTTTAATGTCTTCCACGGTCGTATCTTTTCTGCACCGACCCAAAGATAACCATACCTTTGATTCCACACATTTGAAATCATCATTTTGGGTATCACTTCCGCGTACAATATTAACATTCCTTTTTTTCTTTTTGTATGTCACCGTGGTAAATCCGTCGTTTTTAGCATCAGCTGTTTCGATATTTACTACTTGTTCATTTTTTCTAGATTTATTTATTTCAGTTATTTTCGTTTCTGATACAGACGATTTCTTGTTGCTTTCTGCATTTGCAACAACCTCGGCGTATTGTTTTTTGCCTACATTTTGTTTCACGTCACTTGCCCTGTCACCTTGTTTGGCTACGGTTGTTGGTATGATTTTTTTATTTTTGGTTATTGATCACTTTCAATATTCATTTTCGCCTGATGTCCATTACTTCACGTTTCAACAGACTAATTTCTTTGTCTTTTTCTTCATTTTCTTCTAGCGACTTATTAAGTTTATTAGTTAAATTTTCGATCCATTAACAGTTGATTATATAACAACAAATTGATTTTTTCTTCCATCGAAATGGTACGAATATACTCCAAGGAGGGCAGGGCCGGATCAACCCTGAGTCCGCCCCTAGGCATCTTGAAAAATGCCGCCCCTACCTTTTATTTGAAAAAAAGGAAATCTTACAAAAAAACGTCAATCACAAATTTTTCTGCCCTGTTTTAAAAATTTGAATTACTCATTTTTCCGCCTTATTTTAAAAATTTACCGCCCCTAAAAATCTCCCGCCCCTATTGGCTAAACTGGCCCTGAAGGAGGGTTTTTCTTCCTTTGATGTTTCTTTTTCTTCAACACGTTCAATACTTGATGCTGCAGAAGCTTGGTTTGTTGGCACTTGCGAATTATTTGAGGTTATATACCTTCATTGCAGTTTTTGCATTTCCAATTATCAATTTCACCATTTATGTTCATTTGAGATAACATTTCCTCGGTTACACTTAAACACTCTGTGTGGAAAGCATTTCCACATTCACCCGTGCAACACAAGATATCTTCATATTTAGTAAATTGTTTATCACACTTATTGCACGTCGCACTACGCGTACGAGCCGCCATCTTGATGGCATATATATATATATATATATATATATATATATATATATATATATATATATATATATATATATATATATATATAGATTCGGCCACATTGTAATATTGAACAATATAATTACATAATTATAAGTATACCTATATATAAAAATCGATTTTTATTTATTTCGTGAATAAACAACACATAACATTTGTATTACTACTGCGAATAACCATATTTCACATCTTAGGAAATATTGAATTTTGAGACTTGATGCTATGGTAACTTTTCATCAACATAGCGAAAACTATAACATAATGAAATTTCAGCCAGTTTGACCGAAAACCATTTTTTACTGGTTTTGCGCGGAGTCCTTTCTGTTATCTGTCTAATTCAATTAACCGTCACAGTTCCGGTCCCGACGGTGACGGTTAATCGAAGTTCTGTTGTATATGTACTGTGTACATGCAAAATGTCATGAAGCTATGAGAATTCCGAGATCAGATCCTTTTTGCAGCCTGATTTGTCGATAAATGAACCGTTGCGGTTGAACTGTCCGCGCTTTAATTGTTAAAGAACCCATACACACACACATATGGACGCACAGACATATCATCTTAAAAACGATAGTAAATAACTTTATGGCTCTCAAAACGTGGAGATATTTCAGAATTGGGACTTTCGAAAATTGGGCCCATTACAATAAATTCCTGCTAGAAAATTAAGAAATAGATTGTTAGAAACACAAAATTTCAATTCAATTAATGTCAAAGAGTCAGACAATTAAAAAATAGTTTTCATCACGGCATACACACATTATATTATGGATACCAAGGCAATCTATTTAATTTTTTGATAGATGAATGTGACGTCATCCGGACCGATCTACTGAATGAGATATAGTAGACCTATAAATGTATACTCAAAAACTACCAAAAAAGGAATCAAAAATGTTGATTTATTTCATTTTATTTTATTTGCGCATTGGAATTTATTAATTAACCTGAAATTTAATGTTAAATAAAACCACCCCTCCGATATTTGTATGACTTATTGCATATTATTAATAAATATTTACAAAATAGTTTTGTTCAGTTTTCTTTCTTAATATGTTTATGCACAAATTAGTGTTTATGTTTGGAAACTTTCTGATCGAGTATTTCAATACGATTGTACAAGTGTATTTTGAAGTAGGTATAAATTCTTTACCTTCAGTGGTAAATCAATATGTGATAGTAGTAGGAATATAGCGGTTCTAAGCCCACCTTCCCACCTGCCGACTTTTTGAGCGACCTCGGCAGGAGGTAGGTAACCTATGTGGGTTCTAGAAGCCTCCGGCGGTGGGTGGAGAAAAATTTTTTTCTAGCCTAGCGGAACTTGATCCAACCTAAGAGAACCTAAGGAAATTTGGTGTAACCTAACAAAATTTTTTTAAGCTAAGAATTAAAAAATTCCGTAACAGATGGCGCAACCACCTTCGAGCTTTGTAAATTCACTGCTAGATGGCGCAGCCACCTTTGATAGCGTTGCTAGTCTGGATTCCTGTGTGTAAGTTTGAAAAATTGTCAATAGATGGTGCTGAAAAACCTTTTTTCGATAGTTAAAAGATGACACTGCTAGTCTGAACCACTGCGAACTGTGTATCGTGATTCATAATTTTATCATATTTTTATCTGAAAACAGGTTTAAACAAGGGGACAAACTAGATTGGCTTTGCCTCTGTTCCACTTGTAATGAGTTTGTGACGTAGTCTGTTTGTGTACATACACACTGTTTGCAGTGTATTAGTTTGGTTTTTTGTAGTAGTATGTGTATACACACATACAATCACATCACACGTATTACCAGAGAGAGCTGTTCAACGTGCTCAACTAACAATGGGTATATTGTTAATATAATGGTGTGTTGACTCGACGACGACTACTGACGGACTAATGCCTTAAGCTGTGACTGACTAACAAATGACTCCAAGCGAATTTCACTTTTTTTATGTTAGTTGGCTTCTAGTGTTCTATGGGTTCAAAGTTGTATAAATTGTCAGCTGACGTCATTAGAAGATTTCTGTCTAATATGCGAAAAATGAATTTTATCGTATGATTTCATATTTTTATCTGAAAACGGGTTTATACAGGTTTTCTCTAAATAAAAACACATTTTTTTTATTTTTAATTTTTATTTTTATTTATTTTTTTTTATTTTTTTATTTTTAATTTTTTTTTTATATTTTTCTTATTTTAATAAATTTATTTTAAAAGAAATATTTTTTACAATAAAATATTTAAATGTTATTACAATAATATTTGTATATGGATATGACATTTTCCATGGCGCAAGTTGCTCCGGAATGATGGCCGCATCGAGGGCTAGTGTATGTTGATGTTATGATTCTCGACTTGGGACAAATTGTTATTTCTTCAAAGTTCATTATGGGCGCTGATGGAAGTAGTCGTTTCAAATAGCGTACTTTTTCTTCTCCCTTCGTATAGATGATTCGAGTTCCGTGCAGATTGTTTATTAAAATGTATTGTAGTTCCTCGTATTCAATATGTCCATCCATCCAGGAGAACCCATGATGATTTTTCCGCAACCAGCGAGCTGTGCGTTGATCTTTTTCACTTAATCCACAAAACGGTATTGGTGATTTGAATACATAGTGCTGTAGTATATAATCTTCACCACAATTTTCTTCGGAAGAATCGAATTTCAGCACAGCCAATTCCTTTATGTAGAATTTCCCATTTGTTGAATTTGGAAATCCTTGGCAGTCATATAGGTAAGAAATGGGGGTCGCCTTGCTTTCAACTACCGTGTTTCAACTACTTTTTCAAGGTCACCATTTTCACTTCGGATGTTTTCGGCTTTCATCGCTAATATTCGCACCCGTCCAATATAAATATATTTAGTGGGATTTTATGTTTTTAGTTAGTTATTAAAAATATTTGCAAGAGTGAAGATGAGCTCGTCCAAAATGTATAATATTTCTCAGCTGTTTGGAAATAAATTAAAACCAACTAACGAGAGGTTTGGATTGTGGTTATTGTTGGAAAATTTGGATAACAACAATCTGATTACTGATATTGGGAATATAAATTATACAGAAGAAGAAAAGCTATTGTCCAACAGCAATTTAAAACTGCTAACACCAATTACAGAATCTTTTTGTGACAATATAATGCTTGTGAAAATAAGTGATATTCGGAATTGTGAAGAACGAGTGTTAAAGGAAAACAGTTTTATTGTGAAAAAAGAAATATGTGGTGCTTTTAATAGTTACTTACGAGGAAAATTTTCTAAATTTATTTCTACAAGACATGCAGTAAAAGCAAAACTACCTTTTCATTTACAAAGTGAAAATAAAATGGCAAAAGGAGTTAAAGAAATTATTGGAAAGGAAGAAATGGAAAATATTAATAAAAAATACATAAATCCAATATGTATTCCGTATAAAGTGGAACTAGCGGACGTTAAGGTGGAGACTCTACTGGAAGAACTGCCAAACGTTTTAAATCAACTTAAAGTGGACGACTACTATCTTTTAGATTTGGACATAACGCAGGATTTTGCGGGAATATTTAACAAGATAGAAATGTGTCAATTTTTAACGAATAATTGTAACTTCTGTTACCAAGGAGAGTACAAAGGAATTGCAATGTAATTGTGGATAATGATAAAACAGTTGGAATTGATTGCTTAACATGGCTAAATTCGAATGCTAGAATTAAAATATATAACAAATTTGTCTGCCAGATAACAAGTCCTGGAGTCAATAAACAAATTGGTAATCACATCATTGACTTTATCAATTGTCCAGATATGCGATTAAACGAAACATTTTCATCTGTTTTGGCTAAGGAACACGGAGTTACAAGATTGGAAGCAACAATATATAACTATAATATTGGAAACTATTATAAGATGGAAAATACATTTAATCCATTAGAAGATTGCTTAACGTTATTAGAAGATAATAAACGCTACTTCCAAAATGCGCCAATATATTCTGTTTCGATTGCCAAAATGTGGACAAAATTGACGGAAAGTCTACAGAACAGCTGTTGCCTCGTGTTTAATAATCTTTTGCAGTATGTATACTGGGGAAACAAAAACACCAAAAAATTGACTGGATTACAAACTAAACTACCAGATAATTCGGAATTTAGAAATAAAGTAATTAATTACTGCATCTCTGCGTTCAGCTTTAATTGCTTACCTATTAATTATATAGAAATTGTCGAAGATGCTACTGACAAAAGTAATATACGTATTATACAAAAATGCTATATTAAAAATGGAGAAACATTTTTCTCTAAATCCAGGACAGTTTTTTCCACGATCTCGAAAAATATAAGTATTGAGTACACTGGACTGATCAAAACTAATAATGTAATTCCGCAAGTCCTAAGGAAAAGGACTAATATAACTAACAAATTGACTCTATATACAATTAAGGAAATAGAACCGCTACTACCAGTTTATGTAATATCAGCAAGGAAACGGAAATTAGAGTTGAAAGAAATAGATTTGAAGAAAAGAAAAATAGAGTATTTAACAAAAACCGTCGCTATAAAAGAAGAATATAAACATTTGCTAGAAAGGGAACGTAAGTTAACAGAACTAAAAGAGAATATAATAAATTATTTTAAAAAAACAATGGAAGGATTTGGATATAACTGGAATTTATAATATTTATGCATTTACTATTAATAAAAAGGGGAAATACCCCTATGTGGGAGTCCTCGCAGAAAAAGATGGAAGTAAAAGTGTTTATTTCTTAAAAGGATACTTAAAAAATTGGTTTATAAATATTTACGACACCAGAGAAAAACTTAAAGACAATGGATACTTTATTATTCCACACAATGGAATGGATTTAATCCTTTTACAAACAGAAGAGCCGATTATGACATTTAAAACTAATGGAGTTACTACATTTAATGATCACTCATTTGCAAAAATAGAGGAAGTGACAATTTACTCGGAAATATGGGGAAATATTAGTAATTTAGCTTATAATGACGACGAAATAGAGCAAATCAACGATATTACCATCCAAGAAATAAAAGGTAAAATTAAAGTTACACAGTGTCGACGCTTGGAAGAATTGGAGGAAGGAACCAAAAATACACCAAATTACACAGAATTGGAGGAATGACACCAAAAAATAGACCAAATTACACCAAAAAAATACACCAAAATACACCAAAATGCACCAAATGACACCAAAGAGTCATTCCCAAAAAGAGTCACTCTCAAAAAGAGTCACTCCCAAAATGAGTCACTCCCAAAATGAGTCACTCCCAAAAAGAGTCACTCCTAAAAAGTGTCACTCCGGAAAGAGTCACTCCGAAAAGAGTCACTCCCAAAAAGAGTCACTCCCAAAAAGAGTCACTTCTAAAAAGTCACTCTCAAAGAGTCACTCCCAAAAAAAGTCACTCCCAAAATGAGTCACTCCCAAAAAGAGTCACTCTCAAAACAAAGAGTCACTCCCAAAATGAGTTACTCTTTTTGGGTGTGACTCATTTTGGGAGTGACTCTTTTTGTGAGTGACTTTTTGGGAGTGACTCTTTTTGGGAGTGACTCTTTTCGGAGTGACTCTTTTTAGGAGTGACTCTTTTTGGGAGTGTCTCTTTTCGGAGTGACTCTTTTTAGGAGTGACTCTTTTTAGGAGTGACTCTTTTTGGGAGTGACTCATTTTGGGAGTGACTCTTTTTGAGAGTGACTCTTTTTGGGAGTGACTCTTTGGTGTCATTTGGTGCATTTTGGTGTATTTTGGTGTATTTTTTTGGTGTAATTCGGTGTATTTTTGGTATCATTTGGTGTATTTTTTTGGTGTCATTTTAGTTGGTGCCTTTTGGTGTCTGGTGTAAATAGCAACGGTTAACTTATTGGGAATATACGAGTATGACCGATGGCACTAGTACTATGAAAAGGATTAGGAGGTTTTATAAAAAACTTACAAAAATTGTAAAATTTTTAAATTTATTTATTATTGGAATAAAAACATACATTTTATACACAAAATACAACTCTCTCTTTATTTTTACTAGCTGTGGTCTTAATCTTATCCAATTTAATTTTTATCTTGTAATTTAAATCTATATTAGTGTCTTGTAATTCCTTTTCTAACCAGTAATTCGATATATACAATGCATCCAAGTTTTCGAATTGTAAAATATAACGTATTTTGTTTCTATGACTAATTTGCTTTATTCCTTTAATAATCAGCTCGGTTCCTTCCTCCAATTCTTCCAAGCGTCGACACTGTGTAACTTTAATTTTACCTTTTATTTCTTGGATGGTAATATCGTTGATTTGCTCTGTTTCGTCGTCATTATAAGCTAAATTACTAATATTTCCCCATATTTCCGAGTAAACTGTCACTTCCTCTATTTTTGCAAATGAGTGATCATTAAATGTAGTAACTCCATTAGTTTTAAATGTCATAATCGGCTCTTCTGTTTGTAAAAGGATTAAATCCATTCCATTGTGTGGAATAATAAAGTATCCATTGTCTTTAAGTTTTTCTCTGGTGTCGTAAATATTTATAAACCAATTTTTTAAGTATCCTTTTAAGAAATAAACACTTTTACTTCCATCTTTTTCTGCGAGGACTCCCACATAGGGGTATTTCCCCTTTTTATTAATAGTAAATGCATAAATATTATAAATTCCAGTTATATCCAAATTCTTCCATTGTTTTTTTAAAATAATTTATTATATTCTCTTTTAGTTCTGTTAACTTACGTTCCCTTTCTAGCAAATGTTTATATTCTTCTTTTATAGCGACGGTTTTTGTTAAATACTCTATTTTTCTTTTCTTCAAATCTATTTCTTTCAACTCTAATTTCTGTTTCCTTGCTGATATTACATAAACTGGTAGTAGCGGTTCTATTTCCTTAATTGTATATGGAGTCAATTTGTCAGTTATATTAGTCCTTTTCCTTAGGACTTGCGGAATTACATTATTAGTTTTGATCAGTCCAGTGTACTCAATACTTATATCTTTCGAGATCGTGGAAAAAACTGTCCTGGATTTAGAGAAAAATGTTTCTCCATTTTTAATATAGCATTTTTGTATAATACGTATATTACTTTTGTCAGTAGCATCTTCGACAATTTCTATATAATTAATAGGTAAGCAATTAAAGCTGAACGCAGAGATGCAGTAATTAATTACTTTATTTCTAAATTCCGAATTATCTGGTAGTTTAATTTGTAATCCAGTCAATTTTTTGGTGTTTTTGTTTCCCCAGTATACATACTGCAAAAGATTATTAAACACGAGGCAACAGCTGTTCTGTAGACTTTCCGTCAATTTTGTCCACATTTTGGCAATCGAAACAGAATATATTGACGCATTTTGGAAGTAGCGTTTATTATCTTCTAATAACGTTAAGCAATCTTCTAATGGATTAAATGTATTTTCCATCTTATAATAGTTTCCAATATTATAGTTATATATTGTTGCTTCCAATCTTGTAACTCCGTGTTCCTTAGCCAAAACAGATGAAAATGTTTCGTTTAATCGCATATCTGGACAATTGATAAAGTCAATGATGTGATTACCAATTTGTTTATTGACTCCAGGACTTGTTATCTGGCAGACAAATTTGTTATATATTTTAATTCTAGCATTCGAATTTAGCCATGTTAAGCAATCAATTCCAACTGTTTTATCATTATCCACAATTACATTGCAATTCCTTTGTACTCTCCTTGGTAACAGAAGTTACAATTATTCGTTAAAAATTGACACATTTCTATCTTGTTAAATATTCCCGCAAAATCCTGCGTTATGTCCAAATCTAAAAGATAGTAGTCGTCCACTTTAAGTTGATTTAAAACGTTTGGCAGTTCTTCCAGTAGAGTCTCCACCTTAACGTCCGCTAGTTCCACTTTATACGGAATACATATTGGATTTATGTATTTTTTATTAATATTTTCCATTTCTTCCTTTCCAATAATTTCTTTAACTCCTTTTGCCATTTTATTTTCACTTTGTAAAAGAAAAGGTAGTTTTGCTTTTACTGCATGTCTTGTAGAAATAAATTTAGAAAATTTTCCTCGTAAGTAACTATTAAAAGCACCACATATTTCTTTTTTCACAATAAAACTGTTTTCCTTTAGCACTCGTTCTTCCGAATATCACTTATTTTCACAAGCATTATATTGTCACAAAAAGGTTCTGTAATTGGTGTTAGCAGTTTTAAATTGCTGTTGGACAATAGCTTTTCTTCTTCTGTATAATTTATATTCCCAATATCAGTAATCAGATTGTTGTTATCCAAATTTTCCAACAATAACCACAATCCAAACCTCTCGTTAGTTGGTTTTAATTTATTATATTTCCAAACAGCTGAGAAATACTATACATTTTGGACGAGCTCATCTTCACTCTTGCAAATATTTTTAATAACTAACTAAAAACATAAAATCCCACTAAATATATTTATATTGGACGGGTGCGAATATTAGCGATGAAAGCCGAAAACATCCGAAGTGAAAATGGTGACCTTGAAAAAGTAGTTGAAACACGGTAGTTGAAAGCAAGGCGACCCCCATTTCTTACCTATATGACTTCCAAGGATTTCCAAATTCAACAAATGGGAAATTCTACATAAAGGAATTGGCTGTGCTGAAATTCGATTCTTCCGAAGAAAATTGTGGTGAAGATTATATACTACAGCACTATGTATTCAAATCACCAATACCGTTTTGTGGATTAAGTGAAAAAGATCAACGCACAGCTCGCTGGTTGCGGAAAAATCATCATGGGTTCTCCTGGATGGATGGACATATTGAATACGAGGAACTACAATACATTTTAATAAACAATCTGCACGGAACTCGAATCATCTATACGAAGGGAGAAGAAAAAGTACGCTATTTGAAACGACTACTTCCATCAGCGCCCATAATGAACTTTGAAGAAATAACAATTTGTCCCAAGTCGAGAATCATAACATCAACATACACTAGCCCTCGATGCGGCCATCATTCCGGAGCAACTTGCGCCATGGAAAATGTCATATCCATATACAAATATTATTGTAATAACATTTAAATATTTTATTGTAAAAAATATTTCTTTTAAAATAAATTTATTAAAATAAGAAAAAAATAAAAAAAAAATTAAAAATAAAAAAATAAAAAAAATAAATAAAAATAAAAATAAAAAATAAAAAAAATGTGTTTTTATTTAGAGAAAACCTGTATAAACCCGTTTTCAGATAAAAATATGAAATCATACGATAAAATTCATTTTTCGCATATTAGACAGAAATCTTCTAATGACGTCAGCTGACAATTTATACAACTTTAAACCTGTTTTCAGATAAAAATATGATAAAATTATGAATCGCGATACACAGTTCGCAGTGGTTCAGACTAGCAGTGTCATCTTTTAACTATCGAAAAAAGGTTTTTCAGCACCATCTATTGACAATTTTTCAAACTTACACACAGGAATCCAGACTAGCAACGCTATCAAAGGTGGCTGCGCCATCTAGCAGTGAATTTACAAAGCTCGAAGGTGGTTGCGCCATCTGTTACGGAATTTTTTAATTCTTAGCTTAAAAAAATTTTGTTAGGTTACACCAAATTTCCTTAGGTTCTCTTAGGTTGGATCAAGTTCCGCTAGGCTAGAAAAAAATTTTTCTCCACCCACCGCCGGAGGCTTCTAGAACCCACATAGGTTACCTACCTCCTGCCGAGGTCGCTCAAAAAGTCGGCAGGTGGGAAGGTGGGCTTAGAACCGCTATATTCCTACTACTTGTGATGATTGATGAATAAATAATCAAGAAGATTATTTATAAAATTTTTATCGGTCTATATACCATTTTATTTATTAATCTAAAAATGAAATTAGTTAGTAAAATGCAAAATAATCTTAAGAATACACCAATCTCCTTAAATTTAACTTTATCGTTTTTAATATTATGCTGCGCTTTCGTTTCCTTTGTCTCAGGCTTGTAATTATTACTTTTTATTAAATTTAATATTAAAAACGCATAATTTTAAAACTAAACCGTTTATAAATTTTAATAATTTCCGACACTTGTGAGTTGTCTCTTAGGCAATTTTTCTGTTTTCTATTTTCTCTTTCAGTAACTGTATTAAGTTGGGAAGATTTTTGGAAGGTAAAACACCTTTAGTTAAATGTCGTTTTTCTACTGAAATATTTTATAATTTTTCTTTTAAACTAATGTAGTCTGATTCTTCAAACTGATCAGAGCAAATTTTTGTTGTTTTCCCCACATGCTTTTACCCATTTTGCACAAATAATCCCATCAGATTGAAACGCAAAAAATTTAATTTTTTTTATTATTTTTAGATTTTTTTCACTATAATTATTTCATATATTTACCGTAAATTTAACTATTTTAAATATTTTATAAACTTTTACAATTCAAAATACTAAAATAAGTAATTTAAATTCAAAGTGCTTAAACAATTTTGACATAAGTTAAATTATTTATCTCGGTCAAAATGACGTCACAAAATGTATCTAATGGCGACTGTAAGCTGCTAATTACAATGCCTTCTATAATATTATAATATTTGTATGCCGTGGTTTTCATCTTGTTTATTCAGCCTTTTTTTCATTTTATATTACTTTAATAAATAATGATTTTTGATAAAATAACACTATATATCTATGAGCAGATTTCGAACACAAGTAAAATTATATTAAAGTTTAATATGAATTTGTAACGCTATAATTAAACTACTCTAGACAGAATAATTAATTTAAATTCTAATAACGTTCATTAATTTTCCTTTCATATTAATAGATGCAGGTAACGTTAATTATGCATTAGCAGACTTTAACAATTTAATATTATTAAACTGGGTAAATATGTAACATTTAATAGATCTTTATAAATTATATTATAAAAACGTTTTGAAACCATTAGACAATAGTATATTGTGCAATAAGTGCGGGAAATTGTCGATTGCCCACAAAAGCGAAGTTGAGCTGTTATTACTATTTTTGACATTTTTATTACTATTTAAAATAATATTTTTAAGTGTTCGTCTTTTTTCTGAATGAATTATTGTTTAAATTACTTTGTTGGTGGTTTCTATAGAAATAATTATGAAATATTTATTAAATGAAAAATCAAGAGGCGGCTTTGCGTGTTTTGATTAAATTTTGCGTGTTTTATTGTCAATTTGCGTGTGTAAAGTTACTTTCCGCACGCAAAAAAGTATGTGGGAAGAGTACAGTGGGTAAACAGCTATTTTGCGTACAGAAATGTGTGCGCCAAGTTAGAACTTCTCCCGCATGAGTAATAAAAAATAATTAAAAAGAAATGGTGATATTATCAAAATAAGTGCTCCTGAAGTTGGCGTATCATAATTTTATTATGTTAGTTTTCTCATGATGGTTATTTTTAAGTTACGTATCCACATTTTTCGTTATTTCTCAAAATATTTGTTACCGAAAATTTAATTGATAATAAATACCCATCTTTAATATATCATCCATCATTACAATTCACTGTAGAAAAAGAAAATAGTAATCAATTCGGTTTTTCAGATAACTTAGTTATTAAAAATCGGAATAACTAACTTATAATTAGTTCAAAATGGTATAGGAAAAAAAATTATTTGCACTGAATCATCAATTTCCACTCCTTCTATTCTAAATATATTCCGCCAAGAGCATGGCGGAGTAACAATGGGGTAGCGGCCTAAGACGGATTTAAGGCCGATATATTATCAAATGTAGCCTTTTCCTAGTTAAGGTAAAATATTATATTATACACTCTATATACCATTACCGTAAAACCTTCTAGACCCGGACAGGGGGTCTAGACCCGGACACTTTGCACCAACATTCAAAGTAAGCAGTTTCTACATTAACCTGCTACAATAAACATTTGTTCTTGACGTATTAGAGAGAGAAAAACATCCTCTAAACATTTGTACCAATAAAAACTACGGATTTCAACTTTTACTATCTCATTTTACAGGATTACTATTCTCAAGTTTTTCAAAGAAATAAAATGTGTGTCTAATTTAGACATGTAATTTTCGTCATAATTGTCATATTGTTTTAATTTTGATATGTATGTGTTCAGAATTTTATCGCGCATCATTTAATGATGTTTGAAGTTATATTCGATGTATATATAAAAAAAATACATGCTATATACATATATCCGTTTAGACCTGGACACATCAGTTTATTACACTATGGCCGCGATTCGGAGTGGCTGTAACTTCCACTATCCATACGTTATATTCCCGCCAGAATTACGCGGTTTATGCCTCCTTCTGGTGTCCTATCGCATGTTTACTTCATAGAGAGGTATACTATGAATTGACCCCTCTCCCTTCCCACAAAATGTTTTGAAGCCTTTGACAGGTTCAAAGACATCAGACGATATAAAACACTGTCCTAACCACGACGGGAGAGGTTAGTTTGCATGTTATTACATTATTTAAGTAAGTGTCCGGGTCAAGACGGATTTGGGGTGTAGGCCCGGACACTTACTAATTATTTTTTTATTTTTTATTTTTACTTATAATGAAACAAATGGGTTAAGGATATAACAAATAATATACGCTCTTTCCAATGGTAATACTTTTATTGGTGATATCTATGAAGGAAACATGTATAAACATAAAATTATACCAAAAAAAGTTAAAAAAGTGTCCAGGTCTAGACGGTTTTACGGTACTTTAAAAAGGAAAAAATAATATGACTGTTTTATTTTTAGAAATTTTTTCTACCGCCTATGTGCTCTAGCACCTCAAAGAAAATTTTTCTGTGAAAAGTCCTAACAATACACAATTTTCATATGGATCTAAGGGGGTGAAAAATTATCTTCGTTAATAATTATTAATAAATTCGATAATTTTTAACGAAATCCAGCATTTATTAATGACTACTAATAAATTCAATATTTTTGAATTTCTTCCACACACTATTTACCATCTCGTGGAAAAAGGAATTTTTCTAAAAATAAAATAATCATATTTTTTCTTTTCTTTCTTTCTTCTAACGACTTTCTTATAAAAAATTTTATCAGCCCTAAATGCGTCTGGGGCCGCTACTCCATAGTTACCCTGTCATGTTCTTGCAAATTTTCGCGTCGGATGGTTCCAAAGAAAATCGTTTATGACAGATGGGGAGATACCGAAGTGATTTCAAAAATGTTTCGTTGGTACATAAACTTTGGTACGGAGCTCTAAAAATGTAGAAACTAAGTATACAACTGGGCCAAATCATTTTAAAAATTGTCTTCTCATCCTTTTTTGTTTTAGCGAATTTCTAAAACTGGAAACTCCGCTATTACAGTCTTCGTCATGACGCGACTTGAGTCATGATATATATATATATATATATATATATATATATATATATATATATATATATATATATATATATATATATATATATATATATATATATATATATCCGCGCGATAACTCTCGAACGAAACGTTTAATGCTTATGAAATTCTGTGCACGAATTCGATTTCAAAAATCGTTGGATGAGTTCGTTAGCCAGACACGTCGGAAGTAGGTTTTTCGGGCATTTTTGACAACAGAATGCCCGAAAAACATTTCGGGCATTCAATTGACAATTCATTTTGCCAGATTTCCTAACAAGGAAAGGTATCCAACTGTATCTCTCAAAATTTTTTTAAACTTTGGTGATTGTAGATCTTATTAAAACTAATCAAGAGTCATATTTCGTTCGTGCCCACAAGCGGTTTAAGAGGGTGAAAGTCACCCCAGAGAATTTGAGTTTTTCTCAATTTTCTTAAATATCTTGGAAATGGTAAGAGCTTTGGTAGGGAAACTATATATATTTGTAAATGGCACTTTGGGACATTTATTATGATATCAAAATTAAAGTTATAAAATCATTGGTGTTTCATTCCCCACCACCAACCCCTAATTTTATCAGCCATTTTTTGGTAAAAGAGGAGGCTATTATGTGTAAATAAAAGAATTTTTAATTAATATATTTTGCATCACACCATCAATGTAATTCTAAATGAGTATGATATCGATTTACATCGTCGTAACAATATTCTAAAACTTCAGTCTCTAGTTCACAATCAGTTTTCGTCATCTCGTTTTCAAAATTTGTTCAAGTATGGATGGTATAAAAGTGGATATGTTGAACAACGACCAGAAAGTTTTGAAAATTCTGTAACATATTGTTTTCCCAAGGAAGAAAGAGTAAACCGGCTTTTATAAGATGTGCTTGGTGTGGACAATATTTTTGTTTTGAACATTATTATGAATATTATCATTATTGTGTAGATTACAAACCTTAAAATATTGACAATAGTATAAATAAATAACAATAAATAAAAAAGTAATTAAGATTTGTATTGATATTAGTTAAGCATGACTGGGGGGGGGGGGGCAGTGTATTTTTTCTTTCTAAATTATGAACTTTAAAGTATATCGTAAATTTGTAACCATTCATTGCTAAAATACGAGATTTTTTGAAAATATTTTTGTTCATTGTTAAATAAAAAAGTTAAAATTTTTTCCCAAATTAATATTAGTAAAGGGTGTATTTATGCAAAAAGAAATAAACTAGTGTGTTGTAAAATATATTAGTTAAAATTTTTTTTATTTACACATAACAGCCTCCTCTTTTACTAAATAATACCTGATAAAATTAGGGGTTGGTGGTGGGGGATGAAACCCAAATGATTTTATAACTTTAATTTTGCTATCATAATAAAGGTCTCAAAGTGCCATTTATAAATATATATAGTTTCCCTACCAAAGCTCTTACCATTTCCAAGATATTTAAGAAAATTGAAAAAAACTCTAATTTTCAAGGGTCAGTTTTACCCCCTTAAGCCGCTTATGCGCACGAACGAAATATGGTTTTGGATTAGTTTTAATAAGATCTACAATCCACCAAAGTTTCAAAAATTTTTGAGAGATACAGTTGGATACCTTTCCCTGTAAGTAAATTACTTTTTGAGAAAAATTAGGAAATATGTTAGAAAAGATCGCTTTCCATTACACTCGCACTCACAGTCAAATTACTTCTGTCTCATGTTTTGCAATTCTACATTCGAAAAAAATGGCTTTATAAGTGACCTGTCATGATTTTGTTAATCCGCCTTAACGATTCAGCTATATTTTATTTCTCTTAATAAGTTTTTATACATCTGTTCCATTTTTTTATAGAAAAATTATCAAGAATATTTGTTTTATGTCACAGTATGGTCAGAATTTAGATTATGTTTACACCTAACTAAAATTATTAAGAGTTTGCTACAACTGCATAAAAATTACGTTAAACTGTATCGGAACAATAATATTTTAATGTAACTTTCTGTCTATTTAATAATAATTAATAATTAAATAGGTGTAAACAGAGCATTCCAGTTCGTAAATAATTTTGCACATTCAATTTTTTTGACAACAAAAAAAAATTTAAATTTTGACACATTCTATCATACATTTCCTTTTGGAACAAACATTAAATAATTTAAGGCGAATCATTTAAAAAAAATTAATAAATTAAAGGCAAATATTTATATATCTTAACACATAAGTACTGAAATTTTTACATTTTTTTGAAAAAATGTAACAAAATTTTACATACATGCAACAACTGTATTTGAAAGGTAATCCACCAACTAAATTTTTTATTTGTGTAACTAATTTATTTATAATTTTCCTTTAGAATTTTATTCTTCACGGAACAAAATCTTCGTCGTCTAATATACATTTTTAAAATATCCCTTTGAATTTTATAACTCAATCATAACAAATAAAATCTACGTAAAAAAATCTAATTGACCTGTTTTTTCTCAATTTTCTAATATTAAGGGTAGGGGTAGTTAACTAGGGGGGCTTCTGTCGACATTTTAATGTAAAATATGGTAATTTTAGCCGTTTTCAACAGAACATTTCGATTTTAACAATAAAAAAAATTAAAAAAGTGTTTTAGTTTTACCAGCATTACCAAAAAGGGACTGAAATGTTTTTAGATGATATATACAAAAAAATATTAATGTGTTAAGTACTTGCTGTACTTATAGGTTTTTTTTTTCTTTTTGTAGGATAACTTTTTATTTGTATATCTGTGACTAGGATTGCCACCCTTTTTTTAAAAAAAATAGAGTATTTTTAAAATGTACAAAAAAAAAGTACAATTAACTAAAAAAAGTACGCGTTCCCAATTTTTGGATTTTGTAGTACAAAAAATTCCTTATAAATTCGTCATATCTGTCATTGAATTTACTAGTTTAGTCCCGTACTTGACCAGTTTTAACTAGTCAGAGTCAGATCTTACGCAATTTAATAAATAGTGTCGTTTTGATTTTTTAAAACTCATTTAAGATATTTATTGTTAGTAATATTTGAATTATTTTGCTAACTAGTAAATTGAATTCTGTAGACTGATGACTTTGTAGATAAAAAAAATAATTCTGGGTGGCGTCTGTATTAGACAAAAGTCTGAAAAACGGACGTAGAATCTCACTGTTATTAATTATTATGTCTTGTAGTCTTTTGAAAAATTATTTTTTGAACTAAAATAAGTTAATAGGAGGAAATTTGCTATGTTATGCAGATGCTGCGACAGAGGTATTCTATAATTAAAATATAAAGCGCAATGTATTTTACTGCTTGTCATTCTATAAAATTAATAAAATTAATCAACAAAGCGATATACTTGCATTGGCATATATTTATACGCTCTCAGTACGTATGGATTAGTATGATAATCAGTGACAGATGTAAAACGTTCACATCGTGATCATCCCCAAGCACCTCCCCATCTCCACCTTCCTAACACTGTACAGCAAAAGGGAATGTTGAAGTAAGATTAAAATGAATGAATGAACATTGAACAAACGGATGGGAGTAGGAAAAACATAAAGGATCTGAAAGCAGGCAAATGAAATGGTGTGTATAAAGGATCGAACAGACCAGTATGACAGACTGTAGCACCACTGCAACTTGACCGGATTGTGGCGCGTGGCAGAGTGCGGCCAACTTGGACATTCACACCAATACAATCAAATCGTAAAACAATTTATGTGAAAATATGACACAGATGAAAAATGATTACATGAGTCGTATAGTTCCAAAAGTGGCCTTGTCCACAAAAAATCGATTAGTGACGCTGTATTATTGTGTAGTTAAATTGCCATCTGTAGCAGTAATTATTAACTTTCAAAAAATTCTTTCTCGGTGTAAATTAAATTTAAAAATTGAAGTTATTTCCAAAACAAGCCTTATCCACTCCTGTGTCAATTTCATAACTAGCCTTATCCAGTTATTTTCAAAACTAGTCTTATCCATAGTTTCCGCCATTGCGCAGTAGAAACTTAATTCCATAACTCACCTAATCTAAGTAAATTTATCTACTTGAATACCATCCAGAGCACTTTGGAGCCAGAGATACTTTCCCCTGAAAGTAAAATTAAAGCTGCTAACTTGAATGATGTCAAATCTTTATTCACAAAACATTTTTGAAACGAATGGAAAAGTATTGAAGAATTGGAATTCTACTGAAATTCTCTCAGACAAGTGTCAGTAAATAATGGTCCGGATATAAACACCATTGACATCATTGAATCAATAAAGGATCATAATCAGTGTTCCTTACTGGAAAGGTCTTATTAAATATCGTCGATTAAAAAACACGACTGCGATCACAAAAAAGTGAACTGAAAAGGTAAAGACAAGTTATCGCTAAATTTATATCGCAGTTAGCAAACAGTTTTGTTTAGAGCACTGGTTTTTGTATGTTCCTTACTTCTAACTCATCTTTACTCCACATTTAACTAAATTCCTTGTTTTGAGAAACTACACGCATCGTTTTGTGGAGCTCCTAGAATCCTACAAACAAATATATTCATAACACTTGCACAAATATATGCACTTGAGTGAAAAGAAAATAGGAAATTAGGAAAAGTTCAAATTGAACATTTTCGTATAACTTGAAAACACAAAGCCAGCTTGGCCTATTACTGCAACTACGGAATACATGTACAAGGGCGAGCATTACCATGGCGGTCATTATCCTGGTTGGGCCTTAGGTAAATTCACCATCTTATTTGTAGGAGCCTTTATGAAAATAGTTTATTTTAGAAATGTAATAGCCTTGTAAATAAATGTTTTGAAGTTCAATTCTGTGTTGTTTACTTTAAACCCTTCAGAATATGTCATTTCCAAAACTTTTATAATCCATTAGGGTTAGTTACAAAACTGACCCTATCCGTGGTTTAGTTCCAAAAGTGGCCATGTCCAAAATTAAAAAGCTATTTAATAGAAAAAATTATTTCATAATTTTTATTAATGTTTCTTAATCCAACATCAGTTTAGTGTTGAAAAAACTTACCATCTGAATATTTTAGAGGTCATGTGTACTAGTAACAGTTTTTTGCGTTTCCTGAAAAATTTTACAAAATGGACAAGGCCAGTTTTGGAACTATACGACTTATATTGAAGTGGTTGTGCCTAGTAAACACCATAACTTAAAGGGGCATATTATATATTTTTATTGGACTATTCAACCCATACCCAAACATTCAGGTAGGTATAATAATATAACACAATTAAATTCAAGTAGATATTGGTTTTTGACAAAAAATTTAATACATGTTTTGGTGAGTTTTTTATGTTTTTCTCTTTTACGTCAAGTGTACAATGTAATTACTTTATGGTTTTATAAATTTTGAATTAATTTTTTTTTATTCGAAGTTGTCGTTGTTGTTTGAAGAAAGCAATAAAATGTTCACTTCAGTACTGATCGGACAGTGACCATAGACAAAATATGACGCAGTAACTAAATCAGATTTTTGTGTGAATACGTAAATTTAAATACATGTATTGAATTGACCGTGCGATCGAGCGCACGGCAATTATAACGGTCGCTCGTCCCGGTCTGTCCACACACTAAAATATCAAAGGGAAATTATTCTATAAATAGAGCGACTTTAAAATAAATGGTTGAATAATTTTCTGAAAGAGGGGGGAATGTTTGCCAACTAATTTTAAATTGCAATTTATACATGTTGATACCTATGTAGATGTTGTGTAAGCTTGATTGCATTTCTGTCAGCAGAAGGCTTAGGTAATCCTTTCAAAGAGGATTAATAATTCCATTTGTTCATGATAAGAATGAGCATTTTTGAGAAAATACTTTTATCTTTTCTACCACATCTTCTAGTAGATATTTAAGAATGAAAAAAAACAGTAATTATCTAACTTAAGGTCTAAGAAAATTGGAAAGTTGAATGAAGATTCAAAGAATTTGTCCAATAAATGTATTTTCGACAATCCTAGGACTATTATTGAAAAAAGCTATAGCACTGTGGGGATTAGAGATGTCGATTCTCCAAAAAAGATCAATTTTTGGATCAATTTAAATCGAAATTAAAAAAATCGATTAAAAAAAAATTGGCTAAAAAAAATCGATTCTGTGAGGTCGATCTAAAAAATCGAAATTTTGAAAAGTTTAATAGAATTAGCTGATAATTTTTGTTAAGGGACTTAATTGATAGTACATGGGTAATATCGTTACATTATATCTGTAAAGGCGATGAGTTAATTTTTCAATTATAATTAGGTTTTTGACGAAAAATTGTTTTTGTCATAAATGGAAAGATCATATTATGTAAGTTTTAAGTTTTAACGGGTCGATAGTTCCCGAGCGTTTATGTGACGTAATAAAGATTATACAGCCTGAACATAGGTACATTCGTGTCTTTTTATTTTCAGTTAGATTATTGTTGCTATGAAATTATTGTTGCTGTGAAATTGTTGTTTCTACTCAAATTATTGCTTGCTATATACATCACTGTCGAAATATCGAAACTAAAGAAATATCGAGCTTGTTTTGTACCACTTTGTGATAGCAATACAAAAATACATCCGAAAAAAATGTCCCTCAAGATTTTGAAATTCGAAGTCATTGAAACAACCACTAATAATTTTTCCTACTAAATTTTAATAATTTTGAAACTTTTGACATATTACCCTTATGATGTCACAGACATTGCGAGCTATTGTAGTACTGTTTTTAACCATACAATATTTTAAAAAATTTTTCAAGTTTTAATTTATTATTCATTATATATCATTTTAAAAAAAATTTAAAAAAAATGATATTTATTTTTTATTCAAAAACCCAATTATAGCAAACAACGCAATTGAATATGTAAGATGAATACCACGGAATGAATCAAGTTTATCCAAAATTTCAAACAAACTGACAAAAAAATGTTTTTTAAATAAGCCGCTTTTGTGGGAAAGGGATCGTTTGCACAGATAGGTGCAAACGATAGGTGCGCAGATAGGTCCTTCCTTTTTTGTATTAATAGTCTTCTACTAGACAAGATAGTGCGTATATGTGTATATGTAGTTATATAGAGTCATAAGAGGAGCTCGTTGATAACAACGGGTAAAAAGTGACAATAATTAACAATAAGGTTTTTGGTGTTTCATTTTAAAACATGTTTCTTTGTAGAATAGCCATTAAAATGAAATTATTTTTGGAAAAAATCGGTTATCGATCTCTTACTTTTAATAATTATTAAAAATTGTTTCATTGGTTCATGAATCGATTCAAATGAAAAAAAAAAAAAAAAACGAAAAAAGAATCGATTTTTTAAGCTTCGATTAATCGATTTTCGATTAATCGATTTAAAATCGACATCTCTAGTGGGGATATGAGTGTATTTTCAACATAACATTCAACGCGGTAACAACACTACCGTGTCACAGTAATCTCGCGTATCTCAGAAATGGTAATTTTGAGAAAACTTCATCCCACCAAAAACATAAATGTGAAAAATGGGCAAGTATTATTATACTGTGTTAGCCTGAAAAAGAATAGAAATCAAAATAAACTGTCAAGTTCCAAACACATTTTTCGTGCAGAATCGAAATAAAATAAATTGTTTTAAGAAACATACATTAAGCTTTCTTAAAGTAAATAATATAAAATTTTCATTAGAACTTGGCAAGCTTTTAGCGAATTTTCAAAACTGGAAATACGCTAGTAGATAGGCTAGGAGAGAGCTGTGACACCGCAAAACTAAGCAACTTGAACCCTTTTGCCAATGTTTGAAATCGTGTGACTTTACGGTGCTACACATTCCGAACAGATGAGTCATCAAAATGTATCGATGTGCAAATCCTGACCTTTGACCCGACATGTACCGAGTACATGTATTTAAAATTTCTTGTTGACATTTGACCTCACACGCGCACATACTGTTAGCCTTGGAATTCGTAAGAGATGAGTCACCCGCAACCAAATTAATTTCAGTTAACCCATTATGCGTCATCACAATTTGGATTTGTGTTGATGCATTACCCAATGAACCTATTACCCGCCAGCACTAACGTGGTTTTTGAATGCAAACTTAACGCATGCGCAGACTGAATTTTAGACTACAAATTGATAGATGGGGTACACTACCGCGTCAAAAATGTGGGATTACCTTGACTCGGGGGTGGCCGCAAACTTTTGACACCGTACTGTACTTAACTTTTTAGTACACTGCCGTGTCAAAAGTGTGAACCCCCCTGACCAAAAAGGTGTCCGATTACTTTTTGAAGCGTACTGTGCTTATTTTGTATACGTGCAAACCTTGGCCTCTAACCTCACTTAATTGCGTCATCTTAAACGAAAATCGGGAGGCCGCTAACGATAAATTTTGTGGGGGCACAATACCAAGTGCTAGATTTTAAGCCTCAATCATACTTTTAAAACTAACTTCAGACTCCAGATTCCAGACTTCAGACCGCTACTGTACTACCGAAAATCGGATGTCGACTGTACCTCAGGGGAATTTTTTGTATATATGTCAGCGCTTTATAAGATTAATTTGTTTGTTTTAAGTTCAGTTTGTTTAAGACTTTTTTAGCTAACCATTTAGGATGATGTAATTTCATGATATGTTTGCATCATAGTCGGAGGGGATTTTTATTCAAAAATAGGTCACAACTTGTTAGTTTCAATTTGTTTATATAAGAAATGTTTTAATTTTAAAAATGTTTATTTAAGATTTTGATAACTCATCAATTATTTTATGAGGTTTCAAATTCGAAATAATTTTCTCGGAATTTTTAATTTATGGTCTGATAATTATCGGGAATTTTTTCAATTTGTTTATATAAGACATGTTTTAATTTTAAAAATATTTATTTAAGATTTTGATGAGTCATCTATTCTTTTATTAGGTTTCAATGCGAAATAATTTTCTCGGAATTTTGTTTTAATTTTAAAAATATTTATTTAAGATTTTGATGAGTCATCTATTCTTTTATTAGGTTTCAATGCGATATAATTTTCTCGGAATTTTAAATTTATGGTTTGACATTTGACCTTCGGTTGTTTGCGCTGTAAAAATTATGAGTCAGCATTTTTTGTGATTCCCCTCCAGAACTTTTCGAACAGTCAAAATCGTATAAATTCAAGCAGTTAATATTGTTATTGTTGCAAGAATTTGTATCAAGATTTTTTTTAAAATTAAAATACAACAAATTGAACGACTTGACAACTAGAATGGTGGAAAATGTACGAAACGCATTATCATTATTGGAAATGGATACTCGGGATACAGATGAACTGGAAAAATGGATGAAACATACGAATACCAACATACGAGTAATCAACAACGCTATACGTGGAACGGAAAATTTGGGACAACGAAAACACTTCGAGTCATGTGCGGGCAAAATGAGACGGTTTCGTATCAGAATGAAGGCGCTACAAAAACATGGTAAGTTTTTCTTTTCAAATATAAATTTTATAATTTTTTAATGACTTTTTTATAATGTTGATATGTTGATTGTTTCAGGTACTGGTATGAATCGAAACCAACGGAAACAATCGGACCGAATCCAATGAGCAGACGATGAATCAGCATTTGCAATCCGGATACGAACGGAAGCGATTACCAACATAATGCACATAGAAGCAAAGGACTTTTTAGAAGACACCAGGTCAATGTTCACCCGATGAATAAAAAATATACTAAAACAATATCTAACGATAAAAGTAAATACAACATTTTGCGGGTTATTCGTTAAAACTGATGGTGGCGAGGATAAATACGACAAGAAGCACTTCAATACGCCGAATATCATAATAGATCGTGGAAAAGACTTAAAACAATGCTTCGTGGAATACGTACAGGAACCAATTCTAAGAAAATTGAGCGAATTTACCGAGTCGGGGAGCGGGTGGGAATTTTCCTCCATAATTAACTTAGCTGTGAACATCAAGAAGTATACACCTTTCCGTGGATCAAGCTACATCGAATTGTCGCATGAAATAAAAATGAAAAAAGCATGTATCAACGTTAAAAATTTCGACGATAACACCTGTTTCGCGTGGGCAGTGGTATCGGCACTTTATCCAGCAACATCAAATAAAAATCCAGCTCGAACCACCTCTTACCCACACTACTCAACGGTGCTGAATTTAGACGGGATCAAGTTTCCAATGACAATTCAGCAAGTGAGCAAATTTGAGAGACAAAACCCAGCTATATCTCAGTCAACGTGCTTGTGCTAAAGAAACAAAATGGATATTTTGAAACCGTATCTGCTGCGCTAACGAAAGAGAAGAAGGAACATCACATAAATCTACTAATGATCCAGAATGAGTATTACGAGGATGAGGATAACAAACAGGACAACGACAACGATCAAGATTTACGCTACCATTTCTGTTGGATTAAGGATCTATCGGGATTCGTATCAACACAACTATCAAATCGTAATAGGAAAAAAACATATCTGTGATCGATGCCTGAATTATTTTCGTACGGAAGATAAACTAATCAAACATACGGAAGACTGCGTGGGCATGAACAACTGTCGGGCGATAATGCCAGAAGGAAAAAGCAATACATATCGTTCAAGAACTACAGCAACAAAAAACGTGCTCCATTTATAATTTGCGCCAACGTGGAATCATTCTTACAACCTGTAGCGGATAACGGAAATCAGAAAAACACAGCAACGTACCAACAACATCGTGCATACAGTATCGGTTACTACTTTCACTGCTCCTACAACAATCGACTAAGCTACTATCGATCATACCGCGGACCAAATTGCGAAAAATGTTTCGCGGAAGAACTGGCAACGTTACGTGAAAACACCTTAGAACCAATATTTGAAAACATTATACCAATGAACGAGCTAACACCAGAAGAGCAACAACAACCTAAACAACGAAGTACCGGTGCCACATCTGTGAGAAACCATTCAAATCTGAAGATATTGTTGTTCGTGACCATAACCACTTCACCGGCGAGTACAACGGACCTGCGCACAAGGGCTGCAACTTGAATTATAAGGATTTCCATATGATTCTTGTTGTGTTCCATAATTTGAGTGGTTATGACGCACATTTCGTGATCAAGGATATAACAACAGTCACGCATTTACTCCAACGAGTGACTCATTTATTCCGAGTGACTCATTTTGCTCCTCGTGTGAGTCAACTTGCTCCCCGAGTTACTCATTTGCTCAAAAGAGTGACTCATTTACTCCAACGAGTGACTCATTTGACTCCAACGAGTGACTCATTTTGATCCCCGAGTGACTCATTTACTCCAACGAGTGACTCATTTTGCTCCCTGAGTGGCCCATTTACTCCAAGAAGTGACCCATTTACTCCAACGAGTGATTAATTTTGCTCCCCGTGTGATCCATTTACTCCAACGAGTGACTCATTTTGCTCCCCGAGTGACTCATTTACTCCAACGAGTGACTCATATACCTTATCATGATTAAACGGCTCATACACATTATCATCGTTAGAGTATAAAATAGTTGAACTTACACAAAATATTGTCTATTTACCGGTGGTTGTCAAAGAGTTAACATCGCTTTCGTTGAAAATTATACTTTCGTGGTAAAACAATTGCATTTTGAACTATGATAATATTTACAATCCAGAGAAACCCGCCGCTAGCCAACATAGCGGCTCATTTTGCTCTCCGAGGGACTCATTTACTCCAACGAGTGACTCATTTTGCATCCCGAGTGACTCATTTACTCCAACGAGTGACTCATTTTGCTCCTCGAGTGACTTTCGAAACCTAAGATCCTAAACGTAAAACATTCAAGCAACAACACATTTCACCTGAAAATTTAGCATTTCTTAAATCACTAGGTCTTAAAGTGAAAAGAACATGGTACTCACCAATGTGTTGAATATTATTAACAGTTTGTAATTTGATGGTAAACTAGCAAATGTTATTAGTAGCCATTTTCGGATACATTCCACAAATTAAGTAATTACCCCCACCACTTTTAATTATTTTATATAAAGTTGTGGATTGTGTGAATAAATTCAGTTCTACGGCGGCGATAAAAAATGGCGTTTCTTAACATACAAGGCTATCAAGGAGCTAACAACCAATTTTATTTTAAAGAAGTTGGTATCGCTGCGGAAAATTTGGATGAAATATTACATCTTATATTCGAAGCACCGTTTGATTTCAACGAGTTGCCGAAGAAATATCAAAGTGTTGCACGTTGGCTTTACCGAAATTTGTATGGGATACCTTGGTCGTATGGATTTATTCCATACAAAAAACTTCATACCATATTGAAACCTACATTAAGGGGGACCGCCTTAAAAAAGGTGATTTTTGGGAATTTTTTAAAAGAAAACTACTGAATGGAATGTTTTAATATTTTAAGGATATATTTGCTGATATATAATCAATTCATGATAAAATTTGTGGACCAAAAAATTGAAAATTCAGGGAGTTATTCGCGATCTGCCAAGGCTCCAAAAAAAGTTTCCCCGCTGCTGCAGTGATAGCGACCTTCACAGTGCCTGAAATAAAAAGACCAAAAAGCCTATCAAACTAGAGGGTATTGTCCGTACCGTGAACCTCAATCGAAAAAAAAGTTGAAATTTAACAAAATGTCGGAGTTTTTTAAAAAATAAGTGCCAAAATTTGTGCGAAAATTTGATTATTTTTGGCCTGCAAAAATTACATTTATTATTCGATCGGAAAACTGGAGGTTCATGGTATGGAGAAACATATATAAAATAAACTGCAATAAGAATCAACTCGATCGGATGATTGGTCTTTGAGTTATAATTGCAGCAAATTTGAAAAATGTAATTTTTCGTAATTTTACCTTTTAGTTTTAATCACTGAGTTTTTTTATTAAAATTATTTACGATATACTCACTATAACGGTCATAGTAAAACTACATGAATCGTTTAAATGTGTCAGGGTTTATCGTCTCCACAATATGTTACGGGCAGCCACGTCCAGAAACTCCCGAATTATCAACCTTTATACATTTCTCAATACCTCAAAGTTAGCAATTAAAATCAGAATCCGCTCTTCGGATGGCTGTAACTCAAAAACTATTTGAGATATTCACTTAAAATTTTAATATGTTGTTTTTAAAGGTATAGACTATCGAAACATACAAAAAAATTTTTTACAATTTTTTGAAAACGTCACACTAGTAGTCCCCCTTAAAGAAGTATGATGTCATATAAGTCAAGGGCAGTGAAAAGAAAAAATGGATTCCAAATTTGTTTGATGACACCGAAAACCAGCCGTGGATTTTGAATTTGGAAGAAATATTTGATGTACCGAAGTTTTCCAATCTGCGAGGTGAATATTATTCAAGACGCTGTATGCTTCATTCAGATAAAATTTGTTCTTTAGAAAATTGTATTCTTTTAAAAAATTTTTATATGGAAAATAAATGATTTTAAGTAATAAATAGATTTAAGCAATTTAATTTTTTGTATAGATATTCTATAAATAAAATTTAAAAAAAATTATGTGCGTTTTATTTAATTATTACCCTAAATTCCCCTATTTTTTACAGCAAGAAGATTCTTTCGTTAACCTATTAAAGTATTGAATAAAATCTAATGATATTTATTATTCTAAGTGAAAATCATATTTCATGATACACCCTGTATAAGAATACACCCGTATACATGCATTTGTATATTATAATTATACTATGTATGTGTGATGTAAGTTTTAAGATGATATTCTATAAATTTTTTACCTCAAACTACTAATTTATAAAATAATTTAGCAAAACACAATGCCCCGTCTAAATTTTTATATTAAACAACATAGTTAAATTATAGTGATTTAAAACCAAAAAATTTGAAATTTTATTCTGTTTAACATATTAATAAATACGATAAATATTATACTCTAATATAAATATGAATCAGTATTAAAATGATATACATATAATGATTTCTGTTGATTAAGCAAATTTTTTTTGCAATATTTATAAATTATTTTATAATTCAATTCTGTATTCAATCAAATCATAAATAAGAATTAGAATGATGCTACATTAAAATATATATTATTAATATACAGGGTGTGTACATAATAATATACAGAGGAATGCGTATTAAATACTGAATTATTTCAGATAATTTTCATTTGATTACCCTAGAAATAGTTTTATGTTATACTCAAATTCATAAATGATGTTTTTACTGTCTGCTTTCAAGGTCTGCTAAAATAAACATTCAGCGAAAATAAACTTGTTTTAAGCTGATAAAATTCTAAAAACTATTAAATTTTTCAAGGTTAATTATATATAAAAATATCAAGCAGTACAGTCGACATCCGATTTTCGGTAGTACAGTAGCGGTCTGAAATCTAGACTCTGGAGTCTGAAGTTAGTTTTAAAATCATGATTGGGGCTTAAAATCTAGCGTTTGGTAGTGTGCCCCCACAAAATTTATCGTTAGCGGCCTCCCGACTTTCGTTTAAGATGACGAAATTAGGCGAGGTTAAAGGTCAAGGTTTGCTCGTATACAAAATAAGTAGAGTACGCTTCAAAAAGTAATCGGACACCTTTTTGGTCACAGGTGTTCACACTGACATGGCAGTGTACCAAAAATTTAAGTACAATACGGTGTCAAAAGTTTGGGTCCATCCCTTGGGTTAGGGTGACCCCACATTTTTGACGCGGTAGTGTACCTTTCGTTTAAGATGACGCAAATAAGGCAAGCGCGTGTTGGGGTCAAAGGCCAAGCTTTGCACGTACACAAAACAAGTACACTATGCTTTAAAAAGTGATCGGATACCTTTTGGCCAGGGGGGGGCGTGTCCACACTATTGACACGGCAGTGTACTAAAAATTCAAGTACAGTACGGTGTCAAAAGTTTAGGGCCACCCCTGAGTCAGGGTAATCCCACATTTTTAACGCGGTAGTGTAACCCATCTATCAATTTGTAGTCTAAATTTTGGTCTGTGCATGCGTCGTGTTCTAAAATTCAGTCTGCGCATGCGTCGTGTACTAAAATTCAGTCTGCGCATGCGTTAGGTTTGCATTCAAAACTATCTTAGTGCTGGCGGGTAACGGGTTAACACAAATCCAAATTGTGACGCATAATGGGTTAACTTAAATTAATTTGGTTGCGAGTGATGACTTATCTCTTAGGAATTCCGAGGCCAACAGTATGTGCGCTTGTGAGGTCAAATGTCAACAAAAAATTTTAAATACGTGTACTCGCTACGTGTCGAGCCAAAGGTCAGGGTTTGCACATCGATACATTGTGATGACTCATCAATTCGAAATGTGTAGTACCGTAAAGTCACACGATTTCAAACATTTACAAAAGGGTTCAAGTTGCTTAGTTTTGCGGTGTCACAGCTCTCTCCTAGCCTATCTACTTACGCTATTACGCTCTTCGTCATGACGCAACAGAAATATGTCATGCTTTTTGATTTGTGATATTTTGTGAGACCTTTCCATACTGATGAAGACACTGGTAATGAGCCTTAACAGCACATGCTTGCTTTTTTTAAGGTTGGGAGGAAGGCGTCGCTATTACGCTCTTCATCATGACGCAACAGAAATAGGTTTTGAGGTCCCTAGAATATATATGTACATATATATATATATATATATATATATATATATATATATATATATATATATATATATATATATATATATATATATATATATAATTTTGGTAAACTGACAAGTTAAATGCAAGTTATCCTTGAATTTTTATCGCAGTTGGGGAACAGTTTCGTTAAGAACAGATGCTTCTTAAGATTCCTTACTCACAACTAATTTTTATCCACACTTAACGAGCCATGCCATTGTCCAGGTAGGGCAAGGACCTAATGAGCATGTTTTTTTTTTTTTAAATTTTTGATGTTTTGGAAGAGCTTTCCAGCAGGAAACACTGGTTATGAGATTTTATCACGCACAGCACACGCGCTTTTACTTAAAATGACAGGAAAGCTTTGTGATTTACTATGGCTAGATAAAGCCATTAAAACAACTATAAAGCCGCGTGTCTAGAGCTTCTTGCATTTACAGAGCTTTGCCCTGGTACAACTCGAAAACATAAAGCTAGTTTATCTCAACATTGTCAGATATTTTTTGATATTTTTTTACTAATTCGAAGCTATATTATGTCACCTAGCCTATGTTTGTCAGAGTAAAGTAAGAATTTTAACAATATCACCTCCTTCTAAATTGTTTCAGACGCTTTTCCATGCTTTTTAGTGGCAGAGCTTGTTTGTCTACCCCACTGGTTTTTCTACGACGTCACCTAGACTATATTACTCAGAGTAACGTAAGGATTCTAATGATACAATAGATATTTATTTATATCGGCTCGCATGTAGTTGCTGCCATCTATCATCTAATAAGGGGTTAATTTTGACCAAGGTATCACAGTCATCACAAAAGTGTTGAGTAACTTGTTGTAAACGACTGCTTCAGTAACAATTCTACGACAGTTCTACAACAGTTCTCATCATAATAGTGTAAAGATAATTTGGAGGTAAGGAACCTTAAGAAGCAAGTGCCTTTAACAAAACTGTTCAATAACTGCGATAAGAATTCAACGATAGCTTGTATTTAACTTTTCAGTTTACCTTTTTGTGACGGAAGTATTGTTTTTTGATTTACGGTATTTTCTGAGACCTTTCCAAACTGATGAGAAACACTGGTAATGAGCCTTAATCGCATACGCTTGCTTTTTTAAGGGTGAGACGAAAGCGTCGCCATATTTTATGACTAAACAAGCCCACTAAGGCGACTGGAACACCGAGTGTCACTAGAGCCCTTTGTATTTAAATCGTTAAATTAGCCTTACTTGGCCCAATTTTGCGAAATATTTTTAGACATATATTTACTAATTCACAGATGTAGATTTCAAAAATCTATATCTCATTTTGGTCCAAGGTCGCGTTTTGTGTATTTTTATAGATCATTTAGAAATTTTTACAAATATCTTCTTCTAAACACCGTGTTTTGGAGAGCTGCATGCACTGTCTTATAAAGCTCTTAGAACCCTACATGCATCTATGGAATACATGTGCAAGGGTCAACCCTACCATGGCACCCCTGACCCAGGTTGGACCTTAGGCAGATTCACCTATCTTATCCGGAGGGGTTCTTTCATATCAACAACTAGGTCTTTAAATGTAGCAATATGACTAATTCAAACTTTTTATCTGTGTCATACCGTTTTCAAGATATTTGAAAAAAATTAAATTTTTGCCCCAATTTTTGAAGTCATACCAGTTTTGTGTATTGAGCTTAATTTGACTTCTGAGTTATTATGTTTGTAAAAGGCCCTTATGTTGTGTTAAATTTTGATTTTAAATAAATTATTAATTTGTAAATTAAAGTAAATAAATCAAAGAATCAAAATACAAAGTAAGTCGATTCTTTTCGTAATTTCAATGGCCATACGGGCCAAAACATGTCACAGACAATTAAAACTCTAAATAAAGTCGTATTACTAAAGTAAAAAATTGTATTTTTATTTTAAAATGGAATACCATAAAGTAACGCTCAAATCTATCAAATATATGGAAAAAGTTAAGGTAGATTACAATAAAGTTGAATGAAAATTCCGAACGGTTCCGGAGATATTTACATAATTATAATTTGTAAACGGAGTAAGAAGAAGGGGGCGTTTCTTTTACGTGCGCGGAGTTTCCGCCAAATAACTTTTTTTAATGTGGTAATACTGATATCTCAAAAAGTAATTAACTTATGAAACTAAATCTTGGTTTATTGTATTCATTAAACTATTGCCCAGTATGGAAACTAAAATCACGTTGCATTGAACAATATGCACTTGTTCAAAATTTGTCGCCTCCCCATTTTTATGCCCTAAAACGTGATTTTTTCCTAAAGGCACGCCATAGTTATAATTTTTAAAATTTTGACTTTATTCTAATTTGCACACTGGAGAACACTATTTGTAATAAAATGCCGTTGGAAATTTTGGTTTCAAATATTTTGGACCCAACTTATCGGTGTTGCAGTTTCAGCCTCATTTTTGCGACCTCCACTTGAACGCCCTTTATAATAAAAATGAGGGAAAAGCAAAAAAACTGTTGTAATTTTAAATGTTTATTTAAAAATATGAGGAAAGAAATGTACCTTTAGTTATAATATCACTAAAAAAAAAAATGATTGGAAATTGTGATTTTTTTGTCAAAAATAAGAATACTTCCTTAATGAAGGTACTCAAACATGGGTTGCATTTTGAATTAGATTACCTGTTGCATCAGAAGCTTGCAGCGAACTTCTGAAATAGCAAGAATGGTTGTGTGAATGAACATTGCACCAAAAATAAACTAACCGACCGATTTTGAAAATTTTTTCATTGCTAGAAAGCTAAACTATTTTAGATAGATATAGATTACGTTATGTAAGGTCCGCCTGAGTCCATGGGACCCAAAAGTGTCAAAAATAAACTGCCCGCCCGATTTTGAAAATTTTTTCACTGTGAGAGAGCTAAACTATTTTAGATAAATATAGATTACGTTATGTAAGGTCCGCCAGGATCCATGGATCCAAAAGTGTCAAAAATAAACTAGCTGACCGATTTTGAAAATTTTTTGACTTTTAAACAGCTGTTATGTAAGGTCCGTCAGGGTCCATAGGACCCAAAATTGACAAAAATAAAGTAACCGACCAATTTTGAAAATTTTTTCATTGTTAGAAAGCTAAACTGTTTTAGATAGATATAGACTTCGTTATGTAAGGTCCGCTCGGGTCACAAATAGTGAAAAATATCATAATTTAAAATTTTTCGTTTTACTTTTAGACTAAGATCTATACTCTGACCGAATTCCAATTTCCTAGGTCCACTGGAAGTAGGTCAGAGGTTTTGATGATCTGTTAGTGAGTGAGTGAGTGCAAAATTATCGATTTTTAAAGCTCGATATCTCAGAAACTACGAAAGTTAAATTGATGAAATTTGAAATTGACAGTGATTTCGAGTATGTTGTTGTGTATGCAAAATTTTAATTGCATATAAATCATCGATGTATACTCCGTTTCAAATACAGTTGGTCATGAGTCATCGTTAAAAAATTAAATAATTCTTATATTTGAAACAAATCAATCTTTTATTGTTTTCTAACAATAAAAACTGTAAATTGAAAATTTACGTAAATGCAATAATGAAAGCGATAAAGCCAAGAAAACGGAAATTATTTAAATCCATAAGTGATGAATCATGGTTAAATTTAAGTGAAATGGATTATAGAAGAATATGGATGCAGACTATTTCTTAAGAGAGAGATAAGATATAATTATGATATACATAATAATAAAGACCCCCTAAGGAGTCACAAAAAATATACAATATATAATATTCACTAGACGGGTTTCCGCTACTTTTGTAGTCCTCTTCAGCAGCATAAAATATAAATATAAAAACCATAAATGTAATTAATATAAAAATTAGAAATATAATAAAACCAGAAATATAAATATAAAAAATTAGAAATATAATAAATATGAAAACCAGAAATGAAATAATAATATAATAAAATAAAATAAAGCAATAGGAAAAATATTTTCCTTCGTTAAAATATAAAAAATAATAATAATAAAACAACCAACAAATATCCAGCTCACAGTACAGCTCAATATAGTGATTTAACCAATATGGTGTCCCGACCAAAAGAAGTAAATTTTATGATATTTCATTAAAATTTAATTATCTTTCAGCTGATATTTCTTTTCTTACCAACTGCTCGAAAGCTGGGGTATTTACCAAATTTATACATATCACCAGTAAGTCTAACAGTCCATCTGCCCGTACGACCATTGAACATGCTAAACGAAAATGGTTAAATTTGGAGAAAAATCAATTGTACTTCCTTCGTAGTAGAGTAGAAATAGAAAAATATAATCTACATATGAGATTAATAAAAAATTTCAGCGAAGCGGAATTCGAAAATTGGATCACTTGATTTCGCCGGATCAGTGAAATAATTGATCATAAAATGGCCCAGAAATATGACAAACTTCAGAAAAATTTGTCAGCTCTGATTTTCATACTAACAAGGAAAGGTTCCCAGGTGTCCGTCCCCGATTTCAATGCCGCTGAAATATGTTATTCTACGTCGAAATCTAAGAGACACGTATTTTCTTTTATCGACGGAAAAACGGTTTGAAGGGGTGAAATTGCCTTTCAAAAATTGGGGTAAAAATTTAATTTTTCAAATATCTCAAAAATAGTAAGAGATAGAGCAAAAGTTTAAATTGGCGATATTGCTCTTTTTTAAAGAGCTATCTATTGAAATTCTCGAATTCAAAATTCAGTTTGAGCAACACTAGAGAGAGGGTGAGTTACCCTCGTAAATTACATACTAGTTTACATACACTAATTTTTGCTATTAACATACTGACAGTGGGTTATAATGTCACAATAAGTGGTTCTGAAGTTGCACTATCGTATGTAAGGTTTTTATTAGGTTTCCATTCATTTTGAAAATATCGTTATTTTCGATATCGATAATTTTCGATAACGAAAACGATAATATCCATTAATAAAAACCTTACGTATGATAGTCCAACTTCAGAACCACTTATTGTTACATTATTACCCACTGTCAGTATGTTAATAGCAAAAATTAGTGTATGTAAACTAGTAAGTAATTTAAGAGGGTGACTCACCCCCTCACCAATGTTGCTCAAACTGGCTTTTGAATTCGAAAATTTTATTTCTACGTTATTCTAATTGTCTTAAACTATTTTTCATGAAGAAATACTTTTTGAACTACCCAAATAGTACGACTATTCGACACAGACACCCCCTAGTTAACTACCCCTAGACTTAATATTAGGACATTTAGCAAAAACAGGTCAATGAGATTTTTTGACGTAGATTTCAAATCTGTAAATAAAATTTTTATATTGTTTATTTTTCATCCCCTTTTTGCAAAATTAACCCCCAAATTTTAACCCCCAACCACCCCTGTTAATGTAATTTGAACACATTGCATATTCACATTGCGATAGATAGGTCTTTAAAAAAGAGCAATACCGCTAATTCAAATTTTTGCTCTATCTCTTACTGTTTTCGAGATATTTAAAAAGTTAAATTTTTACCCCAATTTTTGAAGATCAATTTCACCCCTTCAAACCGTTTTTCCGTCGATAAAAGAAAATACGTGTCTCTTAGATTTCGACGTAGAATAACATATTTCAGCGGCATTGAAATCGGAGGCGGACACCTGGTAACCTTTCCTTTAAGATCTACGTTGAAACAGAATGGTGGAAGAAAGAGCTACAACCGAAGTAATGGTCGTTTACGGTCAGCTAACAAGCCTGTGTCTTCTTCAAAAGCGTTGGTAATGACATAAACATAGTTAGTAATATTTCCTCTTAAGAATTTTCGGAGAATGAATTGCAGCTATTAAATAAAAGACTCAATTTTTCTCTGAAACCTTTAGTTGCGCCAATTATCGATATCGTCGCTGACATTGAGACGACTATCAAAAAAGCCCCAGAAAGTATAAAACATCAGATAAGGAGAAATGTATTACCTATTTTGGAGATCGAAGATAAAGCGCCTAGTCGTCATGCGTCGTATCATAAGTCAGTGAAATCCATAAAAAAAATAAGTCGCCATCACCAAAGCGGACAAAAGTAACGCGGTTGTAATTTTGGACAAGGAGGATTATTTCAGCAGAGTAGAAAGTTTATTGAATGACGGACCATATGAGCGCGTTCAAAACCATCCATTACAAAGAAATATCGAAGAGGTGAAAGATGTATTGCAGAAATGCAGCGCATTAATTGAGAGTAGAGACCGTCTAAAGTTGCAATCGTCTAATCCTACTACGTCTAGTCTTTATGGTTTGCCAAAAATACACAAGGAAGGAAATGAAACGCGGCCCATCGTTTCTGGGATCAATTCACCGACGTATAAAATTGCCAGGTGGTTGGTTACAGAATTCAGTAAATATAAGCAGCCGATGGGCTGTAGAGTCAAGAATTCCGTTGAGTTAATTGACAAAATTAAAAATGTTAAATTATCAAACGGGGATATGTTGGTATCATTTGACGTAAAAGCTCTCTTTCCTAGTGTCCCAATAAATAAAACGTTGCGATACTTGGAGGAGTGGTTGGCAGAAAATAAAGTGTCTAAGATGGAAATAGAAGAATATCTTTTATTAACCAGATTATGCATGAAATAGACTTATTTTCAGTTAAATGGAAAATTTTGTAAACAAGTTCATGGTACCAGCATGGGTAACCCACTCAACCCTTTCATTGGCAACTTATTCGTGTCAAAGTTGGAGACTATTGCAAAACAAAAGGCGGAATATTTTCCAGAGCACTTGTACAGATGCGTAGACGATATTTTTATAATATTAGATACGGAGAAGACTAGTGTGGAGAATTTTTTGCCGTTCATGAATGAGCTGGCCAGTATTAATTTTACAGTTGAATATGAGAGAGATTGTAGGCTGCCGTTTCTAGATATTGAGATCACAAGAGATAATTACGCTTTGTCGTTCGATATTGATCGCAAGCCGACTAACGTTGACAAATTTATCCCAAATGACTCTTTTTGCCACTGGAGTTAGAAAATAGCGGCCTTCAGTTTCTTGATTAACAGGTTAATCACTTTTCCATTATCTCAATCCAATTATGACAAGGAGTTGAAATATATCCGACGCGTGGCTGTCATTGGATATTCGTCCAGTTTGATCGACCAAATGTTAAGGAAAGCAAAATGGCGAAAGTCGATTAAGGACAGTACAACGCTTAAAGTGAAAGAACCGCCGTTCTAAGAACGTCTTTAACTTTTTATGGCAAAAAATCGGTATCGCTTTCTAATCCTATGAAGAGCTTCAACACGAATTTACAGGTAGCTTATACGGCCAGTGATAAATTAAGTTCATTGCTGGGTTATAACAAGGGCCGAATTCCGGATCTTCAAAAGTCTGGAATATATAAAATTAATTGTCAATGTGTTGAATGTACGATACAAAGAACACATTGCACATATTAGATATCGTCGTAGCGATCTATACAGTCTGTGTGCTAGGAAAGTTCACTCAATGGATCCCACCTATCCCGTGACTGGTCCAAATACCGGAACCAATCAGAACACGAGAATTTTTACGAGAAATCGTATAAAACCGGCCTCCATTTCAGAATATTCGACATTTGTTTAAAACTCACGGCTATTATCGAAGTGACGTTTATGAAAATTTTGTGTTTTTGAGGTTAAACTGTTTTTGGCGGTTTAAAATCAAGAAGAGATCTGGTTGGCTCTGGATATGGTATCTTTATTTTTATTTTTATTGTTGTTTTTATTCTTATATTTATATTTACTTATATATTTTTACTTCTATTTTATTTTATCTTTTTTTTATATTTATTGACTATTTTATTATTATTAGTTTTTTTTTTTTAGTTTTAACGAAGAAGAATATTTTTCCTAATCCTTTATTTTATTTTATTATATTACTATTTCATTTCTGGTTTTCATATTTATTCTATTTATTCTATTTCTGACTTTTTATATTTATATTTCTGGTTTTATTATATTTCTAATTTTTATATTTATTTTATTATGGTTTTTGTATTTATATTTCGTACTGAAGAGAGCTACAAAAGTAATCGAAACCGGTCTAGTGAATATTTTATATTTTATATTTTTTGTGGTTTTATGACTAGCCGTATACCCGATAGGATTTCCTATCGGCAACACTTTTTTTTAGGTACTCGTTGCTCACTTTCAATATTTTTCAAAATCCTAAATACCAATTCCCACGTTTCTAATTTTAAAAATGACGAACTTCTTATACGAACTTTCATTTCCTATTTTAACCCCTTAGGGAATGAATTTCTAGAAACGTTTACACAACTGACTTTTATTTATAAATTGAAGCTTAAACACCATATCTTCTGTGCCAAATTTCGTCCATCTAAACCCAACAGTTTAGGTTGTACGTTGTCTGTCAGTCAATGTATAAAGTATTATTTATTTGAATAGTATAATAACATATTGTTATATATCTAACTTCAAAAATGACGAATTTCCATAAACATTTTCATTCCCTATTTAATACACTTGGGGGCGAATTTTCAAAAATCCTTTCTTAGTGCTCACCTACGTTACATAGGGAATTCCTGTGCGAAATTTCATTCTTCTAAACTCAACGGTTTAGGCTGTGTGTTGTCTATCAGTCAGTCAGTCAGTCAGTGTTAGAAATTTATTAAGTAGATATGTTAGAATGAATATGTAGATACCTTCGAATGTGCTACAAAAAATAAGAAACAAAAGAGTAAATAGGCACACAATTACGCGACTTGACGAGAAGGCGAGGACGAAGATCGAGTCCTACAAAAAATTAAGTTTAAGACTATGTTAATCAACGTAACACTCCATAAATATAATATTTGGATAAGTAAATATTGTATTTATCAATAAATACAACCATTTGTAGTGCAAATTTGTTTATTTTTCTAAATTTTTCATTTAAAAATAGGTTTATAATAAGCAGAAAAATACCAATTTTGGCATTACACAAAGTATAGGAAATACCGAAAATGGAATTTCTTAAATAAAGAATTACCTAAATAAATAATTCGTTTTTATTTAAAATATGTGATAATAACCACCAAAATTTTAAAAATATTGTAAAAAATAAAACAATATGGAAATTAAAATATAGGTTAAATTAACACATCATTTTAGTGGCTTCTTTTATGTAAAATTCATGGGCATATAAAAATTTAATTTCAAGATTATGTATTTTGTTTATATTTATTTATTTATTTATTGATAAAATGACAGTTTAATAACTGTATAGTTTTATTTATGTTTGTGTCTACCCTTATCAAGAAGATATGTCTTATTAGTGGTGCAGTATTATAAACCAAAACGTAGTCGTTTTACAAAATTAGTTATAAATTGTAAATAACCGATTAAGTTGAGCAATTTTTGTTTTCAGTTTATGGTAATTTATAATATTCTTTAAGCACCGTTAAAAAATACAATGATTTAGTTGACAATTAAGAATTCGAAAAATTAACTGATAAAATAGTCTGATGAACTTATTTTGGTTTTTTGTTACGGGCAGTGACCGATAAAATCCATTGAAATTCTTTGCTGTTGTCGTGATTACCATTGGTGCTTTTCCAATACGAGTTGTTTTTGTTTTTTGACAAATGGGATAACTTTTGATGTATTTTTCGACATGTTTTCATACCTTTCTAAAAGTATTTTTGTCGAAGTTTGCTGTATGTGCGGGTAATACCTGGGTGACCTCTTAATAGTGAATCATGGTATTCGCATAGTAATTGTTGTCTTTCCGCTTCTGTTCTGACGATGATAGTTTCCACTGTTCCTCATTATTTGTTTCTTGATTATTTATGTCTTTGTTAATTCTTTCTTCATTTATGATTTCTTCATTATTAATTTCCTCATCACTTGTTTCTTCATCTATTGCTATTGTTTCGATTGCGTTATTCATACCTGAAGTGCTTGGTATTGGTTCCACAATTTCTTCTTGATTACTAGTTTCGTTGCTCATACTTTTTTGTTGAATTTAGTTTAATTCTTTTTCTAATATTTCTTGTATTTCTTCTTCTGTTAAGACTTCTTTAATTTTATTACTGTTTACACCTAATTATTTTTCTAATGCTTCTTGGATTTCTTCTTCAGTTAATAATGAAGAAAAACCAATGTTATTTATATCGATTGTTTCGATGACGTCGTTGAAATGATACTGTAGTAAATTGTTTATGTACTTTTTAATTATTGTTTTATCGACGTATTTTAAATTAATAATTGTATTTTCAGATATTAAAGATATTTCTTCTAATGGTTTATACAATGTTTTAAGATTAATTTATCTTTTATTTTATGTTTTAATATTAACAAAATTCTGCTGTGATTGTTTTTATCTTTTCGTATTATTTGACCTATATTAGCATTTGTAATATCGTTTTGTTAAAGTTGTTTAAAATAAATGTTTTAATTTTTCTTTTATTTGAAGATCTTAACTAATTAGTATTATCAACGATTTAATATTATTTATATCATTACCTCGGTTAATTTTTATGTTCGGGTTGCATGTTTTATTGAATCTTTGAAAACTTACAAATAATTTTTCTTTATTTAACATAGCTACTAATATTGGACGACTTAAAATATCCGCTGTGTAGTTGGTTTTGCCTGGAGTGTATTGAATTTTGTATTGGTAATTAAGTAACTTTTATTTCCAGCGTACCAATCTACTCGTCGGATCCTTTACGGGATTTAGCCATACCAAAGGACGGGTCAGTTTTTATTAAAAATTCACGATCGTATAAAAAATGGTGAAAATTTGTAATTGTTTTAATAATTGCAAAACACTCTCTTTCAATGGTAGAGTAATCTCTCTCAGCTTGATTTAATGTACTGGAGTAATATGCAATTGGCATATCAACCCCGTCGTATTCCCGGGTAAGGACGACCCCCACAGTATTGTTCGAGGCATCCGTGATGACTGAAAACATTTTGTTTTCATCAGGATATTTTAAAATTGGTATTGATGTTATTTTATTTTTCAACATTTCGAATGCTTGTTTGCAATTATTATCAAAATTAAACTTTTGATTTTTCTGTAATATTTTAGTTAATCGTTTGGCTATTTGTCCATAATTTTTAATAAATTTTCTATTGTATCTTGTGATACCTAAAAAGCTGTGCAATTGTTTAATGTTTTTTGGCTCGTTTAATTTTAATATTTTATCAATTTTTTCGGCCTGGGGCCTTATTCGTTCTAAAGTAACAATAGGACCGAAGTATTTTAATTCTTGTTTAAGGAACTCGCATCTATCCATATTAATTTCTCAATTGTTTTCTTTTAATATACTAAATATTTCAGAGAGATACTGTATGTGTTCATCTAAATTTTTATACTTAATACAATTACATCATCCAGGTAACAGATGCATTTATTTTCTAAGATTTGTTTATGAAATATTTCATTCATAAGGGTTTGAAAAGTAGCAGGACTGTTTATTGATCCGAAGGGCATTTTTAGAAGTTCGAAGTGGCCGTTTCCTACAGTGAAATCTGTCTTGGGAATGTCTTATTCTTCTTTAGGAGTTTGGTGGAAAGCATTTGTCAAATCAAATGCACTGAAATATTTGGTTCCGCCTAAGTTTGTTAAAATATCATCGATACGTGGAATAGGGTAGTTATTGGGGATGGTTTTCTCATTTAACTTACGATAGCCAATTACCATTCTATACTTTAGAATATCGGAAGAATCTAATTATTTTGTCGACTATTCAGACGGGTGAATTATAAGGACTTTTATGAATAATACCATTTTTTTTTTAATTCATCTACTTGTCGTTGTGCTTCGTCCCTTAAATTTTTAGAAGAGGGTAAATTTTGTTTTTAATTGGTACATTGTCAACTAATTTAATTTCGTGCTCGATTTTTTGTGTACAACCTGGTGGGTCGTCATCTAATTTTGCACTAGTATGAAATAGTGAAATAGTGTTTTCTAATTTTTGTTTTTCAATTTCTGTAAGTCCGTCTGTTCTTAAAATTTTAATAATTTCTTGTTTTCGTAGATGATCAATATTAATTTGAAAAACATTAGCTATTGGATCGAGAGAAATTAAATTATTTTTATAATTAATAACTGCGTTATATTTTGCCAAAAAATCAGAACCAATTATTCCATGAGATGGGACTTTATCGCTATCTGTTAAATGAAAGTAATGACGAAAGTTAAAATTATTTTTAGCCAGAAAGATTGAAACAAATCCGTAAGGTTGTATACGCTGTCTGTTATACCGCTAATATTTGGTTTAATACTTGTATCTATTTCGGTATTGTAATTTGGATTTAAGTTATTTAATTTTAGCAGACTGACACTTGCACCAGTATCGATTAGGAAAATAAATTCGTTAGTTTTTGAATGCGTTTTAACGAAAAACGAAAAAAATGGAGCTCTGACTTGAATTGAAGTCTTTGTTGATTTATTTGTTCACTTTGCTTAAGTTTTATCTACTTTTATTTTTATTTACTTTAATAATTTTACTTATTCATTTTTATTAACTTATGAAGTGTTGATTTTCTTGTTTAAGTTGTTTGAAGTGATTTGGTAATAATTGAGAAAACGAAAATTGAATTAAGTCAATTATATTAAAGTTAAATTATTACAACAATTAAAATAGTAATGTACAAAAATCTGAACATAATGACGAAAAGACTTTAAAAAATTTGATCAAAGCTAGTCAAAACTAGTCAAAACTAAAAATAGTAAAATTACATTGAATTTATAATAGATTTTATGTTTAGTTCGGAAAATTTGTTTAACAAAGATAAAAGTTAATTTTTTATTGAAATAATATATAAAATAGAAAATGTATTTTATTTCAATATGTCTAGGGAACATCCGGTATTTGGCTCGTGGATTATGCTGTTTTCTGCATTCTCACATCCTGTGGATCGATATGTTGCGTTGATCTTACGGTGATAAATTGTACTGAATTTGCAGTTTTGATGCATTGTGCATGGATTCTAGGGACCTCAAAACAGATTTCTGTTATAGTCCCGAGCTCAAGTCGTGTCATGACGAAGACTGTAATAGTTGAATTTTCGGTTTTGAAAATTTAGTAAATATAAAAAAGCTACTATGATTTTCTTTTTTCTTTTTACGTCTTATGCTCAAGTAACTCGAACGGTTATTTTGCTAGTTTGACAAGGAGGAAACTATTGAAGTTCTGAATATGTCCTCAAACCAGAGTTGTTCGTAAACTAAATATGCATATTTAAACATAACAAGTAAACAGAACAAAACATTCCTTTCAATGTACATGTAATTTGTAGGTGTATGTACAATATTCAAAATTTTGTAAACTCCATATACAAATTTTCATAAAGTTCTTAACTTTAGTTGTCAAAGTTTCATTACATACTTCGAGTACAAAAAAAATTACACATCATTTCAAAAAGTTGATTTCCGTAAGGTGACTGACAGTAATTATGATAAAGTACTAGATATGAGTAAAATATTCATGGAAATTTATTGTATCAACTTTATATATATATATATATATATATATATATATATATATATATATATATATATATATATATGTATATATATATATATATGTATATATATATATATATATATATATATATATATATATATATATATATATATATATATATATATATATATATAGTTTATAAGTCTAAGGATGGGTTAAAGGGAGTAACTCTGTCGAGGTAGTCGTACTATTTGAGTATATAGTTCTTCGTGATAAGTATGTAGGTAATTCAAGATAACGTAGAAATGTAATTTTTAGATTCAAAGTAAATCAGATCGGTAGCTAAAGAGACGCACGCAGAGGGTCGATTACTGGATTTCCGTCTATAATTTGCAGCACTGATAATAAGCTTTATTAAGCCGTAGTAACATTTAGAGATAATCTGTCTATTTGCTTTTTTTGTGTTGCTTGCCACTATTAGGTCTATTGCATATTGTAATGTGTTTGTTTAGCCATAAATTTTTAAAAAAAAATATACTATGTTATATAAATTTTGTAAAAGTTGATCAAGAGAATAAAACAAAAATTCAGTATTCTGTGTAAACATTTAAAAAAAATTTGATATTTTACAGTCTAGTAGCTCAACTGCGTCTGCTGTACATCCATATTAAAAATATGCTCCCATTGCAAAAAATGGAAATCGATTGTAATAATTATTTTCAATTACGCAAGTCAAAACAATGGCTGAAATAATAATCCACTTAGGCATTGTCATAGTACGGTATAGTAGTGATACGTGCTCGCATTAGGCAGCCAAGCCTGCTTTATGTTCATTTGACCGTGTACGTATTTGTTGTAAACATCAAAAGATCCAGTATATATTTATCTATTAGAAAGCCATTTAATATTTATACGTATAGAAAATGTAAACATCAAAAACAATTTAGAATATAATGTGTACAATACAATACACAAAGGCGTACAGTATTCAACAAAAGTATAGAAGTATTTCATGAATAACTATAAATTAATTATGACAATTATTTGTCATATTTGTAATACTGTCAGTATTTAGACATACGGACATCATTACTGATCCTGTATTGGTAATACTGAAGTGTTCCTATATATATATATATATATATATATATATATATATATATATATATATATATATATATATATATATATATTAGATTTTAGAAATAATGATTCATTATTTTTGTCAGCAAATACTGACAGTATTACTGATCGTGTACAGGCAGCTATTAATTTATAGTATTCTGCAATGTCACGCGAATCTCACGTATCTGAGAAATGCCAGTTTTGAGAAAACTTTAGTTAAAATAGTATTTTACGATATAAGTTCGGTAAGTTGCCTTTACTGATCGAGAAAATGTTTTAAAAACGGGATCCGAAGGGTTGAGTTTTTGCAATTTTCGAGATTTATTTGTGAAAAACTTTTACACGTTAAAAGTTGAAGGTTCATTGTTGGACTTTTAATTGTTATTATGTCTAAATAAGTGTTTATCAAGTTTAGGGGCGCCAAAAGATATTTCGCCTAGGGCGCCAAATAACGTTGCGCCGGCTCTGGATAATAGATAAGAGATAACATAATTTAAGCCATCTAGATAGACAGATAATTTAACCGTTATTTAGATAAAATATTAGATAACCGATAATATAACATTTACAGAAATAAAGTACTCTAGGTCAGTGTTTTTCGACCACCGGCACCGATCTGCGAAAATATATGACCGACCGCAGAAAGATGTTTCAGTTATAATAAATTACAAAAAAGCTTTTTGCCGATAATAGCCACAAGTTTCGGAATGCAGTTTTTTTATTTACCCTGAAAAAAATACATGGTTCAGGCTTTTATATAATACCCAATTTCAAATACAATTTAGCATGAGTCATCTTTAAAGAATTAAGGGCGGAGTAACGTTAATTCGGCATAAAAAGGCCATTTTTTAAGAATTTTGTCAGACGCTACAGGTAATACAAATTTAACTAGTCGATCGTAACATTATAGTACAACACGTGAACAATATTTCCTTAATTTTTTAAAACAAAATATAAATAGTTAAGCCAACGGCAGCAAATCTTCGGAAGCGTCTCGACGTCTGTCGGTGAACAATATAACTCATGAGCAGACCATTTGAAATAAAAAAAATATCATTAGATAACCGTTTTCCTAAGGTATCCTTGGAAGGAGATTTTTTAAATTATGGTGACACTTAGAAGTGAAAACAGCGATTTTCTTCTAAAAAGTGGACTTATTTTTTATTGTAAAATTAATATTTATGAAAAATTAAAAAAAAAGTTCCCAGGTCATTTATGTAAGGAAGCTGTATACAAAATTTCAAAACAATCGGTCGAGTAGATTTTGATTTAAACTGTCCACCGGTTTCAAAAATGACAAGTGTCAGAAAATCGCTTTAACGTTTTGTATACCGGAAAATCGAATGTTAAATATGAAAAATTTGTTCATACTTACGTCATTGGTTGTAGTATATATTAGTATACTTACAAAGACCCATCGATGAATAAGATAAATTAGGGATTCCGATAACACCAAGCCACGTACCTCCTGGGAGGGATACAAAAACGTATCGGAGCAACAAACGCTCAAAGTTCTATATTTTAGCTAGTTTTACTCCGATTTGTTTCAAATTTTGACACAACAATCTTAACATGTTGTACAATCATATAAAATAATAAAAAAATGAGATAAAAAATTCAAATACGTTTAAATTTAAATATACATAGATATGTGCTATGTATATTTATGGACATAGTAACCTGTACTATGTCACATGGAACTCATTACAGTGTTAAATAAAAGTATGCACTACAATACTACTTTACTAAGCTGCCGGAGATATACTGGTACAGTTCCAATTACTTTTAAAAATATGAACGTGAACCAAATTTCTCAAACTTATTTTATCGTCCTACATCTAAGGCGGTATCTAAGGATTCTCCGGAACAGTTCCGGAAAAGCAGCTGCTGTTCCGCATTGAAATTTTTGTTTAAATATTCCCGGAATGAGTCTAATGCGTCCCGGAAGTCCCGCATTCAGCAGACTGAAAATAATTAAAAAATTTAATTGGCAAGTAAAGGTTCGACCTATCCATTTTGATAAAATTTGAATATGTTGTAGAAGAGTGTTTTTCTACCTTTCTTCAGTCACGGCCCATGATTTTTCCACTTTTGTCGCGCTAAATAGACGAAATTACCGTACGTGCACTTGGTCAACCATGTAGTTCAGATAAATACTGACATTTTTTTTAAGCATTAAAAATATTTAAAGGCAATTATTTAATTTTAAATAGGATTACTTTAGTTTGGAATCATTTCTGCTATAAGTTAGAATCATATTACATTATGTTATATTAAAGATCCAAATCATTTGATTGATCATAAATAGGTCTCTACCAATTTAGCCCTGCCGTTTTTTTTGTGCTAGACGTATTGTGCTCTATTGTACTAGACGTATGCTACCATGGGCCGTATCCTAAAAAAGTGAAGAGATGTGGCTTCTGTACATCGTAATACTGGTTACTACATGTAACATGGTTTTCAGATAAAGTCGGTTCTACACAATGCTACGAACGTTTCTTCCAACGTTCGATCGAACGTTTGATGCAAGTAAATTCGACAGTTGGTGCTGCGAAGATTCCTGCTACACGGTGAATCGAATGTATGATCCAATAGATATGATGATGTGTTGGTACAAACGTTTATTCAGGGAACGAGGATGTCATCTGTCTGATGTTATCTCTCATGTTTTACACTGATGTTGTCGCTCTTCATATGAACGAGTCATGTAGCTGTTGAGTCGAACCAACGAACATTGTCCTTCAAATGTTGGAAGCATCCCTTTGACTTGGTGCGAGAATACCGACATCGGCTGGAACATGGACAAATGCGAACGTTCGGCGCTCGACGTTGGACGCTCGTGGGTCGGAAAACGGCGACGAATCATCAAACGTCCAATGTTGGAAGGTGTTCATAGCATCGTGTAGAACCGGCCTAATATGATGTAGGTAAGGCGGCCAACTTTTTCACTCTTCAGTGCGGGTCCATATAACAGTCTTGGGCCTTGTATTTATTCGTGTGATTCGTTTGAAAAATTGTAAGAAAAATAGAAATATACACCAGAACTGATGAGCAAGAATAGAAAAAAAGAATTACATTTCTGAAAAAATACAACTGATGAGCGAAAAAAAAAAAACAAAAAAACAAAAAAACACTGACAAGTAAAAGTCCCGAAGCTGGACCACAATGCGATACAACTTTTTTTTTCTGAAAAAAAAGAAAATAACGGAGCTCACTTGGTTGGGTCATATGGTCAGAAAACAACAAATCATGTACACTACCTAATGTTATACCAACTAATGGTGGAAATGATTTCATGCTACAAGAATTCGATATAAAATTAAAGAACGGCTTTTAAACAATTGGCTAATGCTTAAAAAAGTATCGACATTTTTCTGAATTACATGGTAGAGTAAGTGGTCGGAAAACGACACTTCATATTACACGACCAAATGTTATTCCAACTGATGGCGGAAATAATTCCAGAATACAATAATACTATCTAAAATTAAAGAACGGCTTTTAAATACTTTTTTAACAGTCTAGTGGTTAAGAAAGTGTCGATATGTATCTGAATTACATGGCAGAACCTAGTGGTCGGAAAACGATATTTCATATTACATGAACTAATATTGTTCCAGTTAATGGTAGAAATGACTCCAAGCTACAGAAATTGTATTTAAAAATAAAGAATTGTTTTTAAACATTTCGTTAATGCTCAAAAAAGTGTTGATGTTTATCTGCATTACCTAGTTGGCAAGTGATCGGGAAACGACATTTCATATTACACGGTGTAACAGTTGAGGCGGTTTGATTATACTTAAAGTACTTGAATATCGCGCCTAAAACTGTTACTTAAACTTTAACAACAAAGACAGATAAACACAGATAATAAAAGTTCCAAAGGTGAGGATTCTTTATCGAAGTATTACACTACCATGTGTATTTTACGTAAGCACTTTATTAAATATTTTTTACAGCAAATTCTAAAACGCAATTTACATTGTTTAACAAAGTTTCAAAATTTTAAAATAAATAAACTATAAATTAACGATTGTGTCGTAATGAACCACTTTCGAAACCAGTTTGCATTTTATTGATTTGAAAACGCTTAAACAAAAATCAATTACATTTTTAATTAGACTTAAGGCAACAATTACTCTTTTCCTGCCCACCTCAGAACGAAACCAATTCTCATTTCTCTCTTGGCTCCCCATTTTCCTCAACATACAACCAATCCGCTACTTCACCCCACCATTCATTTATTTTTCATAATATCAAACATTCATAAAATGGCGTCAGTGATAAACTACATGTTAGCAAAAAGGGGAACCACAAAAAATATCATTTCAAATGAATTCAAAATATCGGCTCATCATAGCCGATATAAGAATCACTGGAAATTGTATTCATTAATTCAAAATTCGACCGCTAGGTGTCACGACCACTACCATGACAACCATCACATACCCCCTGGCGAAACAAGTTTTAAAAATGCTGTAAGCATTCTAAAAACTTTTTCCAAACTGAAAATGGCAAACAAAATAGCTACCACTAAAACTGTAGGAAAAGAAAGGTTTACATTTAATACAAAAATAGTTCAAACGGTTCGGAAATGGTTAATTATAAAAATATAATATAAAACAAAAATATTTTTTAACGAAAAGAAAAAAACATTATTTATAAACAAAATTGTGCCCAAACTTGAGAAAGGAAGAGAAGAAAAAAAATTTTCAAAACGCCACTATAATTGCATCCTGTGAAACATCAAATTTAAGAACATATCGATATAAAAACTTAAAAATAAGTACTACATAATGAAATAATTCTATATTTTTTCTTAAATTTCTTATTTAATTTGTTATAAGTTAACTTGAAAAGATGAATCAAGATATTATTAGTTTTTATTCTTCATTCAATTTAATTTTTTACTTTACTTTTTTTTATAAAAAAAAATTTATTCCAAAGATGAGAAAAAATTGAAAAAAAATAAAAAATCAAAAAGTATTCTTTTCCTTTTTTTATAATCTATAATATTCAAAAGACAAAAATTTTTTTGTTACCCCAAAAAGAAAAAAATTCCAAGAAATAATATTGTTATTGTGATTTAAAACCAAATAGTACAAGGTTATACTCAAAATACAGAGCATAGGTATATATGACACAAACCTATATGAGAGAATATACTATAACATCAGCTATATACTAATGGTTAAAATACACACTGTCAAGCAACACGACATGGTCGGTGCTCGCTATTCAAGGTGCGATTAGTATTAGTATTATGTGAAATCCTGGGAACTTGACGTTTAAAATTGAAAAACAACACACCACAATGAAAAAGCTTTCTCAGGCCAATTAAACTATTTTTTTGTTCTCTTTTATTTTTATGATCCTAAAAATATTAACTTTGAAAATAATGCTTTTGAAAAAAAAAACAAGACCAGAATTTAATTGTAAAATTGTAAAGAATAAAAAAATATTAGAAAAACTTAAAAATTTCAGTTACATACAACAAAGTACCATTTTTTAAATATGATTTAGGAAGTTAGTTTATACATTGAAAAGAAATTAAAATTATTTCTGTAATAGGTATGTGTATCAATAAACCTTTTCCAGGAATAAATAATTTTCGTATGTAAACGAGAAATAAATGATATAATTCAATAGAATCGTAAATTTTTTTTTAAAATTAAATAGCTGGTGAATCAACGACAATGTTAATTTAAAAAGGGAACTGATGTCCTATAACCTACAAGTATTTTAGGACAAAAACAAAAATAATTAAAACGATAAAACAAAAATTAACTTGTTCACTAAGATGAAAAAATGACTACAAAATAGGGATAATACAAAAAATTTTGTACGAAGTAATGCATCTCGCACGGTGGTTACAAGAACCGTTAACAATACCCAAAAATTATCCCCAATGAAATTTAGCCGGTTGGATCTTGCCGGACGGCTAAAATAACGAGAGATCCGCAAAGGTTGGAAACTGAAACTACTAAATAATAACCCCCCAAAATTTTCAAAGTTTTTTAAATTAGGTAACACACACATCGCCAACCTGATGGGTTTGTTGATATGGTTTGAAAAAAGTGGATTAAAGTGTGTGCCACCCAGAATCCAAAAAAAGCATTAATTCATAAAATTTTCAAGTTTTTACACCACAAGTTCAGTCAAAGCTCCATAGAGCCGTCATCTAAGGAAGCAGTATCGAACTCTCCACAAAACAAACGTAAAACAAATATTGGAAAGTCAAAACATCATTGATATTTTCAAAAGGTTGCCAAGAAAATTGTACAAAGGCTAAATTAATTATACGCCATTATAGTTATAAATGAAAAGTGTAACATATTCGTAATGCAAATAACATTGTCAAGGTAATTGCAAAAGTGCTAGAGTAATTATAAATTATTACAGTTATATAAATTAAAAATAAAACGTGTACCTACACAACGATACATATTATACTTTGAACACAAATGTGTTGTGAGAACATAATTCACTTTGTATAGAAAACGCACACGTAAATGTATTTTTATATTGAAGGAATAGGATATTAGGAGTTTAAGTCATCAAAATGAAAAACAAATATTTGTTTTAATTTTCTGCTACCGGTTTCGGGGAAATTAACCCCATCTTCATGGCAGATGCTTTATTATAGAAGTAAACAAAAACAAGATTTAGAAATGTCAAAAATTTTTTTACAAAAATGTCAAAAATTTTAAAATATAAAAAAATATTGAAAGAACATGCAGTACTTACATAAAAAATTTGTTTTGTTGTGTTAAGTTGTTAGTATTTACATTATTAAAAATAATAACTGTGTCAAAATATAAAAATTGAAAAATTAGGTTATTTAAAAAGTTTTATCAAAAAGAAAACAATAAAATTTTTCGGTTTCGACGAAAAATTGGAGTATCGGTTTAGTTTCGGTTTCGGCAGCAAAACAGCCGAAACTACGACCGAAACTAAAACTCCATGCTGAGCCTTGTAAGATCACTTGGTTTCAGTCCCCACGTTTTTCCAAGCACTCGCCTACATCTTAATAGACCAGTTTTGGCTTAGTTGATTTTGTAGACAATATGTTGATTCCAGGTTAATTTGCTGTCTAGTATAACTCCCAGATATTTAACCTCCATCGTATTATTGACGTTGTCACTAAATAATGTTGGCGTATTAAGCCTTTCGAATCCCAATCTTTTGCGTGTAAAAGTTACAAGACTGGTCTCTTGAGGATTGAGGTTGATGCACCAGTTACCAACCTTATCAAAGGCCTGTTGCATAAGATCAAGAATCGTGTTATATCCATGCCTCTAATAAGAATGACTATGTCATCAGCAAATTCTTGGGCATAGATACCTTGTTCGTTTAATTCCGTAATGAGGTCGTCCACTACAAGATTCCACAGAAGAGGAGAAAGTACTCCGCCTTGCGGACAGCCTCTTGTAGGTTTTGCCTCAATTGTTTCTTCATGGAAATTGGTTTGAGTGACCCTATCCGCAAGAAGTGTATTTATCCAGTTGCAGATTATCGGGCTAATTCCCCATTCTAATACTGCGTTGGTAATCGATGTATATGAGGTGTTATTGAAAGCTCCCTCAATGTCAAGAAAAGCTGCTAAAGCTATTTCCTTTTTTTCCATTGTTATGTCTATCCACCCATTTAGATGGTGTAGAGTCAACTCTGTAGATCTTCCTGGTTGATAGACAAATTGGTTCTTATGTAATGTTCTTGTCTACTAGCCTGCGGAGTTCTTCGCTTATCGGAGTGTTTTCTTCATATGGAAAGTATGCCGAGCATATGTAGACATCTCTGGTTTTGCCTTCTATACGAATTTTGATCCTTGCCACTGCCAGGTCTCTAGAGCATAGTTCCTGGATTAGTTCCTCCTGGAATTGGAGTTGAGAAGTCATATAACTTACCTCCAGTCATTTAGGTCTATTGCACGACCCTTGTTAGTCCAAGCTATCTGTATGAGTGCCACGTGTATTTCCTCAGCTAAAAATTTTTCGCTAATGTTAGCAGCTGCCAGCTTCTTGTGCTGAATGTTGGCTTGCATTATTCTCAGCCCCATCGTCTGTCACTGTTGTTGGTTTATCCAGAACTTTCGCCTGAATTTGTAGGAGTCCGATATAGAATTTATATCCTCTCCTTTTCAGAATTTCAGCGTCCTGTTCTGGAATATTATATACGAAGAAACGCCCACCTTGATCTTCAACCTTTTGGTTCAGGATGGCCAGTCTTTCGTATGGAGTCCCGCATTCTGTACCTCGATCTTCTTGAGGATTTCCGTAGGAGAGAAATTTGTAAACACCTTAGGAAATATTGCAATCACTTTGGTGGTTCTAACAAGTTTCCTTGCCTCCCCTACCACTAGTGTATTGCCTTCCCAAGGTGAAATTTCACCAACGGTCTTTACCAGCCATTGACTACTATCTTTGTCGGCGCATGTGACGAGAATGGCGCCATTTTCTAAGCGACAGTTCTTGAATTGTGGACCCTGGCCGCTTGGTAGGTACTCCATTTTGGTCATTATTGTCAGCTGGAAAATTGTCAGTTGCTCTTTTGACATCTTCTGGTCTGGATAACTTTCTAGCATGATTGCTATTTTGACAGCAGATACAGCCTCTAAGTAAATTACCTCCTACAACCAACCTAGTAAATTACTTAAAATGCGATCGACTGTCGAACTGTTCGCGATCGGCCGTTTGCCCACCCCTGGTGTAGACTATAGACCAAGTGGTCATCAAAAGATATTTCATATTACACAATCTAATGTTATTCCAACTCAGGGTGGAAGTAATTCCAAGTTACAAGGATACTGTCTAAAATTAAAAAAAATTGCTTTTAAACATTTCTTTAATGCTTAAGAAAGTGTTGATATTTACTTGAGTTACATGGTCGAGCAAATGGTCGGGAAACGACGTTTCATATTGCACGATCAAATTTTTTTTTAAATTTATTATTATACTGTAGGTATGTACAACAACAAAATCATTTATACAGTATGATAACAGTTATGTAATTAGGGTAAGAGACCCGATGACCGAACATTATTTTTAGCTATATCATTAAAGTAGCTTAAAAAATTAAAAAAATAAACAAAACACCTATTTTTTTTTCTTAATAAGTATGAAACCAAGTTTTTTTAATCCAATGGATATGTTTTTAAGAAAATATAACCCAAAAATTTTGATTTATTAATGTTTTTGTTTTATAATTTGTTGACGTCTATGAAAAAACGGACAGAATATATTAACCTCCTTTAAAAAAACAACACACTGACCCCTAAGAAAAAACACGCATTTAATGTACATGACATGCAATACATACCATACATACCATCTTCTCCTTCGAATATCTAAACCATTATCTTGCAGCCACTTTGACACTCTATCCACTACAAGGGGTCAGTCTGTGTCATAGAGTATCACAGAATGACACCTTGTGAAACATAGCAGCAATGACAGAAGGGTTTAAATATTCGATAAAATAAACCACTAAAATACTGCATTTTCTTTCGCCATCTACAGCAATCTCCCGAAGAACACGATTAATTGGTTCCGTGTTCTTTGAAACCGTGTAGTTCGAGACCACCAAAAGATAGGTATTTTTTATTACAAGTGTGAAAATAAAAAAATATAAAAAAAACATTCCGTTTAATTTGCAAGTTGTGGGTATTCCAAACATATTGCGACTGTTAAAACCTAATTTTCGTTATCGAAAATTATCGATAACGGAATACTTATCATAAATTGGTTATAATTGTTTAAGCTCTATTAGTCCCTTTGATTTGATTACCAATAGAATATTTTCGAAAAAATTAGTTTTCGATACTTTTCGTAAAGTTACGAAAAATATCGAAAACTAATTTTTTCGAAAATTTGCTATTGGTGACTAAATCAATGGAGCTAACAGAGCCTAAAGAAACCAGTTATAACCAATCGATGATAAGTTACGTGGTATCGATAATTTTCGATAACGAAAAGTAGGTTTTGACAGTCTCAATATGTTCGGAATACCCATAACTCGCTTCGCTTAAGGCTTCAAAAATTTCGTTATTTTTTCGCTACGACGCACCGTTTACGAGATATTTACGATCAAAAGTTTACGTAGACGTAAACGTAAACTTTTGATCGTAAATATCTCGTAAACGGTGCGTCGTAGCGAAAAAATAACGAAATTTTTGAAGGCTTAAGCGAAGCAAGTTATGGGTATTCCGAACATATTGAGATACTCAAAACCTACTTTTCGTTATCGAAAATTATCGATGTCGAAAATAACATTTTCTACAGTAAATTTCTACATATTCTTTATCATTTCTATTATAAAATTCTCAAAAATTTTAGTAGTTTTTATTTCTAGCATTTTTCTTTTATAATGACAGATTCAATTACCACGATTTTATTCGTGTAAATCGAATCCACATGTGATATACATATTCGTGTACATTGAGGACTGATGTAACTTTATATCAAATATATAATATGTACTTAAAAATCGTGTTGTTTGAAACCGTGTAATTCGGGGGAAGGGTACCCGTGTTCTTTGAGACCCGTGTTCTTCGAGTACCGTGTTCTTCGGGGGATGCCTGTAATTATCTTTTAAAAAACATTGTGTACATTCTAACATGATTCTAACTTATCTATACGCCATTGTGAATTTTTAAACAGTTAAATTAAGTATATGACGTATATATTTATATGTTGTTTCAAATCTAAATGTCTGACGTTTTTACTTCAATTTCGAAGTTTTAATTCATTATTAATTATTTTTCAATTGATTTTACGTTCTGAAATAAATAAAATATTAAAGTGAAATTATAAAAACGGTTAGTTAAGTGTTTTAAACCCAAAAATTAATTAAAAATGTTTATAAAATAGATATGTAATATATAATTCTCAAAATGGGGTACCCAACCTTAAAACTTGAATCCCAAGAAGGAACGCTTCTAGAAATAATATTTAACGCATATAAAATATAATTTAGCTATCCTAATTTCTTAATTGGACTAATAACAATTATTTGTATACTTTTATTATGCTAATAACTTTAAAAATTCGGTGAAAAATGTTACAATTTATAACTCATGTGTTTTAAATAATGATCATCCATCATATTAAAAATTCACGAATTCAACAAAAATTGTTCGATATATATATATATATATATATATATATATATATATATATATATATATATATATATATATATATATATATATATATATATATTTCTTAAATTAAGTGAGGAGGCATTAAATCTGAGGTGAATTTAAATTGAAAAATAATCATTCTATTAATAATAATTTTTTTTATCAGAGGTTTCTTTCAGAAATAACTTCATTAATATATAAATGTCAAAACTGTTCGGACTTATAACCCCGTTCGGGTTATAATCGGGTCTTTTACCCTATACAAAAACAATAACAATAATAAAAGGCATCATATTGTAAATTTTGTGGCTTCTGTTGATTACGTAAAGTTATTATAGTTGTTTATATAACGAGGTTTTATGAATGTAGGTAAGTAGTTTTTGAATCACACGACCAAATGTTATATTAAATAATGGCGTAAATGATTCCAGGATACAATAATTCCATTTAACAAAAAGATTAAAGTATGGCTTTTAAATATTTCTTTAATTTTCTTAATTTCACGGTAGACCAAATGGTCGGAAAACGACTTTTTATATACGCGACCTAATTTTATTCCAATTAATGGCGGAAATGATTCCAGACAACAAGAAGTCTGTTTAAAATTCAATGATTGCTTTTAAGTATTTATGTATGTAATGCTTAATAAAGTGTCAAAATTTATCTGAATTAGATGCTCAGGTGGTCGAAAAACAAAATTTCATATTAAAAAATATAAATGTAATTTAGAAAACTGGTAATTGTCATATGTGATCCGAGACTGAAGAAAGGGTTGAGAAGCGCTGCACTAGGTTTACTTTACTATTTCATTTATTATACCCAATTTATTCTAAATACTTTTGTGATGAATTTTCTACTTCATATTCTGGAAAATTTAGAATTTGTAAACGCAATATTTTAGTGAAATAACAAAAAAAAGTAAAAAAAAAATAAATAAAAATAAAAATAAAATAAAATAAAATAAATAAATAAATAAATAAATAAATAAATAAAAATCTTTTAAATTTATTGCTACTTATATTTCTAGAGAAATATAACAACGGCACACGATAATTATGCAATGTCGGGAGCTTCCAATGAATTCTATCATATTAGTAAGTGAACATGATGAAATTAGTTTTATTTTTCTTTTTTTCAGGAAAAATAAAAATGTGTTGTTGTTACCTTATCTTTTTCTTTCACTTAATACAATGATAAGATAAAAGATAATTTCTTTTAAAAATACCTGGATAAAAGATCATAGATAACGAAAACGTTATCCAAATAAAATTTCAGATAACGTTATCTAGATAAGCACAACACTGGTAGTTATTAAATTAACAGAAATTATCTACGTTCGGGCGGGAAAAACGTTCGTCATGTCGACGTTCTGAGGGTCTCATTTGAATGCTTGACTAATGTGTTGATTTTTTGACAATGGGCGGGAATAAAGTCAAATGGGAGTTGGACTGGGCAGAATTTGACAATTTTTCGTAGCACTGCGAACGGGCGGAAAGGGTAAATTGATTTTTGAAATGGACGAGAACGGGACAAAAAGTTTCTCGACAACAGTTTAGGGTCATTTAGAGAGAAAAACTGATTACTATAAATAACTGGTTTCATATAGAAGTTCGGAATATCTGAGTTAAAAATAATAATTGGAGTTATAATTTTGACAATTTTACTTACGTAAAACTGGAGGCCAGTGCTATAAGATGCAAAAATGTGTTCCGTTACAGCAAATTTTATAAAACACCAAATTAAAAACAAAATAGACGACACGTGAGCGAATCCAGTACGGGCCACTAGTTAATAGTAAATTGCTTGGCAGGGATCGAAACTGTTATATTTGTGGCCTTGGATGCAGCTTGAGAATTCGAAGCTGAAAGCCGAGGATTCTTAAGCATCCGTGGCCACAAAAATAAACTTACGTTCCGAGTATGAGTAAGTTATTTTTTTAACCGGAAAAATGAAATTGATTCATAATTCAACATGAATTGAAAAAACTAAATAAAAAATAATAAAGGCCATAAAAAATGCAATTTTAATAAAAAATATAAAAAATAAATAAATAATAGGTGGCTATAAAATAGGTGGCTTCCATAGAAATATCTACTTACTGTTGATAGTAAGTGCTTACTTACGTTCCTAGACCGGTAAGTGTTGCTTATGTGACAAGTTACCTGGTATGTAAACGCCAACGTACGATTTAAAAGGGTGAAAAAAATTAACAATAATCACACCCCACTGTAATTTTTGACAGAATTTTAAAATAATGGCTTGGGGATGTCAACGAAAGTTTTTGACAAAAACATTAGTCCCTCGACGTGGTTGTGTTAATTGTTATACGCAAAAGTTTTTGTTTTTTTTTTTTTCTAATAATTCCTTCTTATTTTAAGTAAAGGACGACTTCTTAAATGGAGCATGTTATACAACCCTTGGACAGAATTTAAAAAATTCGTCTTGGAAGTAAGTTAATATGTTTTTTCTACGAAAAGTATATTTTCAAACAAAACGTTTTTTTATAAGAAAACAATATATTTATTCCAGTATACATATATCGGATGATTCTTAAATGGCAACCCCCCTTTTTTATTACAGATTCGGATTCTAACAGATGAAATACGTAACTTTTGTCTGAAACATTTTTTTCGAGTCTCAACAGATGGTACTGTAATTGCAAAAATAAATTTTATCCTGAGTCCCGAAGAAAGGTGTGGAAACGATGAAATATCTCGAGAAATATACATCTGATCAAAAAAGAAAGAAAAAACGTGTTTAGTATTTGTAAAAAATCTATTCCATGACTCCAAACACGACCCTTCATCCGCACCACTTAGGAATGAGGTGGGTGGTAACTTTGAGATGTTAAATGGAAATTTTTTTTCTTTATCACCGATTCGAATTCTATGTTAAAAACTTCTTAAGGTTTGTTTCACACTTAACCAACAAAATAAATAATAGGTATAAAAAATAGGGATTTCTATTTAATATTTCAAAGTTACTGCCCGCCGTATTCTTAGGAGGTGGGGATGAAGGGTTGTGTTTGGCGTTAGTGAAGGGACTTGTTAAAAATATCAAACCCATATTTTTTTATTTTTTGATCAGATATATATTTCTCGAGATATTTCACCATTTCCACACTTTTCTTCCGGAATTAGCATGAAACTTATTTTTACAAGTACAGCGCTGTTAAGATTCGAAAAAAATGTTTCAAACCAAAGTTATGTATTTTGTCTCGTAGAATCCGAATTTTGAATAAAAAATGGGGGTTTATATTTAAGATTTCAAAGTTGCGCCCACCACGCCAACAGTGGGCAGGGGGAAGGTCTGATTTTAGGACAGAAAGATGCCCTCTTCAGACATATTAATTTTTTTGTCAGACAAATTTTTCTACAATGCTTATTTTTCGAGATATACCAAATTCCAGGTTAAATGAATCACCCGGGACAAATTAAACATTTACGCTCTTATTAAATTTCAATTTACAAAAATTTACGGATTGCGTATCTGTATGAGATTTTAAAAACGCCAAAATTACAAAACGAGAAAACGAGCTCATCAATCATTAATTCACCTTTTTAACTACCTACAATGGCTCTTATTTTACACTAGTGCTGTAATGTTTTTAAATTAATGATAAATTTCAGTCAGTTTACGGTACGTACACGTCGCCTTACACTTCTTACTCACCACCAGTCACTACCGCCCACATGTTGTAATCAGAAAATTAATGAGAAATATTATATAAGAATATTATATACATTCCGGTGAAATACATATGTACCTATTTCGATTAGGGATGTATAAGCTACCGAAATGAATAAGATAAGAGCAATTTTATTGTTAAATATTTCTTTCTTTTTTTTTTTGTTTCCACAGACAGACGGTGACAAATTATTAAATAATAAATAAATTTCCTATTTTGTTATTTGTCACATGGTATAAATAAATAAAAAGAAAAACTGTATAAAGATAAATAATCTTTATATAGTTATAAATGAAATTAATAAAATTAAATTAGTTGGCACTATCAAAGAAAAAATATTTTTTTGCAATTCTAAAATATACGATTTAGTCCTTCAAAATAGGGAATCAAGTGTTACTTTTAGTCCCAAGGGACTAAAAAATTCTTTTGGTCCCGTTTTTAAGTCAATCAACAAGCAAAATTTAGAAAGATCACCAATCGGCAATCAAAATTTAAGTTAAATAACGCAGCTAGGTACCTAATTTAAAATAATAAACAAAATTAAACTTGTAGATAAAGACAAACACTTACATTATATTGTACAATTCGATTGATTTATCCAAAGTATATTTGATGTAATATAATATAGTATATATCTATATATATATATATATATATATATATATATATATATATATATATATATATATATATATATATTACAAATATATTATATATAAATATATATATATATATATTTATATATATATATATATATATATATATATATATATATATATATATATATATATATATATATATATATATATTATATATATAACATATTATATATATATATTACAAACAATTTAAATGACATTTAAATTATTTTTTTTAAATTTTATTTTTTAAATTATCTGGAATTGCAAAAAAATAAAAATGTATACACCACAGGACTAAAGTGTTTTTTTTGTCCCTCATATGAATTCTTGGCCGCTGGTCTTTATAGGCCCTTTGGCAACAAACTTCACACTCGGGATTAAAACACACTGTTTCTTGGTGTATAACATATTATTTATTACAGCAATTCTAGAGCAGTTACTATGATTAAATTTCCTTAAAAATTAACAATTAAGAACTAAAAAAAAATTTTTGGACAAATGATTATTCGTGAAATTATATATATACTAGCAGCCCATCCTGACTTCGCTCAGGTGTATATTCGCATATTGCGTTCATTTGTATGTTTTATATAGTTTCCCACATTTACATATACATTTTATATTTCACAATTATTATTATACATACTTTATAGCTGTGTCCACGGTTTGGTCTGCGTAAAGATATCTGAATTTTGGGTTCAATCACTTTTAAATCAGATATTCCAAAATTCTGTACGAAATTCGCTCGCTAAACACCTAATTCTAAAATATAGATGATGCCGAAAATAACTTTTTATTCGATTTTCGCCTATTCCGAAAAAGAGGAGTTGGGGTCAGTAGCTGATAAGCGATTAATATATAAATATTTATGAATAAAAGCCCAAAACAAAATGTAATGATAGACCCTTCCGCTCTAATGTTACAAATAATCAAAATTTGCGAATTTAGTGATCTTTAATCAGTAATCACTATAACTTTACAACCCACTGGTCCATTATTACTATGATTTTACTACCCAGTGACTCATAATCACTGTGACCTTACTACTCACTGGTCCACAATCACTATAACTTTACTACCCGTGGTCCATAATCACTATTATTTTACTACCCCTATCCCATCTGGCTATTTATTTTAATCCTTTTTTGAGTCTATAATACCCTGACGGACAATTTTGACGTCACGTTTAATTTTCTCATAATTCAACAGTATTTGTGAAGACATTTCTCCATAACCCTAAGCAATCTAATATAATATAGTTTCAGTAAGCCTGGAATTGTTTAGTTTCGCAAAAGTAAAAAAAAAATTTTCAAAATCGATTGGGTAATTAATTTTGGAGCTTTTGGGGTCCCCAAGACCCTTGCGGACCTCAAAAAACTTCGGCAATGTTAATTTTGAACAGTTTAACTTTGTAAGAAAAAATTTTCAAGATAAATTGAGTAGTCCACTTTAGACATTTTTTGGGTCCCTAGGATTCAGTGGATCTCATAATCTCATATAACATAGCCTGTGTCAATCTGAAATAGTTTAACTTTTTAATAGCGAAAAAATTTTCAAAATTGGTTGAATAGCTTATTTTGGATGCTTTTTGAGTTCCCAGGATCTTGGGAAACTTTATATAATCTCTTATTCTTTGTGTTGTTTTTGGTGGATGTTATATCAATTTAGATTCTTGTTGATTTGGAGTTATCGCACTATAAATTGATTGAGGTTAATTAAAATTTCATTATTTTAAAATTTGTATTATATGTTTCGCTCGTTTTACGAACTCCTCAGGTACATATTGTAGAACGTTGAACAAATTAATTATTTTTATGTTAAATTAGATCTTTTATGTTAGATTAATATCTATGTCCATTTATCATATTCTATAATAAAAATTTAATTCCAAGGATTAAATTTTGTCAATTTGAAATATAAAATTCTATTTTTTAAAATGATATTATCTAAAACCTTCCTTTTTTTCTTTTTCTATTGAAAATAATGTTATGGAGTTATATTTAGTGCCTTAAGTTTTTTGTGAAATTATGGTAAAATTAGGTTAGTCCAGTATAGATATTTTTTTTTTGTGTTGATATAATCCATATTTTTTTGTATATCAGTATTTTAAATTTGTTGCTATCATACAATTCGCTGCTCCTCATATTAAACTTGTTTATTTAAACTGTGTTTTACATTTTATATTTCATATTCCGACTTCTTTATATAACAATAAATTTGTATTGTATGATACTAACGGTTGTTGTGTAACTACTGTTTCTGTACAAAACTGAACGAAGCCGGGACGGGAAACTAGTATAAATATTAACAAAATATGCAATTCTCTGTTATGCAGTTTTAATATCATATGCAATAAAACAAAGAGAAAGTTATAATTAAAATCATTGGATAACGTTTTTGGAATTTTTATTAAATGTGTCTGTAAAATATATAAAATCCAATTGTAAAAATTATTTCAAAAATTACCTTAAGTATTTGAAAGTAAATGATGTTTTCAATTTTATATAATTCCGGTAAATTTCTAAGGTAGGTGGCGACTGCCTTGCGTACCTTAAGGGGCCGCCACTTTGCGACAGGACTATTTTTTTTTCACTATTTAATTTTATTAATTTTATTTCGATGAGTGCCTACTTGTCTATTTTTTATATCATACATATTTTTTAGGTTACACTAGAGTTCTAAAGTTATAAATTGAAGAAATAATATTGTTTCTGGCACAAATAATTTCTGATTACGCACAACCAAGCCATCAAATACGTTCCTCATTTTGGAGAATCTGCTCTTCTAGTCCATAATTCTTTGACTACTGAAAAAAATAAATATTTTTTTAATTAAATAAATAATATACACCTTGAAATATACTTATAATACATACTTCTTGAAATAATAATATACATTTTTCGTGTAGAAATATACAAAGAAATCGTTTTGAATGATAAATTATTTAAGCAGCACTACACTTAATTGTCTTTAGTGCTCAATCCATAACCAGCACCATAACCAGTTGATTATTTTGAAAGCATTCAGATAGCACACATTACCTACATCTAATCATTTAGGAAGCCACTTCTTATCTACCTCTTCAGAAAAATTTGGTCCAGTTACAGATGTTTTTTCTAACTTGAATAAATGCTTCTTCCAATGAATTTTTTAATTCTGAATTTAGCAGGGTAATAACATCCGTGCATTGTACTTATATTGCAAGCAAGTATATAATGACTCTAATAATTAGATCATGAATGCAGTATCTCGACTAACCGTAAGCATAGTTAATAAAATAAGTTCAATTACTTGAAATGTGCTGTGAATTACTATACTCCATTTCAAATACAATTGATCATGAGTCAAATTTAAAAAATTAAATAATTCTTATATACAAAACAAATCAATCTTTTATTCTTTCCTAAAAACAAAATGCAATTTTAAAATTTACGTAAGTGCAATAATGAAAAAGATAAAGCAAAAAAAAAAAAAAACGGAAATTATTTAAATTCATAAGTGATGAAGCATGGTTAAATTTAACTGAAATGAACCGTAGTAAACTTGCTTATGTATACAATTTTATTATTGAACTAGCTGTAAGTGAGTACATATAGGTACCAGTATTGCTCTGCAACTACTTACATGCATTAGCGAAATGCATTACCTTACTGAACTTCATTACAATTTAAGTTTCTGCATACATGTAGATGGGTATTATATAATCATTTAAACTCACGTTTGGTAAGATCGCTTACAAATATTATAGACGCTGTTAATTGATTTTCGTATCTCAATAGTTATTGGAAACTTTTTCGTTAAGTACTATTATAGCATATATGTGTGATTGTTATAAGATACAGACATTAAAAAGTTAGAATATTCATGTAATATGAAATAAATATATGTAACCAATAAAGATTCCTAAGGAACGCTTAAGGTTAATTCACTATAAAATAAGCATATTTTCGAGATTTTTTTTTTTTTTTTTTTGATGGTACGGTTAATATAAATTGATTAATGTAATTAGTACTGTAGCGAAGAAAATTTAAATTAAAAAAATTATAGGGGAGAGCGGGGCTATCCCGTACACTTAAGGGAGAGCTGTTATTGTTCAGCTAATATCGAGTATAAAATTATAAGAAAATTAGCAATATATAATTTGGACCATTGGCTATTGATTTCACACAAAGAAATTTGAATTATTCCACTGTTTACATATTTAAATTAAATTACAAAAAAAGTGTCTCTGTACGAAATAGCCCCGGGGGTCGGGGCTATTCCGTACTGTAGGAGGGGCTATACCGTACAGTAAAAAAATCATCTTGTTAAGGAAGTAAATAAGAGTAATGCAATAAATTATTGTAAAAAAATCATCTTGTTAAGGAAGTAAATAAGAGTAATGCAATAAATTATTGTAGAAAACACATTTTATTACTTATTGTCGACTCAACTAAGAAACATCATAACGTAACTTGTATTATTGGTATATTTAGTTCAGCTTATAAAAGTATAAAAAGTGTTAGGTTAACTTTTATCAAAAAAAGTGATAAAGTTTATAGAACGAAAGTATTTTATTTAAAGTTTATACATTTAAACAAAAATCACAAGTAAAATTATCTGCAGACTCGGCAGCACTAAAACTATAATGTTTATCGTATTTCCTGCATCAACTATAATTTATTAATGTTGCCATATTAAACTATTTGGGGCTAAGTCGTACACTTCTGTACGGTTTAGCCCCATCTTGTACCTTGTGGGAGTTTCATAACCTAACCTCAAATTCCGTCGCCTAACTAGTCTTCACTAGTGATCAAGTGAGAGCTTAAGAAAAGTAGTTTCTCATGATCTTATAGCTATTAGCTCATAAGTAAAGATTCTCCAACCAACTCTTATTTGGCAGTGCCCCAAAATTATAAGAGAAATAATAAAAACAAGTTTTTTCACCGTCATATTGGCATTTATACGCACAGGGAACGAACTCAATCCTGTGATTTTCCGTGGTCAGGCGCTAGGTTGCGACAACGATTGGACTTGTCTAGCTTGAAATCTAGACACGAAAAATGGGTGTACGGTTTAGCCTGGCTGTACGGTATAGCCCCGCTCTCTCCTAAATTGCTATGGGTTGGGTATGTAATGTAATAGCGGTTTATTGTGGGGGATTTATTGGAGTTAACGGGCGACTTCTGATTTCCTAAGATATTGTAGGGAAAGGCAGAGAATGGCAGTGAAAGTTACGAGGCCTGATGGATCGGTCCCTTACCATGTTTACTCCCCTGAAATGTTGAAATAGGTTTTAGAAAATATAAATTCGTTAATTTTCAAACAAATGACAATTTATTAACATTTTAAAAATATCGGGCGTAAGAATTCTCCGGTAAAATTTTCCTTTACAAATACAATGTGGAAATTAAGAGTACAATAAGACAATTTTGTAGCAAAATTAATTTAAATAATAAAATATATAATTTTGAAATAGCATAATTTAAATGAAATATATTTTTGACTACACCGAAGTTGTCTCGTTTAAATCTTTTTTGAAATTACGTCCCAGTATTTTGAGTTCCTTTGTACTTATATTTTTTTTTTTTATAATTTTACGCTTGCAGAATAATTTTTACATTTATTTTTAAATGATGTTTAAATAAATGTTTGTGTGATAATTAACAAGAATAAATTTCGTGAACATTTGAATTTGAAATAAATTAGCGAAAATACCTTTTAAGATTGCGTGAGGGCTGAATGCTCTACCGAAACATTCAGACGACACATGTGTAGTATATATATATATATATATATATATATATATATATATATATATATATATATATATATATATATATATATATATATATATATATATATTATTTAAATCTGAACTCTTGTGAGGGCTGAATACATTACGTGAAAAATATTCAGACGACACGTGTTTGATTTGGGTTATAACGAACCCTGTGCAATGTGATAAAATTTCAGAAATTTAAATCGAAACGAAAGTGCAAGTTTTTTTAAATAATTGAGATAACTTTAAATTGAAACATGATAATTTTACAAAATAATATTTGAAATCACTTAAATATTTTATAAAACTTTCAACTTTATTGTTTAGTATTTTCCAAAGATAAGATGCATGAAATATGAAAAGATAATGTTAAATAATAATAGGATTTAAATTTAAGAAATATTTTAAAATGTAAACTATATTGGTGGAACATTTGTTCTCCGCATTCAATTTACACGTTGGGAAATAAAAATTTAAACCTACACTTAAACTAGTTGCTGCTAGTATTCGAGACGAGTATTGTTTTACTCTGGACAGGAACGTTTCTAGCACACAACGTCTTCTCGAGCATTTCTTACATACTACGCTATACTAAATATATATAAATTTTATAAAAAAATTATGACGCAATACAAAATGATATATGAAAAATGTGAGGAAAGACAGACTAGACATAATAATTGAAAATTTATCATTAAAATAAATTTGGTAATCTGTATTTTCACTTAAATACTTATTTACTTTAAATTGTTTTGCACTTTCTAGAAAAATCACAGTTCATTAATTTTAAAAAAAATAGTTTGTAGGAAATTTATTTAAATTAAAAAAAGAAATTGCTTTTGAATCCCAAATATTACCATAGTTTACAAAAGGTTAAATAAATCTCCTTAAAATATTTTTTAAATTTAAAATAAAATACTTATCTTTTAAATTTTAATTTGTACGAACGTCAAGGATTTTATTTTTTTATTAAACTGTACACTTAACTTATCCTTTTTTTTCTTTTAATTTTTATAATTGTTTGATTTACGGTGATTTTATTATTACAACAATTAAGACACGCGAGAGTGCCATTGTTAAAAAGCGTTATTCCAAAGGAACCGTTTTGTAGGAGAAATCCGTTTTTAAAGAGCGATCTTTTCCTACATATCGTATTTATATCTATAATTATTTTGATTTTTTTAAATAATATTGAAACAAACAAATTATGTAAGTGTATATTTTGAAATTTAAATTTTACAGTGATCTGACTTTTTGAAATACAAACTAACTAATTCCATATATAGATGGAACTAAGAGTATAATTTTTTATGAATCGAATAAATTTAAGTTATATATATATATCTTTCAATACCTCAAAATTTCGCTACAGTACCTAATAGAACGTACCTAATATTTCAGGAATATTTTGTACAAATTTCATTGAAAAGTATGCAGAAATGAGCCAGTGGTGGCAGATTTTTCGAGATGCCTCAGAAAAATTTACATTGCGATGAATCGCATAACTCATCACCCGATCATCCCGCGAAATCAAAAAACCAAAATCATTTCGTTAGTTGATAAGTTTCCCAAGATCACACCGTCGAGTTTTTTTTTAATTTTTTTTGTTTTGTTTTTAATTTCTCGTAACACTTAGCTAAGTCAAAACACCGATTTTTAATTAAAAATTGGGAAACTTTTTTATTGTAAAATAAATTATAAAACATAAAAAATTCGACAATGTTACTTTGTAATTTATGTGTAGAAAGAGTGTGTAACATTTTAAAAGAATCAGTCCAGTAGATTTTGAATGACAGAGTTCGCTGAGTTTAAAAATATTAAGTGTCAGAAAACGCGTTTTTAAATGTTAAATTTTATACACTAGGGTCGGAGGGACGAAAAGTCTATAATATCTCCGTTCGTTTTGCTCCAATCAACTTCAAAGTTTAACACAATAATCTGGTCTTGTTGCACATTCATTTAACAAATTCTAAAAAAATACCAAAAAAAAAAAAAAAAAATAATAATAAAAAACTAAAGCATTTTTTTTTTAAGAAGCTTAAATGACATTTTGTAAGAAAAAAAAGAAAACTATAAGTAAGCATAAATTTGTATTAATATATTTTCGTTTTTTTTATTTTTTTCCACATCCATACCTTATATTAAAACGATATCGATTCTGGAAAAAAATTTCTCTTTGACACAAATGATTGATTTATGTACATATATTTTTTCTGTTCAGATACATGTATCCAATCTTTTCTTGCAAAGTTAAAATAATTTCTGTAGTGCGGAAAAAATATAGGTACACAAGATATACCGATATATTTTCCTGAAAGAAAAAATAATAATGATTTATACTCCTCTTGAGACTGTTATATTCGTATATTCTTATTTCTAAAAATTTAAGATTAGATAATAATATTTTTAGTAATTTTCTTTTTAAACAAAAAAATAAAAAATAAAAATTTTAAAAAAATTTATTTACAATAATTTAAATGAAAGTAAAAATTTGTATATTATCATAATTCGTCGGTGCATAACAAGAGTGACACAACTCCAAAATTTATATTTTTGAGTATTGTGAAAATGTATAGCAAAATTTGCATATTTCTATGTCCCCGAACGAAATATAGCTACTTCCAAAGATGACCGCTAGAAAGCGATTTTATCATTTTCTCCTTGTTTAAAGGTAGCCGACTTTTTTTAATAAAAATCTGTAATGATACCAAAGGCAACTTGTTATTGTTAGAATACACCTAAATAACCACCTAATATTATTTCAGGAACTGCTTATGTTTAAATAAGAAGGATTTTTAACTTTAATCCGTAGTATCTTAAAGTAATGAAGCTAGAAAAGCTCAAACTATGCTCTTTAATGAAAAAATATAGATGTTGTGAAAAAGATTCTCTTCTTCTTGTAAAATATATTTTAAAATATTTGTAAAGGGAGAGTAAAATTGGCTATAGAGAAATCCATTATGCTTATTTTAGCGAATTTTCATTCTGGAAATTCAGTTATTACAGCAGGTGTCATGACGCAAATTTGAGCCGGGTACTATAATAGAAATTTGTTTTGAGGTTCCTAGAATCCGACGAAGGGAAATATCCACTGCTCACGAAATTTGGTGTTCGGGTTAGAAACCCCAAATCGTTGGATGAGTTCATTAGCCAGACACGTCGAATACCCAGAAGTAAATTTTCGGGCCATTTTTTATCATTCGTATATCATTCAACAAAATAAATAAAAATACCCCTGTCGCAGCATCCGCATAATATAGCGAACTTCCATATATTGGACATTGGAGAATCTCATCTAAAACCTGTATCCATCTAAAATAATTTAGCTCACTAACAGTGGAAAAATTTTCAGAATCGGTTGAGTAGTTAATTATTGGCGTTTTTGGGTTTCCAGGCCCCTAGCGGATCTCATATAGTATAGGATATCAGATCGTGTAAGTGAGTGTGTAAGAAAACGTGGTAGTTATACTCACTACTGATGTATAATAATAAACAACTTCCGCATAACTTAAGTCGTGTTTAATTTTTATTCATGTACCATTTAAAGCTAATTTCAGTAGTTATAAGTACTGTTTATCACCAATTTCTAGATGGTGCAATTTTTTTTGCAGACAGTGTATATATAGATGCTTATTAAGCACTATACGAATAAGATGTTTACCAAATGTGCGTAACTGCATAAAAAGACGGCTGTAACTAATCGGACATATAAATGTTAAGTATTTTTGTACTTCTTCACTAACAAGGAAAGGGCAAGAAGTCGAAAATTCAAAGAAATCTGAAACTTTGTCAATATTTAGAGGGTGGCTACCTAATAACATAAAAAATATCAGTTGCTGCTAAAAAACGTTTTTAAGGGGTGAAACATCCCCTCAAAGTTGGAACTCAAAAATTTAAAAATCGAAAAAATATTGTTTATACGTACCTTAAAAAGTTCTAGTAGCAAATATAACATTATTTTTTGCATTTACACATTTTTAAGGGTTGAAACCACCCCTCAACTGTGTACTTAAAATTTTAAAAATCGATGATATTTTCTTTATACATATATACATATACAGAGCTCTAATAATAAATATAACATTATTTTTTGCATCTACAAATTTTTAGGGGTTGAAACCACCCCTTCATATGGGTATTTAAAAATTTAAAAATTGATGATATTTCGTTTATATATACTATATAGAGCGCTAGTAATAAATATAACATTATTTTTTGCATCTACAAATTGTCAAGGGTTGAAACCACCCCTTTGAGAGCGTACTTAAAAAATTAAAAATAGTCGATATTTTGTTTTTACACATTATACGAAATTCTGATAATAAATATAGCATTATTTTTTACGTCTACACATTTTTTAGGGGTGAAACCACCCCTTTAAGTGTGCTTAGAAAATTTAAAATTAACGAAATTTTATTTATATACCTATAACTACTATGAAGAATTTTAGTAATAAATATAATATTATTTTTTATACTCACACGTTTTTAAGGGGGTGAAACCTTCAACTGTCGACTCGAAAATTTAAAAATTCCGAAATTTTATTCACATAATATATCACATAAAAATGGATACCTATAAACAAAATTTCATCGATTTTTAAATTTTTGAGTTCCAACTTTGAGGGGATGTTTCACCCCTTAAAAACGTTTTTTAGCAGCAACTGATATTTTTTATGTTATTAGGTAGCCACCCTCTATATACTGACAAAGTTTCAGATTTTTTTGAATTTTCGACTTCTTGCCCTTTCCTTGTAAGTGGAAGATTTTGATAAAACAGACTATAGCTAGAGTTAGACACTCTCAGCATATCATCGTCAAGAAGCTGTTTAGAGTAAGCGTTAATGATAGAATTTATTTCCGACATACTAATACGTTCTGTTTGCCATAATTCTTCATAGCTTATTGAAAGCAAAAAATTATTTAACTGTTTTACCCAGTTATATTTAGATGGTGTTAAACCATCCGCTATTGCAATATTTTTTAAACGATTATAACATAATTTCGGTAATCTATCATCGGATATGCTTAGTAAGGATTTCCACCAGCATAAAGTAAGATAGATAGAATTTAAACTTATTTTTCTGCGACCGACTTCTAGTCGGATGATGTACCCAGGTGTATTTTTAGGCAACTGTAAGAGGTATTTAAAGAGATTTACCTGGACTTGTTCAATCTCCTCAAGATATCGCACGCACCAAACAGGCGCACCATACAATAGTGATGAAATTATAACAGAATCAAGTAGGCGTGTTCTAGCTTCCCGGCAACCTGAATTAGCTAATGTAGAGATTATTCCATTGATATATAAACGAGCTTTGTTTATAGAAGTTTTCATGGTTTCAAAGAATAGTGCAGAGCTCACAAAAGGTGTACCCAAGTACATATATCTGTTTGTAACTTCTAACTGTAAATCTCCGTATCTAAATGTTTCACAACTCCTCCTTTTACCTCCTCTTTTAAAAATCATCACCTTTGTTTTTTCTAAATTTATTTTTAAGTCATTAAAATGTGAATACTCATACAATATCTTTAATTTTTTATTAATATCACCGTATAAATTCCCAAGTATCACTAAATCATCCGCATACAACAGAAGTAGCGCGTCATTTTGACCGTCAATATTTATGCCAATAGCTCCTCTTTCTTTGAAAAATGTTTCAATATCATTAATAAATATTGAAAACAACCAATCACTTAATGGTTCCTCTTGCATCACACCTTTTGTAACCTTAATTTTATTACTAAATTTATTATTTACTTTTATTTGAATATTAGCGTTAGTATAAAAATTTCGAGTTAACCGGATCATTTTACTACTAACCCCAACATCGAGCAGCTTGAGCCAAAGTTTTGAGTGATTAACCGAGTCGAACGCTCGTTGAAAATCAACAAAGACAGCCTAAATTTTCCTTTTAGGCAAACCTAGGTGTAGGTGCACGACAGAAGATAACGTAAATATATTATCTATGCAGCTCCTTGACTTTCGGAAACCCGACTGGCACTCTGTTAAGATATTTGCTTCGTCAGGCCAAGTGACAAGTCTGTTTAGGATAATTATATATATATATATATATATATATATATATATATATATATATATATATATATATATATATATATATATAACCCGTTGTATTTGCTGAATTTCCAGAATGGAAATTCGCTAATATTAAAATGAATAAAAAAGTAAAGCAGTGGGTGGCTTACATATTGTACCAAATTAAACAGAAATATCTGATGCCTCCGACTGCTTTACTTTTTTATTCATTTTTATGCGCATATATATATATATATATATATATATATATGTATATATAATATATATATATGTATATATATATATATATATATATATATATATATATATATATATATATATATATATATATATATATATATATGTATATATAAATTTTAGTGGTCATTTTGGGTATCTGAAGGTCTCAAAAGAAATTTCTGTCATAGTCCCGAATTCAGGTTCTTCCATGAAACCCGTTGTATTTGCTGAATTCCCAGAATTCGCTAATAAAAATACAGTCGGTGGCATCGGATATTTCTGCTTAATTTGGTACAATATGTAAGCCTCCGACTTCTTTATTTTTTTTTATCCATTTTCAAGTTTTTAGTTTTTTTTATTTCATCTTGTTTATCGTCATTTTTAGTTATTCGTAGTTGGGTTTTTTGTTTTCTATAATAATTATTTTATTTACTGTCGTTATGTTATATGTTTGGGACTCACAGACCAGCCAGGGCCTGTGTAAATAGTGCCAAAAATAAACTATCCAACCGATTTTGAAAATTTTTTTCACCGTTAAAATTTTAAACTATTTTAAATGGATATATGCTATCCTATGTGAGAGACCCCAGAGTCTTGGAGACCCAAAGGCGGTAAAAAAAGCTACTCAACTGATTGAGAACATTTTTTCACTGTCAAAGAGCTAAGCTACTTTAGATGGATATGCGCCAGTCTCTAATATTAGGAAATTCATTATGTTATGCAGATGTTGTGGTAGGGGTATAAGAGCACAGAGCCGGTAAGAAATACTAATCAAACGAGCATTGAACGTAATGGAGGAAATAATTTTAAAATCAACAGTTAATTTAATTTCAGAAGAAAAGTTTAGTTAAGTGGTATTACATCTTCAGCGTCCATACATTATTTGTAAATCTATAAAAACTGCTTATTCAAGCAAATTGATCGATTCTAGCTAAAACCTATTTACAACGAAAAATTGCAGTAAGAGCGCGTTGGGGTCAACGAATAATAAATAGATTTTTGAAAAATGCCAGGAAAATTAGAAAATTACTAGAGAAGCCGAAAGGAGCGCACCATAAAGACGACAGTTGAACGGAAGCCGTTGGAGAAGTATCAGTCCATCTGAATACGCTCGAAACCATAATAATATCATATATCTATGGAATTTGCGTCATCAACAGTGAAAGGAATAATTTTGGATTTATTTAAAAAAAATTTAATATACAAATAAAGAAACTAAGTTGAAATTGTTTAATAAAATTTCATTAAATTAATCAAACTTACAATACGTACATTAAGATGATGAAAATCAATGTTAAATTGTTTTGTTGTTCTCAATGCAAAAAAGAAAAGAATAAAGAATAAAATTATTCTTTTGTTCTATTAATGTCAAAGCGGGAAAATTATTTGATAAATTATTTTACTTCAAGCAAATTATCATGGCTTATTGAAATGTATTCAACTGAAAGAAAATTTAGTTTCGTCGACGGTCTGATGGTCAGATGATCTGAAAATTTGTATTCAATTGAAATAGTATAATAAATGTTAACGGATTGGTTGTGGTTACATGTTCAATACCTCATATAATTCGTGTGGAAAAAACTATTGTTTTACGTTTTTACGTTGTAATGTTGTTAATTAATAATTTGAGTTTAAAATTTCTTTTAGCGAATTGCCAAAACTGGAAATACGCTATTGCAGCCGTTCTCATGATACAACTTGAGGCCAAGAATATAACAGAAATTTTTTGAGGTCCCTAGGATACGAACGTGACATTCACTAAAATTTACATATATATATATATATATATATATATATATATATATATATATATATATATATATATATATATATATATATATATGTCGAATGTTTAGAAGTAGGTTTTTCGGGCATTTTTTGTCAACAAAATGATTTTTTTGCAAGAGTTAAGCAATTTTTCAAAATTTTTTTTTACACCAATCAAACTTACATACAATACATACATTAAGGTGAAGGAAAAGGCAGATTCCGTAAAAAATGTTTTTGGACCATTGCTGTAAGTAAATTTCTTTTTGAGAAAAATTAGGAAATATTTTGGAAGAAATCATTTTCCATTACACTCGCACTCATAGTCAAATTAATTCTGTCTCATTTTTTTCAATTCTACATTCGAAAAAAAGCCTTTACAAGTGCCGTGTCATGATTTTTTAATACAATTTAACGATTCAGGTATATTTTATTTCTCTTAGTTGAATAAGTTTTTATAATATATCTGCTCCATTTTTTTTTATAGAAAAATTATAAAGAGAATATTTGTTTTATGTCAGAGAATGGTCAGAATTTAGATTATGTTTACACCTTATTAAAACTATTATGAGTTTGCTATAACCGCATAAAAATTACGTTAAACTATATTGAAACAATAATATTTTAACGTAATTTTCTGCCCGATTGAGAATACTCTTATGACTAGAACATATAAACAAAGAATTCTAGTCGTAAATAATTTTGCACATTCAATTTTTTTTTGTCGACAAAAAATTTTTTTTTTAAATTTTGATACATTCTTTTATACATTTCGTTTCGGAAATATTAAAAAATTTTAAGGTGAATCATTTAAAAAGAGCTAATTTAATAAATTAAAGGCAAACATTTATATATTTTAAAAAATGAGTACTAAAAATTTTACAGTTTTTTGATAAAATGTAATAAAATTTTTACATACTTACAACAAAGATTTTATTTGAAAAGTAATCCACCAATTTGTATATCAAATGATTATTGAACAATTTATCAGGACATTTTACTATTATAAATAAATGGAAAATATATTGAAAAACTGAAATTTGTTTAATAAAAGCCATAAATCTGCTCATTTTACCCCAAAGGTATCTGAAAATAGAATATTTTTCAATAATTAACCAAGAAAAAGCATAAGAGGTACCTCATGATAATTTTTTGAAAATTTCAAAATAAAATATAGCATGGTTGCAAATAATTTAATAATAATCGTAATAAATACTCACCTTGAAAAAATCAAATAAGTATTTTATGGTCCATTTCAGTTAAATTTAACCATCCTTCGTCACTTTGAATTTAAATAATTTCCGTTTTCTTGGCTTTGTCTCTTTCATTATTGCATTTACGTAAATTTTAAATTTAAAGTTTGTCTTTAGAAAAGAATAGAAGGTTGATTTGTTTCGAATCTAAGAATTATTTAATTTTTTAGCGAAAACGCATGATCAATTGTATCTGAAATGAGGTATCAAAAAATAATTTTTTTTAAAGAAAATAGTTTAATTATGTACTTATGCCGTCCTTAACTAATATGTTTGTCCACCTTGAGCGCTGTAGTCGATTTTCGTACCCCCTCCAGGCAAACGTTCATAGTGAATACTCATTTTTAAAATAGCCTTTTCAGCTTTTTTATAAGTCAATCATAACAAATAAAATCTACATTAAAAAATCTAGCTGACCAGTTTTTCCTCAATTTTCTAGTATTAAATCTAGGGGTAGTTAACTAGAGGGATATTGTGTCGATATTTTAATGTAAAATATAGTAATATTAACCGTTTTCAAAAGAACCTTTCAATTTTAACAATAAAAATGTTTAAAAAAGTGTTTTAGTTCTGCAAGGATTGCCAAACAGGGACTGAAATGTTTTTAGATGTTGATATATATGTTACGCTCAAACATAAAAATCGCTCATTGAGCGAAAAGAATGACCACACCGCGTTGTGGTCACTTAAAATCATCCACAACCCGAAATTCGTGTTGTGGCACTTGTTAAAACAGCCACAACGCGTTGTGGCTAACTCAGAAAAAACGACAACGCGAAATTCGCGTCGTGGCTTTCATAAGATTTAACCACAACGTGACGTGGTCATTTAAAAAAAGGACGGTTAGTTGATGCAATCATGGAACGACGGACAGGTTGTTATTTGTAAACAGACGTATAGAATTCAGAATGTTATCTAATAAAAGCCTTTCATTAAATTATTTATTCATTATGATTTCATCATCTGTCATTTTGTCATGTAAACATAACAAAATTATTTCTTACATACTGAAAAGCAAATTCATTATTTTTAAACATTACGTAATCATAAATTAAAATCTGTTTAATTAAGTGCTCGACGTGTCAGTATTCTTACCCGTCTGCACCAGAAGGAGGGTAATGTGTTTAAGAGGTATATATGATGATATATGTATCTGACTATGTCTGTTTCTATAGTGCAGCCTGCAGCCTAAACAACTTGACGGATTTTGGTAAAGATGTCGTTGGATTAGTCTCGGGAGTGCTATAGACTATATGAAATGTCAAAATTCATCCATTAAATAGGGGATGAAAAATTTATATAAAAAACTTGTATTTAAATACGTGAACAGTGGTACGTTATGTAACGTAAATGAGCACCAGAAAGGAATTTTTGGAAATTGATCCTCTAAAGATATAAAATATGGGATGAAAATTTATAATTATAACAAACAACTGCTGCTGAAATTTTGCACAAGGATCCCTTAGTACCGTAGGTGAGTATAAAGAGGGAGAATTTTTGTAAAACGGCCCAAAATATGGGAAGAAAATTTATATAAAGAAACCGTTAGGTTCAGAATCGTGAAATTTTGCACAGGGTTTCTTTTAGTAACGCAAATAAGCACTGAAAGAGGATTTTTGGAAATTCGTCCTCTAAGGTGTTAAAATAAGGGCGAAAACGTATATAGAAAACCGTTGAGTCTAGAAATGTAAAATTTTATACATGTACTTATATAACACAGATGAGCACTAAGAAAAGATTTTTGGAAATCTGTCCTATAAGGGGGGGGGGTGAAAAATTGTCAAAAAAATTATTGAGTTTAAAAATGTGAAATTTTGCACAGAGGTTTCTATAGTAACGTAACGTCAGCAAACACTAAGAGCAGAGTTTTGAAAATTCTTCCCTTAAGGCGATAAAAAAGGGATGAAAATTTATACGGAAAACCAGCTTATATTCACGAATTCATCTGAATGGGTTGATAACGACATAGCGTGCACAACTAGTCAACCTAAAAAAAGTTCACACGAAGAAAGTCGCGGACAAAAACTATTTTATGCTAAAAAAATTTTAATGTCAAATTCGTGTATTTTTATCAACACTAAAAAGATATAAATAAAATAATTAATTCAAAAAAATTAACCCAACTGCGCAAAAATCAACCTAAAACGATGAAAACAAAATGAAATAGAGAAAAAGAAAAACGAACAAAAAAGTAAAGCATTCGAAGGCATATATGTTGTACCAAGTTAAACAGAAATGTTTGATGCCTCCGGCTGCTTTACTTTTTTGTTAATTTTTCTTTTTCTCTGTTTCCATTTCTTTCCATTGTTTTAGTTTGCGTTTTGCTTTTGTTTGGATTTTTCTTAATTATTTAAATAATTTTTTTGATTAAAAACTTAACTAACAATCATTAGGGTTATAATTTAAATTTTTAAAATCAAGCAATAGGCGATTCATTGTTTAATGAAATGAATTTCAGCATATCATTCAGAGAAAATGTAAGTAAAAAGTTCTGTTGCAGTTTCAAGTTACTGGGTAGTGTCAATAATTATTTTAAAAAATAAAAAAATAAAAACACTTTGTGTTCGTTTGTGTCCGATGTTAATATGTTCTTTTTCAAAAATGTCAAAGAGTTCATCAGCCTTACAAAAGTAACGAATCCATATCAGATCCATATTCAGTCAATTTTTCAGTGTCACTAATTTTTAAGACATCGTTTTAAGATATCGTTTAAGACGACGATATTGATTTGAGAGTCTCTTTTGTTTCTTGAAGTAACGTTACGTATCGTTCGTTACTAATGAAAAATTCCAATCGGTATTTCTCTTCATAAACTCATTCAATTGATCATAAAATGTATTCTTTTTATTGGCTTTGATTAGCGCACTGATATTCACACTTGGAAATAATAGTCACAATGAATACAAATTCAACGGTATTTGATTGCAATGCGCCAGCTGACAAATAACAACCTGTCCATCGTACCATGATTGCATGAATTAACCGTCCAGAACGCGTTGTGGCTTTTTTAAATGACCACGTCGCGTTGAGGTCAAATCTTATGAAAGCCACGACGCGAATTTCGCGTTGTGATCTTTCTGAGTTAGCCACAACGCGTGGATGATTTTAAGTGACCACAACGCGTTGTGGTCGTTGTTTTCGCTCAATGATAGATTTCGATCTTTGAACGTAACATATACAAAAAATATTAATGTTTTAAGTACTTGCTTAACACATTGACTGACAAAGACTTGTAGGTTTTATGGGTGGTTTTTTTTATAGGAGGATAACTTTTTATAGGTATATGTGTGACTAGAAATGCCATCGTTTTTTAAGAAAATAAAGTATTTTTAAAATTTTGTGAAAAAGAACCAAGTACAATTAACTAAAAAAAAGTATGCGTTCCCACTTTTTTGGATTGTGTAGTACAAGAAAATTCTTATAAATTCGTCATATCTGTCATTGCATTTATTAACTTAGTTACTCCCAATTGACGACTAGTCAGAGTCAGATCTTACGCATTCTAATAAACGGTGTCGTTTTGATTTTTTTTTAAACTCATTTAAGGTATTTATTTTAGTGATATTTAAATTATTTTCTTAACTAATAAATTGAATTCTGTAGACTGCTGTTTTTGTAAATAAAAAAAATATTATATTTAGGTGGCGTCTGTATTATACAAATGTCTGAAAAACAGACGTAGAATCTCACTGTTATTAATTATTTATTATGTCTTGTAGTATTTCGAAAAATTATTTTTTGAACTAAAATAACTTAGTAGGAGGAAATTCTCTATGTTATGCAGATGCTGGGACAGGGGTATTTAAATTTTTATATTCATTTTATTAACAGTTTTATATCATGTTTTTTTATTATATTATTTTAAACTTTTAATTCGTTATTAACATTTACCTACGGTCATTACTCATTTCAATGTTATCGATGCGCTTGTGAGCATTATCAACTTATTTAGTATAGCGACCTTCTATTCGTATTTAAATTAAACATACATTAATATTAATGTGTACCTATTGTTCAGCTACACTGAAACTTAAACAGGTGTGACTGAAGATCGGTAGCCTAGTGGTAAGATACACATTTACTGGGTTTTGTGGATATTTATTCCCAGTTCTTAATAAGCTTTTATATCACCTCTTTCTTGATTGACTAAAACTTGATCGTTGATGAATATAAAATTATTATTTACGTTTCCAAGCCTGTTGTTGTGTCTCTTCGGAGGAGTTGAGGGTTTGGGTGGTATTTTACTGAATAACACACTACCTTGTATTTTTAAATAGTTTTAATTATAAAAGTTTAAATTTTACAAACTACAGTTGAATGATACAATTAAACTTGTGTGGAAGAGACGTAGAGTTGGTGTTTTGAAAGAAAGCCTTTAATGGAAAAAGTCCTCGTTTTTGTGCTGGAATTGCCTTATATACTGACGCTTAAAATGCGGCTTTGGGAGATTCTGATTGGTCAGTCTAATTGTGACGTAATTAAAATATTATAAAATTATTTCTAGAACAAGTCATTTTAAGGATTTGTTTGTCGCAAGAGAAAATGATGATCAAACATATTCCATGGTGATAGGAGATACTAAATATTATAAAACTAGATAAAATAAATGTATTACGTTAAGTAACGGAAAAATTATAAAATGTACAATGTGCATATTAATAAAATTAAACAAGTAAATTATACAGGTTGGCTAATTACACCATAAGAGGTAGAAGTTTGTTTTATAGTGTCATCAGTCGTTTCCACACCAGTGGTCTTATTTGAATTTTTTACACTAGTTTTAAAACAATAATTCTTTATTTTTAAATAAGTAATATAAGTAACAATATTTATTATTAATACAAAAATAATAATTACATAAAAGGTAACATGTAAGTACAGTAATCCATTTTCTACATAATTCTGACCTTGTTCCTCCAAAATATCATTTTTAGTTTCAGTAATATCTTTGCCTACTGAATCTAATTCTTCAAATTTGTAAGGTGTCAAATTTGTATTTAGTTAGGTTAGTATAGGTTGGCCCATTACACTGTAATGGTCCTTTTACAGGACAACGACTTGTCTGTGCGTTCTGTTGGTACAAATAACAACAACGTTAGTGCAATAATACGGAATACGCATATCTGTGCAAATCTCAGTTTGTTTGAAATAGTCCTCAGACTACTTACATTGTAAATTGTATATGACTGCGACTAAAGCGAGGTTTGAACACTGTCTGTAGGCACAAGTAAAACTGTGCAAACTCGGTTTGCACAAGTATAATCTTCAGCAGTGCGACATTTAGACCCCAGTTGGTTTGTAGGAGATACAATTTTTTTTTTTAAATCCTCGTTTTGTACTCCTCTTTTATTGGTGAGTAACTTATAAAAAGAAATTGGAAAATCAAAAATGTTGTATAATATGGCTGGTTCATCTCTATTGGATTGACCCATAACAGAGTTTTCATATACTCACAATCAGGGCCGCCCAGAAGCAGGTGCAAAAGGTGCGTCGCACAAAAACCAGCGCTTTCGAAAGCCCTGCACATTTGACTTATGGCGGCACTATATGATGGTATTAACAAACGAATTCACTATAAAACAAAGAAATTTGCCTGGAAAACTGGTTAGTGATTGATATCAAGTAAAGAATATGTTCTAAATTTTTGAATTCGAAGAACAGATGTTTCTATAGTATCTACATGTAAGTTGTTATATGTTCCACATATTTTGCAATGAATAAGAATAAAATCCCTCATTTTGAAGTGGAAATTAAAAAAAAAAAAACATTTTTTTGAATCGAATAAAAACTTTTGATCACACAGTGGTTTCACAATTTTTGATCACTCAGGAAATACAGTGCATTATGTCGTCTTTATAATTACATGTAGAAGATGTTCTGTGCGCGCTTATTCCATTGAGTGACTGAGCAAGTTACGATGACGACTGACAATATGTAAACTGTACAAGGTTCATTGAAATCCGAATACAAACAATCCGAATACAAAATTTCAGCCTTTAGGTTTATTCGGGTGACCTGTGCGAGTGGTACAAACTTCGAAAACGTTAAAAAAGCATAAAATTGTAGCTTAAAAATGGTGGAGGTGGGGGTAAAATATTAAAACCTCCAAAAAGTAGACCCTAGGTACGAACTCTATCAACACACCAAATTTCAACCCTCTAAGTTAATTCTGGGGGACTGTGGGCGCGTAAGATCCAGCAAAAATCATTTTTCCCCCTGTACTCCCTCCAAATCATCTTCGGGAGCTGAATTTTGGATATGTTGTAGGTAATTGACCGAAACATTATTTCCAACCGGTTTGGAAAAGTTTTATTGTTTTGTTGATCCCCACCACCCCCTTAAACGTTGTATCGGATCTAAAATTTGTCCAAAATTTGACCCCATTTTGATAGTATGAGGTACCTCGAAAATGAGCCCCACTTATTTCAGCTCTTAACTTCCATAGGGGGGCCCTACACATATTCATATATATTCATATATATATATATATATATATATATATATATATATATATATATATATATATATACACTAGCGGAAATAATTAAAGGATCCAAATTTTTAGTGATTTTTCGAATGGCTGTATCTTCGTGATAAATGGTCGTATCGGAGTCGTAAGCAAAGCAGTTTAAAGCTGGAAGTTTCTAGTTTTCAGATATTGCGATAAAAAAATTTTCAAAGCAACGTGTATCGCTCAGTCCTAATAAGTACACTGACAAAAGAAATTTCCCAAATTTTTTCGGTTTCTTTTTTTGGTCCACTGATTTGGAAAAAAATTTTCCGACTTAACCGCCATATGGACCAGATAACCTGTTCATTCAGCTTTAATGGGCTTTTTTTAAGGCCTTCATACGACTACTTCCCGCTGAGATATCGGACTTTGAATGGAAAAGGATCGTTTCGCCTTTGACCATCGATATCACAGCAACCAATGATCACACAGAAAATTGAAGGTGTGTTTCGAAAACTCGAATAAATTATCTACAAGGATTAGCCATTGTTTTTTCAGAAAAAATTTTTTTTGCATACTCTACATGAATTTGAAAAATCAAAAAAAAGAGATTTTGGGGGCTTTTTGGAAAATCAAGCGCTGAATTGAAAATTTCGAGAAAATCATTGATGTTAAGTGTGCCTTTTATAATTCAATATACCCACAAAAACCCCACCGAGTTTCAATTGAATCCATCAGGCCGTTTTTTTGTTTCATTCGATTTCAAAAAAAAATTTTTTACAAATTTTTTGAAAAAATTTTAGAAAAAAATTTTTTTTGAACATTTTTTAAGAAATTTTCTTTTTTTATAAATTTAAATACAGTTGTTGATAAAAATGTGAAAAAAACTGAAAAAATTTTTTTTATTTTGTTTAAGATTATGAAAGCTTAAGAGCAAAAAAAATGATCCATTAATTTTTTCAAAAATTCAATCGAATGAAACAAGAAAACGGCTGAATGGATTCAATTGAAACTCGGTGGGGTTCTTGTGAGTATATTGGACTGTAAAAGGTACACTTAACATCAATGGTTTTCTCGAAATTTTTAATCCAGCGCTTGATTTTCCAAAAAGCCCCCAAAAGCTCTTTTTTTCTTGATTTTTTAAATTCATGTAGAGTATGCAAAAAAAATTTTTTCTGAAAAAACAATGGCTAATCCTTGCAGAGAATTTATTCGAATTTTGGGAACACACCTTCAATTTTCTGTGTGATCGTTGGTTGCTGAGATATCGATGGTCAAAGGCGAAACGATCCTTTTCCATTCAAAGTCCGATATCTCAGCGAGAAGTAGTCGTATAAAGGTCAAAAAAAAAGCAAATTAAAGCTGAATGAACAAGTTATCCGGTCCATATGGTGGTTAAGTCGGAAAATTTTTTTCCAAGTCCGGTGACCAAAAAAAGAAACCGAAATAATTTCGGAAATTTTTTTTTTCAGTGTACTGGTTAGGATTGAGCGATACACGTTGCTTTGAAAATATTTTTATCGCAAGATCTGAAAACTAGAAACTTCCAGCTTTAAATTGCTTTGCTTACGACTCCGATACGACCATTTTTCACGAAGATACAGCAATTCGAAAAATCACTAAAAATTTGGAATTTTTTTTTGATCCTTTAATTATTTCCGCTAGTATATATATATATATATATATATATATATATATATATATATATATATATATATATATATATATATATATATATATAGGATATTTTACCTTTCTTACAGTAAAGGTATTTTCAAAACCCGTTGTGTAGCATTCTATGCAGCATTTGCATTCACAGGACAGTTGTGGATCTCAGATAACACAATCTGTACCTACCTAAAATAGTTTACCCCTGTAATAGTGAAAAAATTTTCAAAATCGGTAACTTATTTCATTTTTTACATTTTTGCGTCCCATGGACCCTGGCGGCTCTTCCATAACGTAATCTATATCTATCTAAAATAGTTTTGTTCTCTAACAGTGAACAATTTTTCAAAATTGGTCGGTTGGTTTATTATTTACAATTATGGGATCAGTGAACTCTTTCGGAACTCATACAACATAATCTTTATTCGTCTAAAATAATTAATTATGGTAAAAAGTTTATCAGCCTAACAGTAAAAAAAGGGTGCTAGGGATTTCATAGAACTCATGAGATTCTTGCAGACATCATTTAATAACTTAATTAATTCAAATACTTTAACTTACTAAAGGTGAAAAAATTTTAAAAATCGATTGGGTAATTAATTTATAGCGTTTTTAGGTCCCCAATACCATGACGAATCTCACATAAAATACCCTAAATCCATTTAAAATTGTTTAACTTTCTAACATTAATGGTTATTAGTGAAGAAATTTTCAAAATCTATCCATTTAAAATTTTTTTCTAGGCATACATAGTGTTATTTTTTTATAATATTTAATAATAATATGACATAACATGATCAATAACATGACATAACTTTCAATATTTTGTTCATTTAAAATTCAATAAAAAAAAATATCTTTTAAATAAACTTAAAAAATCTGGTTAATTAATTTTAAAACATGAGACAGATATATATTTATTATTATGCAATTAATACATACATGTTGAACAGCTATCGCTTGTTTTACGTAAAAACACGTAAAAAAATTGCTAGTTTTCTGTATTTTATAACGAACTGAGATAAAAATATAAATTATTTATTACATTAACAAAGAGAGTAATAGTAACCCAAAAGCGAAAAATTACAATTTTCTCGAAAAGTACTAAACATAGAAAGAAAATTATAAGAACATTTTCTTCATAATTTTTTTTCCTTTACAACGATGTAAAAATCGAACCGTCTAATGACAGGATCGAATAATTTAAATGGCCAGAAAACCTACTTCTGGGCATCCGACGTGTTTGGATGTACCAAAAAATATGATATATGTAGTACTATTAGATATGGTCCTAAACTTTTTGTGCGCTTTTACATGTCTTTATAAAAATAGTGTTTTATGTTTAAGTCCCTGCAAATTCGGCAAAAAAATGAGAGAGCATTAATTTTAATACAGAATGAAAGCATAGAATTTCTACTTTCAGAATCTTTCCTTAAAATTTTTTATGTTTTACTATTTTTGATTTATGGTTAAAAAATACTTGATATAAGAATTTAAAATGGAATTGTTTCTGTTGAATTTCTGTAAAAAATTGTATACCTTTAGTGAAACAGTAAAATACTACTACTACTACAATCAAATTCGTTCTGGTTAAGATCTCGGGTACGACTAATGTCTGTTTTCAACTTTGTACAGAATTTCATGAAATTTTTAGCTGTATTTCCGCAAGAACGCTATATATTATGTTACCATTGAAATTTTCCTTATGTGCAATTTTTAAATAAATAAATCGTACTGTACTATATCATCCAATGTGTAATCTTCAAATGAATGGTTTGTATATGTGTGGGTTGCTGCTGTAAGTTTCAGAACAAACACATCAGCTAGCAGTCACTTGCTGACAATGCCAGCTCATATTAACAGTAAAACATGAAAGCTCGAATAGGGACTTTGCTATTAAAGCATGTTATGATTTACTCATCCTTTCTTCTCCCACATATTATATACTGGAGTATGTTTGTACGTTTCTATGTATATTATATATATATATATATATATATATATATATATATATATATATATATATACATATATATATATATATATATATATATATATATATATATATATATATATATATATATATATATATATATATATATATACATATATCGGAGTAAAATCGGTCAAGGACATTACTGAAAACTCTCTTAAACGTACATATTAAAACTGGAACTCCTATTGTTCGTATATTTTATCCCTGTTACATTTATAACAGTTTATTCTTGATACAAAACGCTTCATAACAACTATAAACGACTATTTGCACTCTAAGAGTGTTTTTTGAGGTAACCAGTAATTTCCGGAAATTTTTAGTACAAATAGAATAAATATCAATCTAATGTGTTGTTTGATGTCTCACTATCACTCGTGATTCAATTTAATCGAACATTCATCCTGGTATTCGTAGATTTAGGATATAGAAAAATATGGTGGTAATAAATAGAATGGTAAAAGATTAAATATGAAAAAATAATTTTTGTTCGTACTAATTTAATTAATTTAACCAAGAATTAAAGTTTGTGAAAATTGTATGGAAATTAGATAAGTTATTGAAATTTGAATATGGTTATTTTATAGAGTCATTGGACGAGCGGAATTTACAAACAACTGTCAATTCGGAATTTTGCTGAAACTTGGTATATAATTATGTAGTACAAGTAGAAAAAGGAGTTGTATATTTTTTATCTACCATCATAGCCATTTAAGGGATGAAATCACCCTTGAAAGTTAGGGAAAATTTAATTTTTTAGGGTAAACTTGAATTACTTGAAAACTACGGTAGATAGAGAAAAACTTTACACAACACTTTATTCTTAGAGCTTACTATTGACATACGTAAAACTAGGGTCGGATCTACTGAAGGTGCTGTTCAGATAGAATTGGGGGCAAATTTTTAATAGGGTTAGGGTAGGGTCATGTAAGATGGCGCGATCGGTAAGAGTGCGCACTCCTGTTTTCTCGAAACAGGAACGAAATTTGTAACCAAATTTAATCGTGTTTTGAAGTTCCGTGTATGTATAATTACTCACCAAAAAATAGTGGTTTACGATATATTCTCGATATTCTAGATAAGTTTAAAATTTTTAGTACATTTGATATAATTTTTCTCGAATTTGAATCTGTTGCTACGGTTTATGTCGAAACAAGTTAAAAATTATAAATATTCCTGAGGCTAGTAAAGTTAGTCACGAATTAGCTTTGATCACTTTAATTCGTGTCAGTGCGCGTGCATGGTTCCCACAGGATGATTTTGTTGATAATAAACAGGCGTGTAAAATTGCGCAGCACAACGGAGTGTAAGATGGCGTACACATTCTTACACGACAGTTTCTTTTATTATGTTCTTCTTTAACCCTTCTAATGAATTCTATACAGCATACTTTCGTACAACGTAAATTCGTGTAACTCAGGTTCCTACATCAAAAGTTTACGGTTACGAAAAATAGCGATAACGAAATGTAATTTTTTAAAATCCTTTGTTGTTAATAAAATCAGTGAGATTTTACTAACAATACAATTAGTTAGCGGAGCCTAAAATTAACCAATTACAACCAGTTTATAAGAAGTAATTCGATATCGATAACTCTTGAAAACGAAAATTACATTTTAATAGTCGCATTTGGAATACCCAAAACTTGCTTCGCTTAAGCCTTCAAAAATTTCGTTATTTTTTCGCTACGACGCATCATTCACGAGATATTTACGATCAAAAGTTTACGATTACGAAAAGTAACGAAAATTAATTTTTTTAAAATGTGTTATTGCTAACCCAATCAATTGGACTAATGGAGCCTAAATTAACCCGTTATAACCAATTTATAATAAGTAATTCGGTATCGATAAGTTTTGATAACGAAAAGTAGGTTTTAACAATCACAATACGTTTGAGTAGAAGAGCTATGACAGTACGGCGGTACACTACGTCCTTAAAAGTATGGAGACACCCTGACCCAAAGTGCACCCACATTTTTGACACGGTAGTGTATTATAGCATTAAGTACAGAACGGCGTCAAAAGTGTGTACACACCTTGGGTCAGGGTGTTCCTATACTTTTGACTACGTAGTGTACTGCTGTACTGTCATAGCTTCTCTACTCATTTGGAATACTCATAACTTGCTTCACATAAATTTTCAAAATTTTCGTTATTTTTTTGCTACGATTCGCCGTTACTTACGATCAAAGTTCGGAATAACGAAAAACTTGGAGAAGTGCTGATATAAGAAATTCACCTCTTACGTAGGTGTCGGATTGTTTAAATGTGATTTGTGCTAAAGTCAAAGCTTTTTAATAAGTGCGCCATCTTACACGACCGGTCGTGTAAGAGTGCGCATTTCCCATTTTTTAATTTTTTTTTTAATAACTCGATCGGTATTGAGTTTATAATAAAAATCCTTTATCGCAGCGTTAACTAATCATTAGGGTACTAGAATACGAGTAAATAAAATTTACTTTTATCACATTTTCCGTTATTTTTTTACAGCCACCTAAATGTTAAGTGCGCCGTTTTATACGACACTACCCTATGCTTTGGTATATTAACATTTGAATGGTATTTATGAAAACTACAGAAAAAATAAGTGTTTTTGTTCAGAGTTGTAATTTAAAGCCTAAAATCCTAAAACTGGACAGCTAATTTGAGGTGTGAATTCTAAATTTTACCGACAGTTAGCCGAATAATAGTTTTTGTAAGGTTTTCAGTAAGTGAAACCCTGTAATTAATAACTGGATATTAAAACCTTATTAAAAGTTATTATTTATTTTGGCCAGTTATTAATTACAAGGTTTACTACAATTACTGATAACCTTACTAAAAATTATTATTTCATTGATTGTCAATAAAATTTAGGGTTCACACCTCAAATTAGCTGCCCAGTTCTAATTTTTAAGCTTTGAGCAAAAACAGGTAAACTAGTATTTTTTATGGAGTTTTCATATATAGGGTGGGATTGTCTAATGTCGGTCGGTGCTCTAAGGTCGGCCACTGACTACATTTTTAAAAAAAATAAGGTCTTAAACAATAAAAAAATGCTAAAATTCATATATAAACAAAAGGTTCGTCTATTCTAGATTTACGATTTTTAAAATGAATAATTTTTATCAAATAGTTAATGTTTTGTTACACCTAATCTATTGAAAAATGACAATTAGTGTTGAAAATTGATTGGCCATTCTATTATTTGTAAGTTTAACTAGTGTGGAAAATAAGCAATTATTTTATAAGTTTTTGACAATAATGATTAAATTTATGAAATTTGATAACATTATGCAACTCTAAAGAAGTTAGAAATTGTTTAAAACTAATAAAAAAAAAAACGGACGGCTGACATTAGGGATAAAATTTGAAGAGAAACTCTAAGGTCGGCCAGGCCGTCAACAAACTAGTTTTCATGTGCTCATTATATTATTATTAACAAACTGGCTGTAAGTAGTAGTTATAATAAGTGCTTATATATATATATATATATATATATATATATATATATATATATATATATATATATATATATGGGAGATCCTTTCTGAACGGGAGACCCCCGGCTGTCCAAAATTGGTGTTGCTTAAAATAGGTCTGCAATATCTCAAGGTTATGAACGCTATTTTTCAAATACGCACGGCAAAATTGTTCTCACACAACAGTGATTTCAATATGGCGGCTGAAGTATATAAAAGCTTTTTTTCTGCGGACAATAAACGTTCTGTAACGTTTCTTAACGTTTCGGGAACAATTTAAATATATACTCGTATATCGACGAATTGGCATTATTTTCTCTTTGTGGTGTCCTGGTGAGATATGGTGTATTAGCTGAATTTTCCTTTCAGAAGTTGAAGTTCCTTTCCAAACAGTTGAATTGCAATAAATAAACTGATTTCTAAAACTATTTAAAAGTACACTACTAGGTCAAGTTAAAAAGTACGATAAGCAAAAAAATAGGCATTCTTAAAATAAAATATGAGTGAGCTGTTGCTGATAGAAAAAGTTTAGGTAAGATTGAAAAGTTTGGTTGATTTGTTTGTGATTAAATAGCTATAATTTATAACTATTTAAACTATTTGCACGGTAAAATCTAATTGATCGTCTACCATTACGTTGAGCCTTACTGTACCAAATTTAAAAAATTTGAAAATCTTATTAAGAGCAAATTTTTACAGATAAATCATTATAATTACGTCTTCTTCTGGAGTGTGATTAAAAATAGGTAACGACGTAAGTCGCCTCTTAGTAAATAATTTGTATTATTATCATTCATATTTCAATTGTTTTTGTTTAATAAGGTTGGATTAAATTATTATATTATCTTTTTCTAACTCGTAATATTGAATAGAGAAGAAATTTTTAAGGAGTATTAAAAATTTTGTATTCAATTATTGGTTTAAAATTCATATGACGTCATTTTCAAGGGTTGAACTAATTAACTAATCGTCTAAATATAATACTTAGAGTTTATATATTATATATAGATATAGATATATATCTATTGTTACGTTCCCGTATAAATTTATACAAAATTTAAATCCAATCGTAATCACTAAAATAACATAAAATAAATATTGTTTTACAAAAATTTATTGGTGGCTCTTGTTTTTGGCACACTTTGTGTTGTGTATAAGTATACGTTGTAATTGTTCATAGTGACATTAGTTAATGTCATTTTTTTACTAGTTGGTACTCATGATTTTGTAAAAGGCCGGGAAGCCACTAATATAAATAGACGGTGTGTCAATGTTTGTCTCTATTATATCAAAATCAAGATGGCGGATGGTGCAAATTTGTGTGATACATGCAAACAAAAATTTAAAAAAGATGAATTTTATGTGTACTGTAATGGAATAAGTGGAAAGTATTTTCATATTAAATGTGTTTCTGTAAAGAAAAATGAATATAATGCTATTATTGCTAATAAAAACTTACAGTGGTTATGTGACTTCTGTTTGAACACCAACTGTCATAATCAAAATTTAATTGATCAACTGAACGAACTAAAAAGTTTTAACTATGAATTAATAAACGAAATCACAGAATTAAATAAAAAATGTTGTTTGTTTGGTCAAAAATTGTTAAAAATCAATGAAGAATTAACTAATAATAAGAAGGATAATATGTCTAAATATAAAAATGATATTAATACTGATGTTAACATTAAGTGCCCTCAGTTAGACGAGGCAAAAAATACAAATGAATTAATTGATTCTAATGCAATTAAAGAAAATAATGCAGAAAACATCATTGATCATGCTATTATAAGTACTCAGTCAGTGACAGTAGATGACGGTATTAAATTAACTTCAAATCTACCAAAAAATAATATTATTGTTGTCAATAACACTGAAAATGACAATATTGATAAAAAAGTTACTGATACAGCCGTTAATCCAACTGTGGAAAAAAATAAAAACAATACTAATGGAAGAACTACTAAATCGTATGCTGAAACGTTAAAAGAATCCAATTTAAGCAAACGTAGTACCGTTTTTGGGCAACGGAAAGATAACAATAACGTTTTGAAGTCAAATTAACGGATATGGATTTATGTCGGGCGGCTGGAAAAAGATACTGAATGTGAAAATGTTCTAGAATATTTACAAGAGTTAGGTACTGATTTTATATGTGAAAAAATATATGAAGGTGACTATACATCCGGATTTAAACTAGGCGCTCCAATTACTTTGCAAGATACTTTATATAATGCAGACTTTTGGCCACAAGGCGTTCTGATACGGCGATTTACTTTTAGAAAAAATAAGAACAACGCTGTTTTTTTAGGTGTAAAGAAGTAGACTCATATAATTTTAATTTGTTACATTTAAATACACAAGGTCTACGTAATAAAATATTGGAATTTGAAACTCAAGGACATAACTATGATATATTATGTTTCAGTGAACACTGGATGACCAGTAGTGAGGTTGATGTTTTAAAAATTGATAATTATATGATTGCTGATAGTTTTTGTAGAACCAATTATAAACATGGAGGTTCTATTATCTTGATCAGTAAGAATATTAATGATGCTTTCAAACCGTGTAACAATATCAAAAATCTCTCTGTCGAGATGCACTGTGAGGTATGCGCTATAGAATTTGTGAGTCTGAAAATCATAATAGTTGCAATCTAGCGATCACCTGCGGGTGATAAAGGTATTTTTTTGAATACAATGCATGACATCCTGCATCTTCTTCATAAAACAAAAAAGATTATTATTCTTGTCAGTGATTTTAATGTTAAATTTAATACAAATGATAGCTTCACAATTGATTTTATAGACCAATTAGAAACTTTTGATCTTCACACCACAATATTCACAAACACCAGAGGCAACTCTTGTTTAGATAATATAATAACAAATTTGTCCGATAACTTTACTGCTGAAACGCTTGATACATCACTATCGGATCATTTAGCAACCACTATAAAATTTAAAATAAAGCGATCTCAATTTAAGAGCCCTACGGTAGTCAACCAACCAATTACTAAACAAGGCCTTTTTCTATTGAATGGTTACATTCGTGACATAAACTGGGATTTTGTTGACAATTGCAATCTTTCCACTGAAGAGAAATTTGACACTTTCATCAATAAAATCTCAAATGGAGTAAATAGTGCCTTCCCAATTGTAACAAAATCGGTTAAAAATAATCGAAAAATTAAATGGTTTAATAAAATTCTAATTTCAATGCGTGAAAATTTAAAATTCCTTTATGATTTTAGTAAGAGTTTTGATGATGTGCAAAGTACCACAGCATATACCTAAAAATTATAAGATCAAATACAGAAAAGCTATTGAGCAAGCCAAACATGAAGCGAATGATAAATAATTATATAAAAAATGCGCGTAATACTGGGAAAGCTACATGGGAGGTTATCAATGAATATAGGCAAACTAAATACAGTAACGTAATAATAAAATTTTCCCCTTAAGGACCCACAAAAAATAAAAAATATAAAAAATTCGCTAGACCGGTTTCGACTACTTTTGTAGTCCTCTTCAGTAGCATAAACAATAAATAACCATAAAAATCAGAAATATCATAAAATTAGAAAATATAAATATACGAAATCAGAAATATAAATATAATAAAAAAAAAATAAAGGATTAGGAAAAAATATTTTAAGTGTGGAAAATCTTTTGCGGTTCATGAATGAGTTGGAACCCAGTATTAGTTTTACAGTTGAATATGAGAGAGATTCTAAGCTGCCTTTTCTAGATATTGAGATCACAAGGGATAATTACGCTTTGTCGTTCGATATTTATCGCAAGCCGACTAACGTTGACAGATTTATCCCAAGTGACTCTTTTTGCCATTGGAGTCAGAAAATGGCGGCTTTCAATTTCTTGATTAACAGGTTAATCACTTTTCCATTATCTCAATCCAATTACGACAAGGAATTGAAATATATCCGACGCGTGGCTGTCATTAATGGATATTCGTCCAGGTTGATCGACCAATTGTTAAGGAAGGCAAAATGGCGAAAGTCGATTATAACATCCAAGTGACCTTTTATGCGAATATTGGATTTTTGAAGTTAAACTGTTTTTTGCGGTTTGAAATCAAGAGGATATCTGGTTTGTTCTGGATATGGTGTTTTTATTTTATTGTTATTTTTATTATTGTTTTTATTTTTACATTTACATACTTTTACTATTATATTTATTTTCATTCTTATTGTTGTTTTTTATTTTTATATATTTCTACTTTTATTTCATTGTAATTTCATTTTTTTTTTATTGTTGTCTTTCATATATATTTTATTTCTATTTTATTGCGGTTTTTTTTTTTTTAATTAATTTTTTCATATTTATATATTTCTACTTTTATTTTATTTTTTTATATTTATTGGTTATTTATTATTATTATTTTTATATTTATTTAGGTATTTTTAACGAAGGAAAATATTTTTTCCTAATCCTTTATTTATTTTTTATTATATTTATATTTCTGATTTCGTATATTTATATTTTCTAATTTTATGATATTTCTGATTTTTATGGTTATTTATTGTTTATGCTACTGAAGAGGACTACAAAAGTAGTCGAAACCGGTCTAGCGAATTTTTTATATTTTTTACTTTTTGTGGGTCCTTAAGGGGAAAATTTTATTATTATGTATAATCCAGCCCACAGTACGGCTCAATATAGTGATTTGACTAATATGGTGTCCCGACCAAAAGAGCTATTAAGTAAATTTTTTGATCTTTCATTAAAATTTAATTATCTTACAGCTGATATTTCTTTTCTTACCAACTGCTCGAAAGCTGGGGTATTTCCCAAATTTATACGTATCACCAGTAAGTCTAACAGTCCATGTGCCCGTACGGCCATTGAACATGCTAAACGAAAATGGTTAAATTTGGAGAAAAATCAACTGTACTCCCTTCGTAGCAGAGTAGAAATAGAAAAATATAATCTACATATGAGATTAATAAAAAATCTCACCGAAGCGGAATTCGAAAATTGGATCACTTGGTTTCGCCGGATCAATGAAATAATTGATCACAAAATGACGCAGAAATATGACAAACTCCAGAAAAAGTTGTCAGCTCTGACCTCCATACCAAGATTTACGTTGAAACAGAATGGTGGGAGAAAGAGCTACAATCGAAGTAATGGTCGTTTACTGTCAGCTAACAAGCCTGTGCTCTCTTCAAAAGGCGTTGGTAATGACATAAACATAGTTCGTAATATTTCCTCTAAGGAATTTTCGGAGAATGAATTGCAGCTATTAAATAAAGGACTCAATTTTTCTCTGAAACCTTTAGTTGCGCCAATCATCGATATCGTCGCTGACATTGAGACGACTATCAAAAAAGCCCCAGAAAGTATGAAACATCAGATAAGGAGAAATGTACTACCTATCTTGGAGGCCAAAGATAAAGTGTCTAATAATCACGCGTCGTATCACAAATCAGTGAAATCCATAAAAGAAAAAGACGTCACCATCAGCAAAGCTGACAAAGGTAACGCGGTTGTAATTTTAGACAAGGAGGATTATTTCAGCAGAATGGAAAGTTTATTGAATGATGGACCATATGAGCGCGTTCAGAAAGATCCACTGCAAAGAAATATCAAAGAAGTGAAAGATGCACTACAGAAATGCAGCGCATTAATTGAGAGTAGAGACCGTCTAAAATTGCAATCGTCTAACCCTACCGCGTCTAAGCTTTACGGTTTGCCAAAAATACACAAGGAAGGAAATGGTATGCGGCCCATCGTTTCTGGAATCAATTCACCGACGTATAAAATCGCCAGGTGGTTGGTTACAGAATTCAGTAAATATAAGCAGCCGATGGGCTGTAGTGTCAAGAATTCCGTTGAGTTAATTGACAAACTTAAAAATGTTAAATTATCAAACGGAGATAAGTTGGTTTCATTTGACGTAACAGCTCTCTTCCCCAGTGTCCCAATAAATAAAACGTTGCGATACTTGGAGGAGTGGTTGGCGGAAAATAAAGTGTCTAAGATGGAAATAGAAGAATATCTTTTATTAACCAGATTATGCATGAAACAGACTTATTTTCAGTTCAATGGAAAATTTTATAAACAAGTTCATGGTACCAGCATGGGTAACCCACTCAGCCCTTTTATTGCCAACTTATTCATGTCAAAGTTGGAGACTATTACCAAACAAACGGCGGAATATTTTCCGGAGCACTGGTACGGATACGTAGACGATATTTTTTATAATATTAGATACGGAGAAGACCAGTGTGGAAAATCTTTTGCGGTTCATGAATGAGTTGGAACCAAGTATTAGTTTTACAGTTGAATATGAGAGAGATTCTAAGCTGCCTTTTCTAGATATTGAGATCACAAGGGATAATTACGCTTTGTCGTTCGATATTTATCGCAAGCCGACTAATGTTGACAGATTTATCCCAAGTGACTCTTTTTGCCATTGGAGTTAGAAAATGGCGGCTTTCAATTTCTTGATTAACAGGTTAATCACTTTTCCATTATCTCAATCCAATTACGACAAGGAATTGAAATATATCCGACGCGTGGCTGTCATTAATGGATATTCGTCCATGTTGATCGACCAATTGTTAAGGAAGGCAAAATGGCGAAAGTCGATTAAGGACAGTACAACGCTTGAAGTGAAAGAACCGGTTCTGAGAACGTCTTTAACTTTTTATGGCAAAAAATCAGTGTCGGTTTCTAATGCTATGAAAAGCTTCAACACGAACTTACAGGTAGCTTATACGGCCAATGATAAATTAAGTTCATTGTTGGGTAATACCAAGGACCGAATTCCGGATCTTCAAAAGTCTGGAATATATAAAATTAACTGTCAGAATTGTGATAAACATTACATCGGACAAACGCGGCGCCCTCTGAATGTGCGATACAAAGAACACGTTGCACATATCAGATATGGTCGTAGCGAAAAATCAGCAGTGGCTTCTCATGTGCACGAAACGGGTCATCAGGTTGGTGAGATTGAGTTGTTGAAATTAGTATCCAATCCACTTAAACTGGATGCCTACGAAAGTGTGTATATCAGCAGGATGGGAAAGAACACTTTAAATAATGACAGTGGTCCTGTTCCATTCTCTGATCTATACAGTCTGTGTGCTGGGAAGGTTCACTCAATGGAATCCACACATCCCGTGACTGGTCCAGATACCAGAACCAATCAGAACACGAGAATTTTGACGAGAAATCGTATAAAGCAGGCTTCAATTTCGCAATATCTGACATTTGTTTAAAACTCATTGCTATCATCCAAGTGACGTTTATGCGAATATTGGGTTTTTGAAGTTAAACTGTTTTTTGCGGTTTGAAATCAAGAGGATATTTGGTTTGTTCTGGATATGGTATTTTTATTTTATTGTTATTTTTATTATTGTTTTTATTTTTACATTTAAATACTTTTACTATTATATTTATTTTCATTCTTATTGTTGTTTTTTATTTTTATATATTTCTACTTTTATTTCATTTTAATTTCATTTTATTTTTATTGTTGTCTTTCATATATATTTTATTTCTATTTTATTGCGGTTTTTTTTTTTTTTTTAATTAATTTTTTCATATTTATATATTTCTACTTTTATTTTATTTTTTTATATTTATTGGTTATTTATTATTATTATTTTTATATTTATTTAGGTATTTTTAACGAAGGAAAATATTTTTTCCTAATCCTTTATTTATTTTTTATTATATTTATATTTCTGATTTCGTATATTTATATTTTCTAATTTTATGATATTTCTGATTTTTATGGTTATTTATTGTTTATGCTACTGAAGAGGACTACAAAAGTAGTCGAAACCGGTCTAGCGAATTTTTTATATTTTTTATTTTTTGTGGGTCCTTAAGGGGAAAATTTTATTATTATGTATAATCCAGCCCACAGTACGGCTCAATATAGTGATTTGACAGTAACGTAAGTGAATGTTCTCTAACTGCAGATAATATAAATGAGTTTTTTGCTAACATAGCTGAAACTATTTTAGGTGAGCTTCCTGATATTTCTAATAATGCTATTAACAGTTGCATATCTGCAGTTTCATTTGTTCAAACTGATAATGATACTCTCTTCACTTTTCAAGAGCTATCTTACATTCAAGTACGAGATTTAATGCGATCTCTAAATAACAGCAGTAGTAAAGATATATATGGTTTCAATATGCCAATTCTTAACTGTATTATTAATGAAATATACATAGGTACCTCTGACTAAATTGCTCAATGAGTGTATCAAAAATGACGTATTTCCTAACTCATTGAAGATGTCCCGTGTAGTACCGGTACATAAAAAACATTCGATTAATATAGCAACTAATTACAAGCCTATATCAATTATTCCATTATTTGGTAAAATTTTAGAGAAGGCTATGAAATAGTATTTTACAATATAAGTTCGGTAAGTTGCGTTTACTGATCGAGAAAATGTTGCAAAAACGAGACCCGCAGGGTCGAGTTTTTGCAATTTTCGAGATCAGTAAATGCACTTAACGCATCGTGTATTGTATAATGTTTTTTGCACGATCGATTTAAAATAATTACAGAATAAAAATATGTTAAATAAAAAATAAATTTCGGATAATATAGGTGAAATTTATATTTCTATGTTATGACATAGAATGCTATGAATAAATATTATAAATATTCATAACAACTAATACAAATCTCTGTAGTGACAATTGACAACTATATTTGTAAATAAAAAATTAAGTGTCAATATTTCACTGGCGTGAATATCTTTTTTGAATTTTCTATTAAAAAAATTGACGAAAATAGTTTATTAAACTATAATATTAGTGAGAATAATGAAATTGATGAAGCATTTTATTTTTGGCTGCAAATTTATTCTCGCAAAATGAAAAGAAGATTATGAAAACCACAGAAAATTTTAATGATTGAACGATCTTTTGAAATATCAATAAAATAAGAAGATTAATGCCAACAATAATAATAATAATGTGCAAACTAGTGAAAATTTTCATATTAATCGATATATTTTCCCAATTGTTCAAATTGTACTTTTAATTTCAATATAAATAAATAATTACAATCATTTTTGAGCTAATTTCACTTACCACACTCCTATTCACTTACCACGCATCTATTTCACTTACCGCACTGTTATTTTTTGGTTTCCATGGATATAAAAAAACGTTCGGGAAATGTAACTTACCAGCATTGTCAACAGCATCGGTAAATGCATGAAAATACACGATCGTGCAAAAAATCAAATAAACGATTATTTTGAATCAAATTCTTTATTCTGTGATGAGCAGTATGGTTTTAGAGCAGCTAGAGCGACAACCATGGCCATAAACGATCTAATTGAGTTTGTAAATGTCAGTATTCTGAATAGACAACTTGTAGGGGCTACGTTTTGTGATCTAAGCAAGGCTTTTGATTGCGTTTCACATGATATTTTAATTCACAAGCTAAAAGGGTATGGATTTTCTCTCAACAGTTTGGACCTGGTACGATCGTATCTAATAGAACGGTATCAGATAGTTAGTTTTAACAATGACACTTCGAGTGCTTTGCCTATCCATCACGGTGTACCACAAGGTTCAGTGTTAGGTCCTACATTATTCTTAATTTATAATAATGATTTACCAAGAAATAATCCGCAATCTAAATTTATTTTATTTGTTGATGACACAACAGTGGCCAATACGAGTAATAGTTACGAATCTTTGAAAATAGCCATGGATAAAGCTTATGATAATATTAAATCATGGTATGCTGTCAACAAACTCAGTCTCAATAACTCTAAAACACACAATATGATATTCAATGACGGTTCTGAAAACAGGGATATTGCATCGATAAAATTTCTAGGACTATATATAGATCCAAAATTAACTTGGGATTGTCATATCGATGAAATTGGCAAAAAGATCACTAAGGGTATTTTCTTATTAAGAAGTCTCTCTGGAATTGTATCAAATAATGTGTTACTAACAACTTTCCATGCATTGGTGCAAAGTCATATCTCTTACGCACTAATCATATGGGGACACTCAAAAGGCGCAAAAAGAATATTTAAACTTCAACGAAAAGCCATAAGGGCCATGTTCAAATTAGGATTTAAGGAAGATATGCATGAATTTTTTTGTAAATAATGAAATTCTAACTGTACCGTCTCTTTTTATTTACCAATCTTTGATTTATGTGAAAGAACACGAATGTGACTATTTAACGCATAGTGAAATGCATTCCTACGGAACCAGAAATAGAAAAAATATTTATATTGACTTCCATCAAGTTAACAAAACTAAAACTGGCATTTGCTGTTACGGGCCAAAACTATTCAATAAGTTGCCTCCTCATGTTAAAAATTTAGGCATTAATCGGTTTAAGCACGTTATTAAATGCTTACTGATCAAGAATTGTTTTTATAATATTGATGATTATTTTAACACAACATTTTAGATATTTAGACTTTTTTTTATTGTTTTTAATTTTGACTTGTGTAAACATATTTTTTGTACTAACATCAATAAATATTATTATTATTATTATTATTATTGTTATAATGGAATAATTCTTTTTATTTTTGGATTTCGAGAACAAAAAATCACTAATTGGACGGGTATTATTAATTTTGTAATTTAATTCAGGTATGTAATTGTAATTAAATAATATTTCTTTGTTCAACCACGTGTGTAAAATTTGTTTTTACCTGTTCAACACTGGACCTTACGTTCAATTTTCAACATTATTCAGTACTAAATTATTAATAAATAAGGTACCTAAGGCATTTAAGGCCCAGCGGGTAATAAGGCCCATTAGCTATATTTCTTACCAAGAAAAGTTCTCTAACTTATCAACAAGTTTAAAATGAACTTTCAATCATTTCAAAACCAGATACAAAAGTTGAGCTACTCAGAGTAACAAACTCATGTCATATTTTAACAAACAAATTTAGAGGTTACATTTTCGTTCGTTGATATAAAAATTGTGCACATTGTGAGTGTTATATTAATGATTTTTGAAAGGTATGTTTCTTTCAAATTGTTATCAAAATCGAAAAAAATTAATATTCTTTAAGTTTTACATCAACTAATTTAGTTTATTTCTAAAGTATTTATATAAAATGTATATAAGCATAAATATTGACATGTTGATAATAAGGCCCATGCAAATTTTGTTTGGGCTTTACTACCAACACAATTAAAATCAAACACTACAAAGTCAAATCAATTAAAACAGGTCTGAAGTCATTAACAAATGAAGCAAAATTAGACGCACAACCTTAAATTACTATAGTTACTCTAATATAAAAATAACAAAAAGAAAAAGGACAAAAAACTAAGTACATTTAATTTTGATTTATTTGTTGCATTTGTTTAATGATGCCAGATCAGTTTTAGTTGGCTTGGTCGAATTTTTATTTTTATTCCTTAGTGTTTGGAAGTATGGCTGATAAAAAGAAGAGAGCGTTGTGGTCTGAGGAAGCACTGGCATCAGCCTTAAGCTATGTCACTCGACATGGCAATCAAAGAGAGGTTGCAAGGAGATTCGGAATTCTAAGAAGAACTCTTAGATTTAATATTTATTTATTTCGACTTAATATATTCAAACACCTAGTACTTGACTTATGCGAAAAATATGATAAAAAAATTAAAAATTAAAAATAATGACTAAGGTAATTTTTTTTATTGTTGATTTTAATAACAGTCACGTAGTCAAGCGGGATTCAAGGATTTTCGAAACTTTTTTGAACGTGTAAAAATTACAAAATATTTTGATATATAAGTTCAAGTTATTCTTAAAGTATTTTTAAGTTCAAGTTATTCATAAAGTAATTAAAATCCCCCAATTAATTTAAAAAAAAAAATAATAAATGTACTATTTCAGGCAGTTGTAATAGGTGGGCCTTATTTTCTACACCAGTCGGAAATAAGGCCCAATTGCAGACACTTTTTAGAATCAAATTTTTGACTTGTATAATTACAAATTCATTAATTTTTTTAGGAATTTTTATAAAAAAATAAGTAAATTTTTATAAGTAAATACTATATTTTTGATATTTTATAAGGTATATAAATAATAAGCATATTTTGCTTAGGTGGGCCTTAATTGCCTTAGGTACCTTATTACAAAATTTGTGTTTGTAATGTTATTAAATTTGTTAATTATTCAATGCTATTAATTTTGTAATATAATTCAAAATTTATAGTGTCAAAATTTAGTTTACAAGGAAAATTTTTCAATTGAGACAGTAATTAATTGAAAGTTTCATTAATATTCTAGTAGAGTTACACTTAGTGTCTGTAACTACGTATATATGTATAGTGTAGTATATGAAGTCGGTGAGTTACTATCTGTAACCCAATAATATTATATGGTAATAACACTAATAACGTCGGTAAATATATGGTTATCATAATGTTTATGTATTTCATGGTAATTAATCATCTGATTTCATTTCATTCATACAGCAGTGTCAAGTTTATTTTGCGATAATGTGATCATTTTATACTTGATGCGATTGCAACAGCTTTTAAAACTAAAAAATGCTAAAGTGTATTTCATAATTATTATTTCTTATCCAACAATGTATTCCAGGGTGATTTACGAATTAGTTAAGTTTTACCCAAAAGATACTCGTCTTTATAGATTCAGTTAAGGTACCATTACAGTGGGATTTGTCGAAAAATAGACAAATTTTCGCGAATTTTTTTCGGATAGACAGGATCGGGGAATGGGAATGAATTTTTTTTTACGATTAATACCACTATTTAGCAATATAAAAATATTTTTTTATACCATCACAGTGTGATCTGCCGAAAATAGACAAATTTTCGCGATTTTTTTTTTCGGATGGATAGGATGGGGAAATGGGGATGAATTTTTATTAACGATTAATTCCGCCATTTAACAATACAAAAATATTTTTTTATTCATTTTTACTTATTTTTTATAATTATTATAATTTTTTGAAAAAAGCGTCTTTAAAAAATGGCGGAAAAGTGTACACACGATTGCGACCGCAGTTTTCATCCGAAAAAAAAAATCAAATAGATTATCAATCTGTAGCTATGCCGATATGTACCTATGGGAGCTTTTTTTTCTTGAAATTTAAAAAAAATGGCGGCGGTTTGAATAAAAAATACAAAATTTTTTATAGTTTTTCATGTAAAAAAATAAGAAGATTTCAAAGGAAAAAAAAGCTCCCATAGGTACATAGCGGCTTACCTAAAGATTTATAATCTATTTGATTTTTTTTCGGATGAAAACTGCGGCCTCAATCGTGTGTACCGTTTTCCGCCCTTTTTTTGAAAACACTTTTTAAAAAAATTATAATAATTATAAAAAATAAGTAAAAATGAATAAAAAATATTTTTTGTATTGTTAAATAGTGGTATTAATCGTTAATAAACATTCATCCCTATTTCCCCATCCTATCCATCCGAAAAAAAAAAAATCGCGAAAATTTGTCTATTTTTCGGCAGATCACACTATGATGGTACCTTAATAGTATATTACTTGGCAAGCACCGTGTTATTTTTGTAGCCTCGTATGCATTTTGAGAATCCGAAGCTGAAAGCCGATGATACTTAAGCATCCATGGCCGCGAAAATAAACTTACGAGCCGAATATGAGTGAGTTATTTTTTCAACCGGAAAAAATGATTAATGAATTGACAATAATAAATAAAAAATAATAATAATATTAATGGAAATTGAAATTTTAATAAAAATGGAAAAAATGAATAATAGGCGTCTATAAAGAAAACTGTTTTCATAGAAAAATCTATTTACTATTGACGGTAAGCGCTTAGTTACGTTCCTACGAAGGCAAGGATTTACTTACGTTCCTAGGATGACAACTAAGTTATTTACGTTCCTAGGCAGGTAAGTGTTTTACACGACAAGCTACCCTGATATGTATAAAATGCCAACCTACGATTCAAAACGTTGAAAAAAGCACCTTTTTTATATAGATTCTAAATCTCAAATTATAACCATCAGGAAACTAGAAAAATATAAAATTAACTACTAATTCTAAGTACGTTTTTATTTAATAACAAATGGGTATTTTTTATCACTCATATTTAGAAATTAACACTGCTGACATCTTTAAGTTTTGTAGTACATACTAACTAAATAAAACAGATTCTGAACAGTGAAGAATTTTTAGTTAACTAAATCTCTGATATTTCGAAATCATTATAAACTGTTGAACTCATCATCGTGAAAATCAATAGGATCTTATTCGAATTGACGAATGATACAAAAAATTTTCAAGAATTAGTAAAATATTTTTTAAAAAGTGGAAAATAGATCATCTGACAGAAAATGATCTTCCGTTTTCAAAAAATTGCACTGGAAGTTTATTTCTTAATCCACAATACAATAATTTTTATTGTCAAAACATGAGCTTGGTGTGTTGCCAGACATTGCTGCTATAATATTTGCATTATTCAGGAGCTGAAATAGTTTCTGAAGAGGTTACATCTCCAGACAATAGTCATAAATGGCAAAATTATATAGGTTTTTGGTGATTGTCACCTTAAAGAAACCATATAAAATATGTACCTAAATATTGTCATATGTATTGTCATTTTTTATGTTCAGAATTTAATAAAAATTTTTTGGGAGTCTTCCACCAGTTTTTTTTAATAGATTTTACGGTACTATAAGTAATCCTAAATGGCAACATTGTGTGGGCTTTTGATGACTGTCACCTAAAAGAAACATAGAAAATATGTACTTAAATAATGTATTTCGTCACTTTTTATGTTCACATTTTAATAAAAAATATTTTTTTGAAAGTATTGCACCCATCTTTATTTAATGGACTTTATGGTGGCATAATTACCCATGAATATCAACATTATATATTTTTTTGGTGATTGTCACTTTAACGGAACCACATGAAATATATATTTAAATAATATATTTTGTCATTTCTTTTATTCCTTTTTTAATAAAAAATCCTTAAGAATATACAAAATATCGCTTGAAGCATTCCCTAACGATTGAACTTTGGTTCATTTCCCTAGCTTATCTAGTTCACGGGAAAAATGAGTTTAAAAAATCCCTTCAAAATTACACTTTTGTTTATTATCTCGAGAACGGTTCAAGGTCAAGGTCCAAAAACCATATGTGCTATTTTCTAATGACATCCCCTTCCAACTATAAACACTATTTTGAAAATATCTCTCGGGGGTCATTTCACTATACCGTCAGTTGGGGCAAATCCGAGCGATTTTAAGTGCTTTAGTATCAAAAAAAAGAAAAAAAATTAAGCACAATACAGCTTTCATTTATTGTACATGTATTGTCAAGAAAACACCAAACATTTTGCTGCCACTCACCTTATAATACATAACCGTTTCGTTTGTACAGTAGTTTCTTTATAAGATTTCAAAACGTGCCTTATATTTAAAAATTATAAAAGACGTGCCTGTAGAATAACAAAATATATAGATGTCACGTTCATCGCTTTTCTTCGATGACTAACTCATCACTGAGAAAATCCAGTAGCATATATTGATCTGTGACCTTGTGTGATCATAATACTGACGAAGAAATATCGAGAGGCAGCTCTGTCCGGATACGCCCCAAATGATGGTACTTATGACGCTAAACCCTTTATGTTTTATTGTTTAAATATTAAAAAAAGACCGCCGTGAGCAACAGAGCCCCATCACTGGAGTCGAATTTTTCCTTTCATATTCGGTATTTTCGAAATTTATGTTTTATTTTTAAATATTAAAAAAGGGCTTTAAAGAATGAACTGGAAGGACTTTTTTGAAAACATTTTTTCTTTTCAAAAAACACAAAATTCCTATTTTGTAAATAAAAAGTGACATTGATGACATTTTTTAAATTACTTGTTTATTACATAGGGTTTGTAAAAATGGTGGGGATGAAGGTTAAAAAATAAAACCCCCAAAACACATCTAACTCTGCCAACATACAAAATTTCAACCCCTTAGGTTATTTCTGAGGGTCTGTCGATGTGTCAGCCTCCTCTCTACTCGCTTTCAATCGCCTTAGGAAACTAAATTTTGGATATGTTGTAGATAATTGACCAAAACATTATATCCAACTATAACAATAATAAATTGTTATATAGGATTATATTCACATATTTTTACAACAATTACCTAATACACTCATACGTCACCAAAAATGGTGGGATATTTTCTCCCTCTCTTAGGACAATTGGTTTTCAAATTTCAGCGATACATACAATATTTTTATTCATTACAAAAATTTCAACGCGATCGTGTAAAACATAAATCGGAAATAAACACACATTGTTGTAAAATTGTTTTTCTTTATTTAATTGTTAAATAAATGCTTCTCACCAAATAAAATTTTGTGAAATAATTTTCAAACTTCCAACTTGAGTTAAACATTTCGGCACCTTCTTCGAAAAATCTGTTGTATTATTTTAAATATTTTAACAACAGAAAAGGAATTTTCGACAGGAGTTATTCATCTAATCGTGAAAAAAGTCGAATTAAATCATCTTCAGTCAACTCAGTGCATTTATTTGACAACGGTATATTACGTTTTCCAAAAATAACCAGATCAACCAATATTTTCATAATCCTTTCATTTATCACCACACCCTTTCCGTTTTATAATCACCTACATAAATTCAGAACACTCATTTATCACCATTTAGTTTTTTTTTTACATTTTATTTCATCCACAATATCAAGAAATGTCAGACTTCATGTAATTTTGACATTTGTCAAAAAACGTGCGAAATCATAGACAAACAACCGCACCTCTTCCTCATACCACAGATATATCTTCTGCTTATAATCGTTTCAGTAGATTAGTAGGATCCATTATTTGTATATAACATCTAAAGCCTCGCTTCCACTGTCAATTCAATTCTAATTATCTGGCTTACAAGCAAATAAAAATCAACGAACATCGTGGTCGTGTTTCTTTCACGACAGTTAAATCATTTACATAACTACTTATTTTAGCTTATTTTTATTTTATTCTATTTTATTTTATTACATTATAAAAAGTAGTTATAGAAATGGTAGCAGAGATCTTTAAACGATTGTAAATAAAACACAAATTAGTTCTTTTTAAATTTCATTAATTTATTTCATTCATAATCATTACATACATTTTTTTTGTCCCCTTCAATTAATCAATAATCATGGTCCTGGTTAAATCCCCATCTTCTGAATCCATTTACAACCTACGGAAACGTAATGTACAACAAGCCGACGCATCAACTCCTCAAGCCACATTTTCAACTGCTGTTACGACCACAGTAGGAAGCACATCGACAAGCACGCAAGCAACAGCAGCGTGTACCGGTGCGATACCCAAATACTCTACTCAAGAGGCCGCTTGTGTAAAACCAAGTGAGAAACCAGACGACAAACTATCGGAGTCGTTTGAAACGCCGAAACGTTTTTCGAATCCAGAGTATACGACAATCGAAAAACAGTCGTATACTTCAGAAGAAGAAGATTTTCAGCAGCTAAACGCAGCTTCAAACAAGAAGGATCCCGATAAAACAAGAATTTCGACGTTTCAAACCGCAACACAAACAGATCAACAACAGGCTTCAACTGGAACGCATGCAAACGATCACGTAATTCACATGTTGGCACAAGCTACCGCTATGAATTCAACCTTGATCCACGCCTTAAACGACCGCATGGAAAACATGATGACGTCAGATGTGCTGCGTCCCAATGTTAGCCAGTTGTTTTCAAAAATACCAAATACAGATGGTTCCTCACCTGATTTACTGATAGAATTTATAATAGAGATGGACGAAATAACCCAACTTGAAATAGTTCCATTTCAAAATCTATTAAAATCAGTAATGATGGTTGTTTCCGGAGAACTACGTTCATTTCTCGCGATGTGTGCTAAAGATAAATTAACTTGGACGGTATTAAAAAAGGAACTACTCAAAACATTCTTAACAAGGCAACAAATTAACAGAATTATCCTCTCAAGAATATTCAGGTATCAGAAACCGGAAGAAACACTCATCGACTTCTCTAAAGACGTTTACCGCGTTGCTTGTGCGCTGAATTCAGTAGACGACGACTCAATTCTCGCGCATATTTGGGACAGTTGCAATTCAGATTATCTACAACTAATCTGTCACATTCCCATTCCACGAACTATGCAGGAGCTATTTACCATTGCCAAAAGATTAGAAGACGCAAGACAACGTATAAAATTGGCTCAACAAAGAGAAACTGAATCGACGTCTACTTCAAAAAACTTGTTAGTGTCAAGGATGTGAATACTTCGGAGCCACGGTCGAAGATTTTTACACCCTTGATGAAAAGCTTTAATATTTCATCGAAGTGCTTTAATAAATATTATAATACACTGCCGTTCATAGATGTTGAACTAAACAATATTAAAATGAGTGCCTTAATAGATAGTGGGTCGACTACGAACTATATAAATAATGAATTAATAAAAAACTTAAAATCTAATAATAATAAAAATTACACTATAACTAAAACTAATATAAAAATAAAACTACCTAATAATAAAACTACAACTATACATAAAATACTAACAACTATCCTAAAAATAAATAACTTAACCTGGAAAACTAAATTCTACGTAATAAAAGATCTATCTACACAATTAATACTAGGTAACTCATTCTTAATAAAAACAAAAGCAATATTAAACTACAAAAACAAAACAATAAACTTTAACTTCAGCAGTCAACATTCAACAACGGCAATGTTACACTTAAAAACAATCGAAGACAATTTGAATCTACTTGTTGAACTTCCATTTCAACTTTCCGAATCAGACCAAGAGGATCTCAATGCTATACTCACGGAATTCCAACACGTATTAACCGATCGAATTGGCTATGCTGCGCAATATAAGATGAAAATTATTTTACGTGATAAGACACCAGTATACCAACGGCCATACTCAATGCCACCACCAAGAGCGGAACACATGAGAAGACTTTTGGATACACTTCTCGAACAAGGGGTGATTCAAAAAAGCAAGAGTCCGTTCGCGAGTCCAGCCTTTTTAGTACCTAAAAAAGACAATACCTTCAGACTCGTGATCGACTACAGAAAATTGAATAAGTCTTTACTTTACGATCCGTTTCCACAACTCGACATAAATCAAGCCTTCATGTCGTTGGGTGGAGCTAAAGTATTTTCACGGCTAGATATCGGCAACGCCTACTATCAGTGTCCATTAGATTACAAATCACGTAAAATAACAAGTTTCATCACGGTACATGGTCAATTCGAGTTCACCAGGTTCCCAATGGGTTTGGCGACCAGCAGTCAGGCATTAAATCGGATCCTGAACGAAATTTTGGGTGATCTAAAATATAAATATTGTACACAGTATAGCGACGATCTTTTAATATGGTCACCGTCCATCGACGAACATAAAACTCACCTACGAGAAGTTCTACAACGTTTAGGAGATGCTGGATTTACTATAAATCCTCACAAATGTCAATTGTTCATGAAGAAGCTGCGCTTCCTCGGGCACGTCATTTCCAGTGAAGGACTTTCCGTAGATAATGACAAGATTCAAGCTGTCATCGATTTACCACCACCACGGAACTTGAAACAGCTCCGTAGTTTTCTGGGGATGGCGTCATTTTTCAGCAAATTCATCCCAAAATTTGCCGAGTTAGCAGCACCACTTAACCACCTAAAAAAGAAGGGAATTAAATTTCAATTTGGACCAGAACAAATGGAGGCTTTTCAAAAAATCAAAGACAAGCTTACCGCCACTCCAGTCTTGAAGTTCCCCGACTTCAGTAAGTCATTTATACTGAAATGTGATGCTTCCGACAATTGTTTGGGAAGTGTGTTGCTGCAAAAACATGGCGATGACATCCATCCAATCGCATACGCCTCCAGAAAGCTTACAAATCCTGAAAGCCGCTATACCATCTACGAAAAAGAAACACTTTCTCTTGTATGGAGCGTACAGAAATTTAAAGACTACTTACAACACCAGAAGTTCGAAGTACACTGCGACAACAACGCCGTTACTCATCTCTATAATTCACCAAAACAGTGCGGCCGCACAGCTCGGTGGATGTTGAGCTTAGCGGACTTCGACTTCTCCGTCGTTCATATTCGTGGCGATATGAACATCGCAGACGCTCTGACACGCCTATACAAAGACGACGATGAACAACCACCTGACAAAACAAATTCACCATCAGAAAATGTGAAATCCTATGACGATCTTCCTAATATAATACCACCACCCCGATGTAATTTATTGACATCCGTTCCTGAAGTTTTTCCCTCCATAAAACATCACCAGAATACTGACGAAGAGTGCAGCAGCGTCATACGGTACCTGGAACAAGGTATCGACAATGATGTCACAAAAAACTTCTGCCTTTCCGCCGGTGTCTTATGTAAAATGGTTGGAAAACATCGACAGAAACGGATATACATACCAGCATCACTTAGGAAAATCATCATATATTATTTTCATAATGCGTCGACTCATCCGAATTCCACCAAGACCTATCGGAACATAGCTCGACGATTCGTTTGGCCTCGACTATTCCAAGATGTACGTGACTACGTCATGGCTTGTGATATCTGCCAGAGATGTAAGCCCCTATCGAAGAAAACCGGTGCCCCCATGTATAATGTGGTACCTAAAATTTCCCTGGTATAAAATCGCAATCGATCATTGCGGACCTATCGCCTCCAGCTCTAAAAGAAACAAGTATTGTATTATTATCGCTGACACATTTTCGAAGTTTTTGCAAGCCATACCTGTTTCAAGACTCACTTCCAAGGTGACAGTCCAGAAGATGGAAGCGCTATTTTACCAATTCGGCCCGCCAGCGATAATTGTTTCCGACAATTCTCGCTCGTTCTGCTCCAAGGAGTTCCACGCGATGTGTCTCAGGTGGGGAATTAACCACGTCACCACGACACCCTCTCACCCAAGTTCCAACATCGCCGAACGCTACGTCAGGACTGTCGTGACCAATTTGTCCACTACGATTATGGAACATAGTGCCAAACGTCGTGACTGGGACAAATTCATTGGCTCCGTCGTGTACGCCTACAACACCACCTCGCACGACAGCACGAAGCACACACCGTCATCGATCTTCTTCAAAAGAGAATTGTTAAATCCATTTGACAATCTATATGACGTCAGACGTATTCTACAAGGTGATAAAATACCTACACGACAATCTGTAGAATCGTATCTTCGTCAAGCTAGTGCACGACAGTCCAGATACTTCAATCGACGTCGACCACCATCGCATAAGTTCAAGGTTGGGGACACCGTTATGCAGAAAATTATCCGAATATCCAAACCGTACACCACCACCAAAAAATTTCTGCCGAGGTGGAGCAAGCCACGACAAATACTCCGTTTTACAACACCTGTATCAGTTGTACTCCGTGATTGGAACACAGGTCGCATACACCGAGCACACGTCGACCAAATTAAGCGCTACCATCCACGTACCCCTCAACGCGCCGGAGACCGGCATCACTAATACTAAACATCTTCGGTAGTATAATGGTCAGTATCACCACCTATCACACTGGGGCCGACATTCGCTTCCGCATCGGAGGCCGCGATCGTCAACATCCATCACATCCGGATTCGCCATCCAAAAAAAAAAAAAAACTATTGTCCTGTGGAGAAGATAATATAACAATAATAAATTGTTATATAGGATTATATTCACATATTTTTACAACAATTACCTAATACACTCATACGTCACCAAAAATGGTGGGATATTTTCTCCCTCTCTTAGGACAATTGGTTTTCAAATTTCAGCGATACATACAATATTTTTATTCATTACAAAAATTTCAACGCGATCGTGTAAAACATAAATCGGAAATAAACACACATTGTTGTAAAATTGTTTTTCTTTATTTAATTGTTAAATAAATGCTTCTCACCAAATAAAATTTTGTGAAATAATTTTCAAACTTCCAACTTGAGTTAAACATTTCGGCACCTTCTTCGAAAAATCTGTTGTATTATTTTAAATATTTTAACAACAGAAAAGGAATTTTCGACAGGAGTTATTCATCTAATCGTGAAAAAAGTCGAATTAAATCATCTTCAGTCAACTCAGTGCATTTATTTGACAACGGTATATTACGTTTTCCAAAAATAACCAGATCAACCAATATTTTCATAATCCTTTCATTTATCACCACACCCTTTCCGTTTTATAATCACCTACATAAATTCAGAACACTCATTTATCACCATTTAGTTTTTTTTTTACATTTTATTTCATCCACAATATCAACAAATGTCAGACTTCATGTAATTTTGACATTTGTCAAAAAACGTGCGAAATCATAGACAAACAACCGCACCTCTTCCTCATACCACAGATATATCTTCTGCTTATAATCGTTTCAGTAGATTAGTAGGATCCATTATTTGTATATAACATCTAAAGCCTCGCTTCCACTGTCAATTCAATTCTAATTATCTGGCTTACAAGCAAATAAAAATCAACGAACATCGTGGTCGTGTTTCTTTCACGACAGTTAAATCATTTACATAACTACTTATTTTAGCTTATTTTTATTTTATTCTATTTTATTTTATTACATTATAAAAAGTAGTTATACAACTGGTTTGGAAAAGTTTTAATGCTCCGATTAAAAAGATCCCAAAACTTCCCAGTACACTTTCTGAGGTCCTTTCTTCTTTTCAGGAAAAAATCCTATTTTGTAAACAGTAATTGACATTAATAAAATTTTTTTAACTTTATTATTTAAATCTTATATTATTTTATCAAATTAAATTTTTTTAATCGAATTTTTCCTTGAATATTTCCTGTAGAAAAAAAATGTCTAATATATATATATATATATATATATATATATATATATATATATATATACATATATATATACATATATATATATATATATATATATATATATATATATATATATATATATATATATATATATATTTTTTTTTTTCCCGCTACCTTTTGACATATGTAGGGCCGCCTATGGAAATTAAGAGCTGAAATTTGGTAAGTGGGGCTCGTTCCGATGCACAACAATACTATCAAAGTGGGGTCAAATTTTGGATCGGACCCAACTTTTAAGGGGGTGGTGAGAGGCAACAAAACAATAAAACTTTTCCAAACTGGTTGGAAATAATGTTTCGGTCAATTACCTACAACATATCCAAATTTCAGCTTCTTAGGATGGTTTGGAGGGAGTAGAGGAGGAAAAAAGAATTTTGGCTGGATCTAACGCACCCACAGCTTCCCAGAATTAACTGAGAGGGTTGAAATTTGGTATGTTGATAGAGTTCGTACCTAGGGTCTGCTTTTTGGAGGTTTTAATACTTTTTTTTAATTTTTAAGTTACAATTTCCCCCCCCCCCCCATTTTTAAGTTACAATTTCTTGCTTTTTTGACGTTTCCGAAGTTTTTACCGCTCGCATAGGTCACCCAGATAAACCTAGAGGCATGGAGTTTTGTATTTGGATTGAGCTAGTATCAAGAGGGTGCCTTTTGTGGGTCTCAGCTTTTAAGCCGTACTCCCACCATTTTTATACCAAAAAGAACATGATTTTTCTTGTTTTTTAACAGTTTCGTTCGGGTCAAATGCTCCGCAGAAAAACCTAGAGGGCTGAAATTTTGTGTACAGGTTAAGCTAATAGCCAGCCACTGCTTTTTGGAGGTTTCAACTTTTAGCCCGTACCCGCACGATTTTTACACCAATATTTCCTTGATTTTTTGGCCTTTTTTCTAACACGTCTAGAGACTCTCTAAGGAAACCTAGAGGGCTGAAATTTTGTACCTGTATTGAGTTGGTATCCAACTAGTGTATTTTAGGGATTCCACATTACTTTTCCCCCCACCTCTCCCATTTTTACATCGGAATTCAATGGTATTGTTAAATGTGTGTTAAGTGCATTAATTTTATTCTAATGCAAAGTAGGCGGATAGTAATTTTAAAAAATAAAATAAAAATGAACTTACTTTTACAACAAATGCGATACACAAATATTAAGTAATTTAAAAATGTTATTAAAGTCACGGTTTATTTATAAAGTAGGAATTTTGGATTTTTATTATTTATAAAATAGAAATTTTGGATTTTTTTGGAAAGAAAAAATATCTTCATAAAGGCCTTCCAGTTTACTATTTAAGTTCCTTTTTTAATATTTAAAAATAAAGCGCAAAGGCAATTGGCGGATAAGCATGGGTAGGAACACAGAACAAATAGAACGAATACATCTATCTCTTTTCTGCAATCACTCATGTGCTTTTATGTGCATCTTAGGCTGCTTAGTCCTCATTCATTCGCCAGCACTCAATGGGTATGTTTCAATTGTTGTTATATTGTTACCTCTCGTATTAATAATAATAATAATAATAATAATAATAATAATAATAATAATAATAATAATAATAATAATGTGTTTAACGTCCGTTCTTAAGATTTTTCAATCTATAACAGACGCCACCCACATCATTATTTGTATGCCTTTATTCATACATTACATATTATTTTACGTTACATGATGCATTTAATGATGTGGGTGGAGGACAAGGAAAGTGGGGCTGGGGGCTAGGATTTGGAAGCTGTACGTCTGCAGCCGTTTTCTTAAGGAACTATGCCGATACTCATCTGGAGTTGTGAAGGGAAACTGCAGAAAACCTTCACGAGCATAGCCGGCCGCGGGATTTGAACCCTCGACCTACCGAGGTCGGCAAACGCTAAGCGCACAAGCACGCTCGACCACTCCGCTGGTTTACCTCTCGTATTAACACGGTATATGTACGTGGTATACGTACATCATATGTACCACCACCACGTACATATTATATTATATGTATGTATGCAAGACACTAATACACACAACATCCAACGGACTAACACACACAACTCCGCGTGCACATATATAACATAGTGAGGGTTTATTTTCTATCCTTTGTGGTTACGCTCGTTTCCCTAGTATAGACATAGTAATGTTCGTTCTCTTTGTTCTCTGGGTAGGAATGCCCTCGTACGAGTTGTGCTGGCTTTTTTACTGCTAACTGTTATCAGCACAAAATTGAAACTTACTGAGATTCAGCCCTTAAAAACTTAAAACCTTTTTTAAAAGCCCCGATTAACGGGCCACTCATCATTTTCTTGAAACCACCAAAACGACAAATCGCTTATAGACTTTGAATTACGTTGCGCTTGTAGATATTCATTACCGAAGATGAAAGGAAAAATTCGACTTCCGTGATGGGGTTCCGCTGCTCACGTCGTTTTTATTTATAAAATAGAAATTTTGAATTTTTTTGGAAAGAAAAAAATATCTTCATAAAGGCCTTCCAGTTTATTATTTAAGGACCTTCTTTTAATATTTAAAAATAAAAAAAAAGTCAATTGGCGGATAAGCATGGCTAGGAGTGCCCTCGTACGAATTGTGTTGGTTTTTTTCCTGCTAACTGCTATCGGCACAAAATTGAAATTTACTGAGATTCAGCCCTTAAAAATTTAAAACCTTTTTTTAAAGCCTCGATCAGCCGGACACTCATCATCAGTTTTGACACCACCAAAATGCAAATCGCTTGTTGTCTTTCAATCACATTTCGCTTTTAGACATTCAATACCGAAGATGAAGGGAAAAATTCAACTTCTGTAATGGGTCGCCACTGCTCACAGCGTTTTTTTATTTACAGTGGACATACTGTATTCACTAACTCAATGACACTGTTTTTTAAACAAATAGTTAAATAGTTATCAATTTGAATGATTCATTTTGCATATAAAAACCTATATAAAACAGAATTACATTATTTTTTTCGAATTTAGTCAGTCTCTCTACCATTTGTTTTTCTTTATTTTGCCTCAATTTTTTTTTTAACCTATGCATATTTATTGACCTATTTTGGTACTGTGACACAATGGACATCAGGTCTGTGCTAATGCACGTGTTTGCCAATGGAGGGACATATACGAAACTCAATAAAAATTTGATTTTATTTACGTGCATTCATTGTTTTTAGGGGTTAAAGCAGTCAAAATATCTAAACTTTTCGTACGTAGAAATAGTCGTGAACAGAGGAGATTTATTGTTATTTTATTGCTTGTATTATTTACATTTAGTTATGTTTACTCACTGTTTTTTGTTATCATTAAATGTGTGAGTTGGGTCTTTTTTATTTCGACGGTATCTGTATGAGTTTGTAAAAGTTATGCTTGTCGTATATTTTTTGCTTTCTTATATAATAAAATATGAACCTACGGGCGGTAATAAAACCTTAAATCTGTAAACAGCTTCAATTTTTTATGAATTTAAATGTGTACGGCTGAAACAGTTGAAATAAAAATATCGTAAATAAAAGAATATAAATTCGAATGTTCAGATCAATCCACTCGTCATGAGTAATGGTATTTTAATACCTAATTACAGGTGATTTTTAACTTCAGCAATTTCGTAATTCTTTTCATTCACTCCAGGTGTAGTAATTTTATACTCAAATTTCGATCCCTTAACTACTGTGGTGGTGGAACTGAAACAAACTATACTTACATTATTAGATTATCATTTTATAACGAAAGTAGTGGTTTTTTAAGAGAACGAAGCCCTCCTTCCCTCCTGTCGACTTTTTGAGTGACCTCGGCAGGAGGCAAACTACCGAGGCGGTTCTAGAAGCCTCCGGCGGTGGGTGGAGCAAAATTTGGTCTCCAACCTAACGATATCTAGTGAAATTTTTTCTAACCTAACAGAACCCAACGGAACTTGACCTCACCTAGCGAAACCTAAGCGAACTTAGCTTAACCTAACAAAATTTTTTGTAACCTAAGAACTGAAAAATCCCCTAATAGATGGCGCAGTCACCTTTGATAGCGCTGCTAGTCTGGATACTAGTGATCCCTGTGCGTAAGTTTGAAAAATTGTCAATAGATGGCATCGAAAACCTTTTTGATAGTTAAACTAGCCATTAAAAGATGACGTTGCTAATCTGAGTTACCGCGAACTCTGTACCTAGATTCAAAATTCCACGAAAAGGTGGCGTTGCTTTTATAAGTTTATCATATTTTTATCTGAAAACATGTTTAAACTATCAGCTGACGTCATTAACAGGAATACTGATATTAATAGCGGAGATTTCTGCCTAATATGCAAAAATGAATTTTATCGTATATTTTTATCTGAAAACAGGTTCTAACCTGCATGGCTACATAAAGTGTGATAGCTGACGTCATCAGGCTATTTTTCTGCTATAAAAGACCGCGACAGATTTTCTTCAATCGCAATCTTGTTCGAAACTTTAGTGAAAAAAACATTAAATCTTATTGTTGTGAATTTTCAATTGTTGTGTGTTAAGAGTTAATTGTTGCCAACAATGGAATCCATTACTGCTGGTGCTTCATCTAGAAACAGAGACTTAATTCAAAAAATGGCTGGAAATTTTGTGGATGAATTGAATCATCTTGGCGCTGTTAAACGATGGATTAAACTTTCTGATATGGAGATTGGAAAAGTATATAAAATAATGGGAGCCAGTCAACTACCATCAAAATTCGATTCATCAAAAATGAAGACAATATTGGAATTAGAAGTTGGATACATATCATTGCCGGCGAGATTTGACAATTTGAACGAGCAGATCCTGGCATGGTTGCAAAGCAATCCAAAACTGGGTATTATGAATAATGGACCCATTGGGCTAACTCATAAACTGGAATTCAAATCGCTGGACTTTCTCGAAATCGTTGGGGGTGCTGAATGGCGAATTTTGTAATTTATTCTCTTCAAAATGTATTATTTAATTGTACTATGTATTTTAAAAATTTCAATATTGTACCAATTTTTACATATATTTAATAAAAATTATAAATTCAATTGGTGATCTTTGATTCCTCACAGAGCACTTTCTTGCATATGCACAAATTTTTAATATAATTATAAATTTTACAAGTTAAAAAAGTGATCATTGTGTACCTATTTTTGTTTAAAACTATACTTAATAAAACAAATTTAAAGAAAAAAAACCGATCTTTTGATTTACACCGATCCCTAAAAAGAAATCAAACTAATTTTTGATATTATACCTTAAACTTGATGTATATATAAAAATTCCATTTACAATTATGGTACACCATATATACTCGTAAATTTTACAAAAATGTATCATTCTGTATTTTTTTTAATGCTACATATTCTCTGACGAAATTTAATATTACAATTATATTATGCACTCAGCTAAAAATATATATATTCTGATGTTTTCTTAATAAAAAAAATTTATTAATAATTTTTAAAAGTAATATTGGCGATCTGTTTTAAAAACACATTATTTGCTTGTTAGATATGATGTATGAGATTTTATTTGACGTCTTATGACGTTAATGACTGTTAAAAAATTTAAAAACTAGGCACATTTATATTGTACAAAAGTAAGAAATAAAGGAATAGATACATATTTCGATAAATTTGTGAAATGTATAGTAATGTTAATGTGTGATCTATACAGTACTCTGTTAAAAGTAAAGGTCTCTACGTTGTTAAAATCATATTTTGTAAATATGAATAAATTTTTTAAAAATCTTGTTCTTAAAACTTAATATGTAATCATCTTAAAGTAGTTTTTTGAAACATTAATTCGATGATCTTACAGTAGTTTTGAAACAATAATTTCTCGTTATAGATATTTTTTGACCTTATTTAATTGTACAATGTTTCGTATATTTTAAGAAAATTTCCTTTTAATATTTTATATTTTATCTAACCAATATATCTGTTTATGTTAAATTGATTATTTTCTATTGTTTCAATTATAAAAATTAGTTTATACATATACCTATGGCTTTAGTTTTGTGAGAGACTGTAATAGTAATTTATCTTAAATATGAAATTGTTTTATCAAATGTTGAATAAGTGTTTTTCGCATATTGTCACAATCCAATACCTATGTATTGTTATTATAATTTTCATTCTATGTTTAGCTATTAAAAAACAGCAAAAGCTCTCTTTGTACTTTAACGGATTTTTTTTTCCAGTGAACTCGGGAATAAACTATACAAAGCCATATTTAAATTTTTTCAATTCTAAAAGTCAAATTTTTTCACAATAATTTCAAAACTCTAATTTATATTTAGTAAAAAATTAAAAATAATTTCTTAACTATGTAAGTATATGTAATATTATTTATGTATATTTTAACGATGCAAAGTTACAATCATAAATAGCAATATGCTGATAATTGCATATTCCGCGTTATCGCATAATATGTTATGCAGATCTCATATGTATATACATCTCAAATGTAGCAAGTGTACCTACTTGTTTAAATTTTTATAAACGAAATTTATACCAAAATGAAAATTTGATTGCAAAAAAAAAATAGGAAATTCTATCAATATTAGAAAATTTATTTTCAAGAATAGTATTATTGATACTAAAAATTTATTTCGAATAAGAATCTACATATTCATTTAACGTAAAATGTTTAGTCACCGATAATGTACTAGATTACAATTAAAACGACTTCTTTCTGTGTAATAAAACTAGCATATTTTTTTTTTATAAACTGAGCACTCAAAATTGATAGGAAAATTCTGGTTTCCTAGATAGTTATGTTAAGATACGCTTTTTAGGATTAAAAAAATATAATTGTGTTACCTTTCGACTCCTAAATAAAAGCATTTATACAGTTTAAAATATTTTTTAATAAAAAAATCGATAGTTTTAGACAATTTAAACAATACCCATATATACCCATATGATGAAAATTGTAATTTGGATTGTGTATTACCCATGTCTGCTTTTAAACTATTTGCAGTCTAATTTTATAAAAACACCTAAAAATTATCTGTTACTATATGTAAATAATAAAAATTATTATATATATATAAATATTATTTTCTAAGCAAACGAATTGAAAATTATGTCTAATGCAAAAAAAACGTAACATTCCTTTATGCAATTTGATACTTTAAAGTACATAAATACGTATACAGGGTGGAAAGTAAAATAATTGTCGTCGTCTTTCAAGAGCGGATAAAAACTTTAATTTGGGATACGAAATTTTATTTTTTTTTCGCAGTTATGCTGCATTCAATTAATTAATCCTTTCCTGCACGGCAGTTTTAGATCATTATTGTTCGACGATACTTTATTTTTAACAAATCATTAATAATATGAGTGAATACTTATTGGCAAGAATTACATAGTTTGCACATATGTTCTATTGTATCAGAACGTCAATGGAACAATGCAATTTAATTGCCTATATTCAGGAGCAAGTAAAAACATTACCTATTTTAATAGCTCAGAAAATACACATTACATAGTTCGTTGTAAGAACAATCATTTCGGTGATCTTTTTTAACGAATTACTAAAATTAAGGACTGTGGTATGTAATAAATAACAACACTCACATAATTTTAAAATATTTTATTAAATAATTAACATACAGCTGTTGGAAAAATTACAAAGATTTTTTTAACAACTTATTAAATGTTGATAACTTATTTTAATATCTCCTATAGGGCCTTAAGTATAACCCTTTACCTGAAGTTTTTTCATCACTATCGTTGGCGACTGTATTCTCGTCATAATCAGCTTCGTTGTCGCTCTCAGTATCTTCGCTATCGCTAGCAGATGTTTTTTCATCGCTGTCTTCGCCATCATTTGATATATACTTTAACACTGGCTCAATAATATCATGCTTTTCCAATTCCCTAGTTATTGAGATAACACGCTTTCCAATGTCACTTTCCTTTAAATTATTAAAATGGCTTCGTTTTGTCTCGTTTTCGATATAATCCGCGAAGCTGGGATTTATAATATGACTCCTTTCCATTAAATTACATATAGTATTAACTATTTCTTCTCCAATTTGCGTCTGAGTCGCTAAACTTCTTAGTTCACCAACTAAATGGTTCGGGTCATCAAAATATTCTTCTTCATCAACAGGTTTCGAATGGCCATTATGAAGGTTAGCATTTTCAGCATCATATTTGAAACGCTTAGCTCCCCCATTTATTGAGTTGGATGTTGAAGGTTGTTCCTTTTCTTCTGAATTTTTATCTTCTTGTTCTTCATTCCTTGCGCATGCGTTCTGAAGCTCTTTGATTATTAATATGTCTAGTGCAGTTTGTAAGAGACCAGCCACTTTTGGAGTAAAACTTGTTTCTTTGTAGTTATCAGGCGATGGTAAATGCTTTTGTTCATCAGATCGATTATCTTCGACATTCGCCGATTGTAGAATATAATGCGAGTTTTTTAAAGCGTGGAATTTACTTCTGATTGCTTCTGCTGCAGCCATCATACTTTCATCAAAAGTATTCAAGTTTCTTTTACATAGATTTAATGGTTTTTTCACTAAAGTTTCGAACTTTCGGTCTTTTATAGCAGAAAAATAGCCTGATGACGTCAGCTATCACACTTTATGTAGCCATGCAGGTTAAAACCTGTTTTCAGATAAAAATATACGATAAAATTCATTTTTGCATATTAGACAGAAATCTCCGCTATTAATATCAGCATTCCTGTTAATGACGTCAGCTGATAGTTTAAACCTGTTTTCAGATAAAAATATGATAAACTTATGAAAGCAACGCCACCTTTTCGTGGAATTTTGAATCTAGCTCAGAGTTCGCGGTAGCTCAGATTAGCAACGTCATCTTTTAATGGCTAGTTTAACTATCAAAAAGGTTTTCGATGCCATCTATTGACAATTTTTCAAACTTACGCACAGGGATCACTAGTATCCAGACTAGCAGCGCTATCAAAGGTGACTGCGCCATCTATTACGGGAATTTTCAGTTCTTAGGTTAGAAAAAATTTTGTTAGGTTAAGCTAAGTTCGCTTAGGTTTCGCTAGGTGAGATCAAGTTCCGTTGGGTTCTGTTAGGTTAGAAAAAATTTCACTAGATATCGTTATGTTGGAGACCAAATTTTGCTCCACCCACCGCCGGAGGCTTCTAGAACCGCCTCGGTAGTTTTGCCTCCTGCCGAGGTCACTCAAAAAGTCGACAGAAGGGAAGGAGGGCTTCGTTCTCTTAAAAAACAACTACTAATGAACTCTAGTGTCAAATTAGAATTTATTTCTTACCATTTTTAAGCTATCTGAAAAAATTGAATTTTATTTTAAATTTACCCAAAAATTTGAGGTTGCCAGCTAGGCTTGCCAATTTTTCAACTTTCAACGACTGGATATTAAAATGTTTTACGAAGAGAAAACTGAGGGTACGAAAATTTTTCCCCGCCTGTCCCATCGTGTGAGATTCCGTTAGAAAGATTTCCCAAAATGAAATTTGAGGTTTCTTTTACTATTTTTTATTTTTAAGCACTTTACGAATGACTTATTTCAAGTGGTGTCTATTTTGTCTCCCTTTCCAATTACAAAAAGTTGTCTCTGACATAACTAAAGTCTTAGGGCCTATTAGTAACATAAAGAGCGGAAATACCTTTAGACAAGCGAAAATAAAGGCAAATTTTGGAATTTCTTAACAAAGAAAAAATTGATCTAGATTATTGAGATTTGACTATTTATTTACCATGACCTTAATAAAGTCTTACATCGTATTTTTTTTATTTCAATATATATCAAAGTGACGGCTGCATAAATCTTTTATTTCTATGTTGTTAACATAATATGTAGAATGTCGATGAACCAAAAAATTCAAAAATGTAAAATATTGGGGAATTTGTACTAGAACAAGTTTTAACAAGCTTGAAAGTAGTCTAAACTAATCGCAAATATACCCTCAGATATCAATCCCTAAAGAGACTGTGAATTCCGTTAAATCATATTTTTAATTAATTTTTATAAGTAGCTTGAATCGACTAGATTTTTGAACACATTTCGGTTCGCCATTTTGTTTTATAAAATGTGATTATTTGCTATTTCTCAAGGAGGTGTGTCTATTTGGGCCATGACGAAACTATTCTTTTGTTGAAATGGTAACGCTCTATTTCAATTGTTTTACTTTGGGTAATGTTAGTCCGCCATTTTATGTCGGTTCTATAAAATAGTCCGCTATTTGATATACATATATGTATGTATGTGTATATATATATATATATATATATATATATATATATATATATATATATATATATATACAGGGTGTAAAGGAAATAACTCTTATCCTTTTGAGGGGTGACGCGACTGTTAATTCCGAAAAAAATCCTATTGCGTCAACCGCAGGCGGTTGCTCTACGACAGGGCTTTTCGATGCGAACAGGCGTGAAGGGTTCTAGTTAAGGATCTTATTTTCCCGAATACCCCGTTCACGCCGGGCTACTTTCTTCTTGGCCAGGGCCAATGCGCGCATCTTATCCAAATGTGCCTGTTTGATGGTCAACAGATTGCCCAAATCGATTGTGTGATAGCGGTACCTTAGTTCTCTGGGAAAAGCCCGTACCTTTCGCGTAAAACGCCTGCTGGTCTGAATATATTCTATCACACATTGGATACGCGATACCAGCTGTCGTAGTGCCCTCACATTGGTGTTAATTTGTTTAATACAAATACATGCCTTCTCCTCTGTAGTCTTTTGCTGCTTAGTACATGGGGTCAGGACACGCATCGCTGCATATACTGCGTTGTCGACGTCGGTAAGATCACTGGATGGGGATAGATGATCGTTCAAAATTTCGCTTAGCAGGATCAGTTGTTCGCCCTTTATATGCGTCCGTCGGTATTTGAGACGCGGTCGTTTGTCAAAGTCTAAATCGGTGTCGAGATGATCGCGAAATTGTTTTCTTAAACTGTCTGAGACAGAAAGGGATTTATTTGGATCGGCATCATTCTGTGTGGGAGTTGAACTTGTTCTAGTGTTAGACTCTAGCACAGTATCTGTGTTGGATTGATTTAACAAGTCCGTCTGTGCCTCAGTAACTATGCTCTCACCAGAGGTTACCGGTTGATCCCGCTCCACGATGTTATTGGTCGAGCTCTCACTGTTGATCGCAGAATCCTGTTCAACCTCCACCACCGCAGTTTCAGCAACCCTAGCTTCTTCGCGAGCTTCTCGATTATCGTCTTGTCCGGTAGGTATGTTTAATTTAATGATTCGGGCTACATGGTCACGGCTATTATTATTATTATTATTATAGACTTTTACGCCAACCTGGCGCTCACTACTCAGTAGGACAGTACTGGGTAACATTCACCTATACCGGCATTATGGAAGGTATTTATTATTATTGTTATAGACTTTTACGCCAACCTGGCGCTCACTACTCAGTAGGACAGTACTGGGTAACATTCACCTATACCGGCATTATGCAAGGTATTAGGCTCTGTGGAAGGGTAATGTGCCAAACCAATCCGTAAAAGTACCGTAGTACATTCACGGACGGGTTTGTCACATCACTCCCTATATTGTTGTTATTGCTACTTGAAACGAGGTGTTATTCGTCTATTTTGGTGTACACTGGGTCGTACGGCGAGACTTTTGTGGGAGCGTAGATGTTGGCTCAATGACAGAGGGCTGTGAAAGCCTAGTTCGTTTTCGTGTCCTCAGATGGTAGGTAGGAGTAGGGACAGAGGGAAGGGAAAGGACTGTTTGTGTTTGTGTGTGTGTTTGTGTATGTGTGTGGATGTGTCTTTCTATTTTACGTTTCTTGGTGTAGATGTTTTCTGGTTCATCAAACTGCTCATTAAGATCGGGTGTTCCTGGAACTGCGCGTTTAGATGGTACAGAGGTTGACGGACCTTGTGTGTTATTGAATTGGGGAGGATTGTGCACCAAAGCGGTAACAGTGACAGTGCGGCAGTTGTTCGATCCCCCCTCTCCATCAGACGAATCTTGATCTGTATGTGTGTTAAGTGTTTGTCTTTCAGTGTTAGTGTATTGTGTGTTTATGTATGTGTGTTGTGTGTCAGTAGGATGAGTGTCAGTGTATTGTTTGCTCACTGTAGATGGCTCAGATGGAGTAGAAGCAGGTCTTGTGCTTTCACATATCGCAGTCGGATTCGTATTACTGAGGAACTTCCGTACTCTACGACACGTGTTTATGATCACTGCCTTTTGCATAGTGACATATGTGTATTTTGGGAGACCCAAGAGGCTCAAACTATTATGTAGTGTGTGTGGAATGACCCCGGTGGCACTGAGCACTATTGGAACGATGTGGACATGTTCCATTCGCCATTGTTGTTTTATTTCGGCTGCGAGGTCAGTGTATTTATCCAATTTAACTGCGTGTGTTTTTTGTAATTTGTGTGTATTTGGAACCGCAATATCGATCAGATAGGTTGTCTTAGTGTTTTTCATTACGAAGGTGATATCTGGTCGATTATGATTTATGGTCTTATCTGTAATAATCGACCGATCCCAGTAAAGTCTACAGGAGTCATTCTCCGCTACTACTTTTGGTGTGAGCTTGTACTAAGGTGTTTTATCGGTTATAAGGTGGTGCTTAACCGCTAGTTTCTGGTATATGATTTTGCCAACCTGGTCGTGACGGTGTTTGTATTCGGATTGAGCGAGCTGAGTACAGGCAGCTGTGATGTGTTGGATCGTTTCAGGTTTGGAATGGCATCTCCGGCATGAGTCAGATGTTATTGACGAGTCACGAAGTATGTATTTTGAGTAATTCTTTGTATGAATTACTTGATCTTGTATAGCTAGCATGAATCCTTCAGTCTCCGGGAAAAGTCTTCCTTGACTCAACCAGGCGTGCGACGCTGCTTTGTCAACGTTACTCTGATTAAGATCATGTGGATGTCTCCCATGTAAAGGCTTCCGAATCCATTGCTGAATTTTGTCCTCCTTCGTGACCAAACGGCAAAAACTATCTGGCATTTCTGTGTGTGAGAGGTTTAATGGTGTATATGCCTTGTCGGCTTGGATTATTACATTGTGTAAGTGTAATGTGTGTGTTTTGGTGTAAAAGTATTCTCGCAAGTTATGAACCTGTTTATTATGCGTGTTCCTTATGTCTATAAGACCTCGACCCCCTTCGGCTCTTGGCAGCGTCAATCGTTCTATCGCTGCTTTGGGATGATGAATTCTGTATTTGGTCATAAGGACGCGGGTCTTGATCTCGATGTTTGTAAAGTCCGTAGGCGTTCATTTGATTACCCCAAATGAGTATGTTAGCACCGGAACTGCGTAGGTGTTAATTGCTTTGATGTTATTTTTTCCATCAAGGTGGGTGCTCAGTAATCTCCGTACACGCGTTAGGTATTGCTGCATCAGGTGTTGTTTTACAGCGCTGTGATCTATACGTTCGTCCTGATTGAATCCGAGATAACGGTACGACTCTCCCTCGTCCATGGGCTGCATAACAGACTCTGGTTCGAGTTCGAATGCGACCGCATCTCGTTTTCCTCCAGAACGACATTGTGTTCGACATTTATCGATTCCGAACTCCATACAGAGGTCTCGCGAAACCTCGTTGGAAAGTCCCAGCAGCTGCTGTAATTGATGTTTAGTAGCTGCATAGATCTTAATATCATCCATGTACATTAGATGTGAAATGGTATGGCGCAAATTCGTTTGCGTACCTACATTGTAACCGTATTTGGTTTCATTTAACAGGCGAGAAAGTGGATTCATTGCGAGACAAAACCATAATGGACTCAATGAGTCGCCTTGGAATATGCCGCGTCTTACTTGAATAAGGTCGCTTGTTGTTTTTTCATTACCAATACTCAAATGTAAGGTCGTTCGCCAGTCGGACATGATCGTTCCAAAGAAGTTCACGATACTTGGGTGTATTTTGTACAGCTCCAATACTCTCCGCAACCAGGAGTGCGGGACCGAATCAAATGCCTTTTTATAATCAATAAACGCTGTGTACAGGTTACGTTTTCTCCCTTTCGCTTGTTCCAGTACTACGGAGTCAATCAGAAGCTGCTCTTTGCAGCCTTGTGACCTCTTTCGACATCCCTTTTGTTCTTCTGTCAGTATGATGTTAATCTGACAATGCTCATTGATCTTTTCTGCCAGACAGGACGTCAAAATCTTATACACTGTAGGCAAGCAGGTGATAGGCCTATAATTCGCAGGATTTTTTGTATCACTGTTTTTAGATTTCATGTATGTGATACCCTGCGTTAGGAACTTCGGTGTCAGGTCTGGTGTTCTTATAAATAGTTTAAAGTGTTCAGCGAGATACTTGTGTGTTGATGTAAAGTGTTTGAGCCAGTAGTTTTGTATGTTGTCGATGCCAGGTGCCTTCCAGTTATGCGATCTCTGTAAAGCTCTGGAGACGTCCTCTGTAGTAATGTCCGTATAGGGCATCTCCGGAAGATGTTCGTTATTCCTGTACTCTGTATCGATCCAGCTGGCTTTGTCATTATGGTCAATGGTGTTGGACCATATATTCGCCCAGAAACTATGGAGTGCGTTCTTCTCCGGCAGACCATTACTGTCAGTTACCGTGTTCGTTAGAGACTGATAAAACCGTCTCTCGTTTCTGCTGAACGCTTGGTTTTGTCGTCTGCGTTCAGTACTGGTCTTATATCTTCGTAAGCGCTTCGCTAGTGCTGTTAATTTTTGGTGAAGCGTATCTCTGATCTCTGTGAGTGTTTTATTGGGTTCCTCGTATTGTCGTACATGTCGTGTATGTATTTGTTGAGCCGTTTGGACCTCGTACCCTGTTGGTATTGGGTGATCCTGCCGAGGTTGCATCGGATGTTGCTGATGCGTTTATTCAATCGTGTTTCCCAGGCAGGAGTTTTGTGTTCCTTCGAGTTGTGCGCTACAGGTGGTGTTACATCGGACCCGTTACAACGTATAGCTGCAACGGCTCCACAATAGATAGCTGTGTGTAACTCGATAAAATTGTCACATGTTTCCAAGTGTTTAGGCAGTATTGTATTGTTCAATATCTCAACGATCTCAGCCAGTCTACGTGAGGTGTGTTGTTTAGGCAACAAGTACCTATGTGTGGGGTCCGTCCCTTCAAATTCAGTAAGCGCTGTGTTAAATTCCAGTTCGATCTTTTGCAGTAGGGTGTCATTTACTGCTGTCTCATGGTGGTCAGGCTCATTCTCGACAAGTTGTTGAGTGTCGTTTTGTGTGGGGCTCTCCATTTCTGGTGGGCCGTCGTCCTGACTTTCTTCATTTTGAGCAAATTGATGTGCGACTTGTGTTTTAATGGTGTTTATGAGGGAGGAAGGGATCAGGTTATTGGTAAAAATGACACGTTTTTGGTCTGCCAGTCTCTGTTCAGTGACGCGACTAAGGTGAGGGTAGCTGTGCGCGAACTCTTGATGTAATTTTGTACGGTAACCAGTTTTGTCCGTTTCAAGTCTAGTAACTTTGAAGTATGTGCGTACGATGAATTCATTCAGTTCATCTGTCCATTGCATACGCACACGCTTCTTACCAGCTTTAGTGGTCCTCAAAGGATGCTCCGAGGAAACACTTAAAGTCGGCTGAGCCAAAGGTGTTGGGGGCTCCGTAAGTAGGGCAGTAGCATTTTGGCTGAAGGTGTTGTTACAGCTGACAGGTGGCTGCCTAGAACTCAGCCTGTCGTCACCGCGATCTAAGCTGTCACATTCAGTGGTGACCCTGATGCGCCCGGTCGCTCCACCGGCAGCGGCATTTTTCCGAGGCTTTTTTCGTTTGTTCACCATCCTAATGGAGTGTCCTTTTAGTCGCCTTTTACGACAGGCAGGACTTACTGTGGGGAAATTCTGCAAAGTGAAGCCCCCACCCACAGGGCGTTTATTATTATTATTATTATTATTATTATTATTATTATTATTATTAAATCTTATTGTTGTGTTAAAAATTAATTATTGTGAACAATGGAATCCATTACTGCCGGAAATAGAAACTTAATTCAAAAAATGGTGGGGAATTTTATGGACGAATTGGACTATCTTGGTGCTGTTAAACGATGGACTAAACTTGCGGATATGGAAATTGGAAAAATATATCAAATTATAAGCCCGAGGCAATTGCCATCAAAATTTGATTCATCGAGAATGAAGACAATATTGGAATTAGAAATTGGATGCATTTCGTTACCGGCGAGATTCGACAATTTAAATGAGCAGATGCTGGCGTGGCTGCAAAACAATCCAAAACTAGGTATTATGAATAATGGACCCATTGGACTGACTTATAAACTGCAATTCAAAATGCTGAACTTTCTCGAAATCCTTGGAGATGCTGAATGGCGAATTTTGTAATTTATTCTCTTCAAAATGTATTACTTAATTGTACTAAGTATCTATGTATTTTAAAAATTTCAACATTGAATCAATTTTTAGATATATTTAATAAATAATTATAAAAACAAAAAAGAAATTCGATTTTTTTTATTCATACCTATCGCCAAATCAGTGTTTTATATATTCTAATTTGATTATATCAGATTAATATGTAAAAAAAAATAAGAAGAGAAAAAATCGATTTTTTATTCATACCCAACTCTAAATCAATTTTTAAAATGAGTCGATAACATATTGATCGATAATATTTGCAAGCAATATTTGGTTCAATGATGAGTGTTAATATATGTAAAATTTCCAAAAAAATGAAAAAGTTAAAATTATCTTAATAATTTTGGGACACCACTATACAAATATAATTTCATAATTAATTTTCATAAGTTATAATAATAAAAATTATTTCTACAATATCTATAGAAGATTTTTTAGAATGCAAAAAAGATTAACCTTCACGTAGTAGAATCGCTTAGCATTCTGTAGCATTCTGTAGCATTATATACATATGAAATCATCGTCGCTTTGGAATGCGATGATAACATATTCGGACAAGTTACCGAAGAATACGTTTATATGCTGTGCTTATGCAGTAAAAACATATCTTGATTTTTAAGGCAGTTGACTGTTATTTTGAATAAAATTTTTTTTCAGCAATTTATTATGTCCCAAAATTTTTCAAAAAGTAGATTTTTTTCTTGCAAAGTGAAATGTTTTATTACAATTTTGATAAGAATTCGTAAAATTTTAATAGCATTGTAAAAAAAATTATTTTCCAAGAATTAAAAAATTGACGACATGCTTTTTCCAAAAGTGGTATTTTTACGAAAATTTTATTAGGGCGCACACTAAAATGAATATTGCTAGGTTGTATTATTTTCGATAATGAGAATATTGACCGAAACAGGTCGCAAATTTTTTTCCAAAAGTGGTGTTTTTACGGAAATTTTATTAGGGCGCACACTAAAATGAATATTGCTAGGTAGTATTATTTTCGATAATGAGCATATTGACCGAAACATATCTCATTTTTTTTTCCAAAAGTGGTATTTTTACGAAAATTTTATTAAGGCGCACACAAAAATGAATATTGCTAGGTAGTATTATTTTCGATAATGAACATATTGATCGAAACATGTCGTAAATTTTTTTTCCGAAGGTGGTATTTTTACGAAAATTTTATTAATTTTGCAAAAAGGAGGTGAAAATTAAACAATATAAAAATTCTGTTTACAGATTTGAAATCTACGTCAAAAAATCTAATTGACCTGTTTTTGCTCAATGTCCTAATATTAAGTCTAGGGGTAGTTAACTAGGGAGTGACTGTGTCGAATAGTCGTACTATTACAGTTCAAAAAGTTCTTCTTCATAGAAAATAGTTTAAGACAATTAGAATAACGTAGAAATGGAATTCTCGATTTCAAAATTCAGTCTGAGTAACACTGGTGAGGGGGTGAGTCACCCTCTTAAATTACATACTAGTTTACATACACTCATTTTACTATTAACATACTGACAGTGGGTAATAACGTCACAATAAGTAGTTCTGAATTTGGACTATCGTATCTAAGGTTTCTATTATGTTTCCATTCATTTTGAAAATATCGTTATTTTCGGTATCGATAATTTTCGATAACGAAAACTATAAGATCCATTAAAATACAAACCTTATAAAAACCTTACATACGATAGCTCAACTTCAGAATCACTTATTGTGACATTATTACCCACTGTCAGTGTGTTAATATTAAAAATGAGTGTATATAAACTAGTATGTAATTTAAGAGAGTGACTCACCCCCTCTCCAGTGTTGCTCAAATTGAATTTTGAAATCAAAAATTTCATTTCTACGTTATTCTAATTATCTTAAAATATTTTCCATGAAGAAGAACTTCTTGAACTACCCAAGTAGTACGACTATTCGACAAAGTCACCCCCACGGAGGTGGGGTGGAGATGGCATACAGTTTATGTGAATATTACAGAAATGAAGCCTACACACATATTTACACACGTTAACACACATGTAAAATAAAACGAGATGCAGATATTTTGTCAATGCAAACAACACACACCCACTACTAAAAAACTGACAGTAGGAGCACCAGTGTTTGGCTTCAGATAGATAACAAAATGACTAGTCCACCTACGTCATTGGTCACCCCCTAGTTAACTACCCCTAGACTTAATACTAGGACATTGAGCAAAAAGAGGTCAATTAGATTTTTTGACGTAGATTTCAAATCTGTAAACAAAATTTTTATATTGTTTAATTTTCACCTCCTTTTTGCAAAATTAACCCCTAAATTTTAACTCCCAACCACCTCTGTTGATGTAATTTGAACAAATTTAATATCAATAGATAGCTCTTTAAAAAAGAGCACTATCGTCAATTTAAACTTTTGCTCTATCTCTTACTGTTTTCGAGATATTTGTAAAATTATATTTTTACCCCAATTTTTGAAGGGCGAATTCACCCCTTCAAACCATTTTTCTGCCGATAAAAAAAAATACGTGTCTTTTAGATTTTGACGTAGAATAACATATTTCAGCGGCATTGAAATCGGAGGCGGACACCTGGGAACCTTTCCTTGTTAGAAGCAAAATTATAAATATTTCGCGAAATTTAAACAATATTTTTTTGTGAAATTTAAGAAAAAATGGCCTTATTCAAGTGCGAAATATGCGCATCAGGATTCAGCCGTCGGGATGCTTTGAAAAGACATTTGAAGACGAAACATGGCGATAATCCCTCATCTTTTAAATACAGTCAGTGTGTGGATACTTTTACGAGAATGGATAATTTACATCGTCATGTAAAAAAAATTCCATTCAACGGCTGTATTGTGTGATTACTGTGGCGAATATGTTGAAAGTGACCTAGAGCGGCATATGGTCAATGAACATGGTCAACCCTCAACCAGCGTCGTACGTGATCATGAACAGTCCTCAAGTAGCAGCGGTCATATTTCACAAAAGCGCACAGCTGGTGACCAAAATGGCAGTCCATCCAAAAAATCAAAAGTAGATCGGGAACAAGACGCTGCGAAGCATACGATGTGGATATACCGATTTCATCTTTCAATGGGCCTTTACGAAGCGCGGCCCACAAAAATAAATTATGCAGTGGAATTGGAAACGTAAATGTGGAAACGATTAACAGCGTGTTCAAAAACAGAATAATCAGCTACCGGGTGAAGAGTTCCGAGTACTTCCAGTTCATTGAAGAATTTTTACAAGAAATTAAGACAAATGTACTTCAGCTGCTGCATATGGAACAGGCGAAACATACGTCATTTAAAAAAAATTTTGAATTATTCGGTCTATATTCGATAAAGATGATAATTTACTACTGCATTTGAAGTCGTTCAATTCCAAAAATGTTACTGTTTGCAAATCCACCAATCTGGAGGAAATTTACCAAAATATGGTGTCGACTGTAGTGCACAAGAGCGAAGAATTCCAAGAGAGACAGCGGGTGGACGTTGCTGGGAGTGTGCTGTTTAGAAGTCAACGTAAATAAGTACAATCCACTTCGGGCTTCATCGTATATCGCGCTTCCAGCATGGATCAAGAGAAAAAAGGCGGTCGTTAATATTCAAAATGAAGACCAGGCTTGCTTTGCATGTGCGATAACATCAGCCTTACGCCCAGTTGAACACAATCCGCATAGAGTCGCATCAGTCGCATCAGAGTCGCATCAAATTTCGACGATATGGAGTTTCCTATGAAAATCGAAGACATAAAATTATTCGAATTTCTCAACATCAGCGTCAATGTTTATGGACTGGAAGGAAAGAGCATTGTTGGACCACTGCACTATACGAAAAACAAAAGGAACACCCATGTTAACCTTCTATATATCGAAAATGGTGAAGCCAGTCACTACTGCTGGATAAAGGAAATTTGTATTTAAAATTTTGTATATATCTAAGTAGTCTTGTAAGTTCGTCGACGGCCACGCTCCCGTATCCGGACCACTTTCCCAGCCCAGGAGTGCTGATTGATTGGTTGTGCCTTTTTCAATGTTCTGCAAGATCCACTTCAACAATTCACCGTCTTCTTCTACGCACTTTGGATTGAAATACAATCGAGGAATACCATGTTCTTCCGCAAGTTTCAATATACGATCCAGCAGTTACGAACGAGCATATGTCATCGTTTTTCGCATCCACGACGTAAGGAAATATGTCAGCGTGTCTCTCTAGACGGTCTTCTCCAAGATCAGATTCATCAAAGGTAAGTATGAATAGAAGATCAAACGTTTCCACAGACGAATCCCATTCAATAGCTGATGTTATTTTTTCTGGATAAAAAATATCACGATCTCTTGATGCTATGGATCGGATCATCTCAAAATCAGATAACTGAATGGCTTTATCCAAAATTTTATTCAACAATCGAGTTCTAGCAATGGATTCCTCCACTATTATATGGTGTTGAAGATCTCCGCTCATTGTTGTGTTTTCACTCGGTATTGCTTCGCAAAAAAATCGAAACTGCTCGATCTCATCGTCATCATCATAATTATATGCTGCTCCGGCCCATCGTCACCATACCGGCCCATCATCATAATTATATGTCGCTCCATGTTGGTGGGGATATCATACCAAGTCTTTGATATCAATCCAGCTATTGGCGCTATTTGGAAAGCCGAGCCACTTCACGTATACTTTATCTTTCTGTTTTTTCAACACCTTTTCCACTAAATATACGTCTAGATATTTAACTTTTTCTAATTCTTCCTGGTAAATTCCACCTTTAATCGGATTACCATGATAATCTTCTAACAGATACGTAATCGGATTGGTTAATCGTACCTTATTGATTTTAAAAAGTTCTGTTGTCCATGATGGTAAATATCTTTTATCGAATTGAGACTTATGCTTGCTAATTCGAACTACATCACCAACATCATATTTCGCTATATCCACAACTTTTATATGATTGTAAACAGTTGAAAGGAGCAATTTCTCCTTGCTTGGTGTTACATCACCCGGTTGTATTTTTATTGTTCTATGTTTCCTTGAATTGTAACTGTCCATTAAATCCTCTAGTATATCCAGCCATCGATACAATCTATTGTAACTAAACATCTTCCACATTTCAGTCTTCAGCGTTCTATTAAATCCCTCCACCGCTGACGCTTTTTTGGTTGAAAATGTTGAATAATGGTTGATGTTGTACTTATCCATGAGCGTTTTAAACAGTTGATTATAAAATTACTTCCCATCGTCGCTTTGCAAGTTATCCGACCTCCGTCCTTATTTAAGTATTGACTCAAATGCGGCTGTTACTTCTTTTCCAGTTTTATTTTTAACGGGAACCGCCCATGCATGTTTCGAAAACACGTCAACTGTTGTTAACAGATAATTGAATTTTTTATTCACTGAAGCGTAGGCACCCATCTCAATTAAAACACATTGCCAGAGATCATCAATTCCTTTCACAATCACCCGTCTGCATGGAAAATTTTTTTGCGACGTTTATTCAGTCCACGAACCATTTGTGCTTTGCTCATTTTTCGTCTTAGTGTCTTCTGCAGGTTTCAATAATTTATCAAGACGTTCTTTAGTCCTCGATAATCGAAGATTAAATGCGGAAATTTCTCGATTCATCCATATTTTATGATGCGTAAAAAGCTGCATTGACTGGGTCAGCAGGTGCGAAGCATTTTCAATCTTTGTTCTGGTGATTTCGACTGTTTCTGTTAATTCAGAAAGTTTCACTGCTGCAAAACTCTTTAAAAATTTCAGATTCACCACATCTTGATCATCAGTTGGATCCTTTATATTCGTTAGTTGTCTGTTTCCAAAATCATATTTCCCCGATTGCGTCATCTTCAAACCAATGTCTTTGAGAATCTGCTTCTTAATACTTTTGTCATACACCCGACCGAATTTGTCAATAGTTATATTTCTGTTACGCACAGGACCGAATTTGTCCATTTTCACTGAATGATATCTGCTTTTTCAGTCATGGATATTATTTCGTTATTACGACCGCTGTGTCCAGCTTGTTGTGACGCTACTAGTAATCGTAGTCGACTGACCAGTTCATTCGCATTGTCCCAGTATATAAAGTCTTTTTTCAAATTATTAAACTGCATCAAACCATGTCCCGATCTTGGAGTACCGCCGACGCTAGCAGATTTTGGAACACTGCCGACACGACTTCTTGTATCATATATTTTTCTTGGTATTTGTTTTTTAGCGGAACTGATTGGGAACAACTTACTAATAATGTTTATGTATTTATAACTCGAGTTACCTTTTATTTGCTGGTTTGGACTGTAATTTCGTTTGTGTGCATTTCTTTGCTTTAAAATTTGCTTATACGCATTTAAATCTTTTGTATGATATGAACTAATTTTTGATGAATTCATAAAAATCAATTCATGTAATCCAGGTGGTCCCTCATACATAATGATCACGTTCAGCAGAACGCAACAGTTGCAAAACGGTTTATGATTTTCTGCTGAATGATATTTTTTTGCCGTTGAGTTGCAACATGTTTACTCAGCGGTCGCCATGTTTTCCATCAAAAAACAGTAGGCTGTTTTTAAACTTATTGTGCTGTCCAACATGGCTACCGGCATGTCAAATACGTCAAATATGTATGAAATTGAAAATTTTTATAAAAATATGGTATATAAAGTCATTGGTACTTTAGAAGAGCATGAAAAATTACAAAATGGTACGTAAACCTTTAAAATTAATGGTAAAAATAATAGAATATTTTCAAGTCGTCGATATAATTACCTATATGATACGTCGTAAATATGTTTGTTTATCTTATAGATCACAATTTTTTAATGAATATTTTAAAGAAAATTATTTAAATCAAGAAATAGTGGAAATAAGAGAAGATCCAGTATCAGAAAACTTAGAAAGTATGTATGCAAATTTGTGATCGATTTTACATTAGACTTGGTAAACTTCTATTTATATGCTTATTTCGATATACTTAGCTGAAAAATCATTGCAATGGACAACTGCAAACACGAAACTATTGTTAGAAACCTGCAGACAACGTGTAGAAGGTTTTCGGGATCCCAAAATTAAAAAAAAAAAAAAACATCTGGGAAAATATTAAAAAGATTTTTGAAAATAAAGGTTTAGATGTTACAGTAGACACACTAGACCGAAAAATGCGAAATATGAAACATACTTTTAAAAGTATCAAAGACAAAAACAATAAAAAAACAGGTCGTGGCCGAATTCAATGGGAATGGTATGAGGCAATGGATGACATATTTGTTGAGGATAAAACAATTAATATTGGTCATACACTTGCTTCGACATCGAAACAAGAAAGCTCTGCTGTCATCCACGTCGACGTCGACAACATGGAAATGGATACTTCTGAAGAAAATAACTTAACAAAAATAAGGTTTTTCTTATTTTTTTAACATAAAACTATCCGTTTCCATTTAATTTACCAAATTTGATTTTATTGTAGCCAACCATCATCGTTACAATCGTATAACAACGATAGAACAAACAAAAAAATCGAAAAATCTAGAAAAGCTAGAGATCTGTACGACTTAAGAAAAAATCAAATAGAAAATGAGAAAAAAAGAGTGGACGCCATTCAGAAATTAGCCAGTGCCATAGAAGAAAATAATAAGATTCAATTAGAGAGAAACAAATTATTATCAACGCTAATTGAATTAAAAAGAGACAAAATTTTACAGTAGGATTTGAAAGTTTGTATATTTCCCATGCAATATGTGCAGTTGCACATATTTATTATTTAATTTTTACAAAATTAATGGATATAATGGAACCAAATTTGAATATATGATACAGTATCGTGGATAATACGTCTATGCACTAGCTTCTTCAGTTAAAAGACTGAAAGAAAATAGTCTCGACGACGCCTTTAATAAACTGCAATAAATAAAAGCAAAACTAAATATACTCCATAAACAATAATTTATTATTTATTATTTATCATTATTTTTTGAATATTCTTTGAAGTAATAATAAAATGATTAGAATAATGTTTTATTTTAAAAAAAACCATTATATTCACTAGGTAATTAACAATTTTTCTAATCAAGATTTAACCAAATTGGTTTTATGCTTATTTATACTGTAGATGACAAGCAATTTTGTCGAAATATGTATTTCAACGGCTTAATCTGTAAACAAGCTAACTCCATCTTTTATCAAAATACAGATTATTATTCCACTAACTTCTTTTGCGCGGTATTTGTAATTCTGTAAAGTTGATAACTCCTAAATTTTAATAAAAAAGGTTAAATTAATTGGGGTAGTATAAATGAGATTTAGCTAATGACGAAGTTGAGCTCCGTATGCTTAACTTTTTATTCTATGTAAAATATGCAGGGCCAAATTTACCGTAAGTGCCGCCTTAGGCACCGTGAAAAATGACGTCCCTGCTTTTTGCTCAAAAAGAAAAATCTAACTTTTCCAATTTTTTTGCCGTCTCTCCCAAAAATTTGCCGCCCCATGGCCTGGGTAGGCCTAGTGACTAATTCGGCTCTGAAAATATATATATATATATATATATATATATATATATATATATATATATATATATATATATATATATGTACATATATATATACATATATATATGTATATATATATACATATATATATATATATATATATATATATATATATATATATATATATATATATATATATATATATATATATATATATATAGGTATGTAGGGTGTTATTACGTTTATTGTTGATGTGTAGTTTGTCTAAGGTTGGATTCAAAAATTAAATACTCTTGTCTAAGTAAAAACAAAAAAAATTATCGATTTATTAAAGTAAAAAGAAAGAAATGATAAAAGAAATACATGAAAATAAAAATGGGAGGGGCGAGCCAGAGTCGAGCTACGTAGTTTTATTTGAAATAATAAATTAAACAAATATGAATTTGAATGTGAAAATTCATAAATAATCTTGAATTACTTACGAGATGCTTAATATATTTTGAATTTGACAAAACTTCCTCAAGCGAAATATGCAACCATGTGATCACATTAAAATTCTTACTGTCAGGGAACGTGTTTTTTGAAGAAATATTCGGGTAAACTGTAAAAAATTCCTTAATTTTTACATTTTATAATAAAATATTATTTTAGTTGAGTGTTTTTTGGAATTGGTAAGAAAAGAACTATATTCCTCTATGGGGGGAGGGGGATCAAGGCAAAAGTCACCTGTAACCTACATGGAAGGGGACTGAAAATTGGCCAAAATGGAACTACGTAGTTTATAGACACTCCTTAACAAGATACCTCAAACGTAATCCTTGTCATACGAAAATGTTCTATAAACTGTACATCTGTGTATCTTGGTATTATATATTCAAAATAATTTTGATTTTTGATTTTTCGATTACGTTTTTTAATCGCTAAATCGTTTGGCAGCGATTCCACTAAATCGTCCATAACAAAATTAACTACATCATTTATATTAATTCCTTCATCCAGTGCAATTAATAACATTGCATCATCCATTATTATAAACTGATTTACTTTCTTTAATTAAATGACTTCTGTAACTTTTATAACTTGAAAGAAAATGGGAACGAATAAATATTTAATTTACTCTGTTTTGACAGCTGTCAAATTTTAATATAATCATAAACGGAGTAATACCATTCAGCAGAACAGTATCAACTGTTGCAGTTGATCACTAATCGCTTACTGAGCGCTGAAATCTGCTGAACGTAACCAATATCACCAATTATAAATATCGTCACCAGCTATTTGAAACGATTGATTTTCAATCATCCATTCATCATCTTTTCTGTACGGTCCATATACTGTATCAATTCTTCAGGTGTCGGCATCAATTTTCGAGCAACACTGTGCGCTGATCCAATAAATTTTGGTGTTTCAAATACATTTTGTTCTTCTTCTGGATACGCTTCAAAAACATCTTCTGGAATATCTTGTATCGGAGTATCTTCCTCCTTTGTTGGTGGTATATAGTAGTTTGCCGTTTGTTTTCCAATTTTTTTTTTTTAATTTTAGGTGTGAACGCATCCGATACTTGCGTCTTTTCTTTTTCTTTTGTTTCCACTTTAATAGGATGTTTGTTCTTGTCACCATTTAACGTTATAACTATTTCTTTAAGCGCAGTAGTGACTGGTTCCAGTATACTTTGAAGCAACATATTTGACTCCAGTTTTCCAAATCGTAAAGAATTAAATTTTTTACGTATATTGCTTGCCGCTTTTATAATGTTCTTTTTAATCGCCTTTTTATCCATTTCGATGACTGCTTCTTAGAACGATTTCTCAAGAACTGAAGCTCTATCGCATGCGACTGCTGTATTTATATGGTCGTATTTAGGTGGGCCAGTTCGAAACTGCTAGACCGATTACCGAAACCAGTTCAAAACTCTTTGGACCAGTATAGGTCCGGTATAGGACCAGTATACGACCAGTATAGGACCAGTTTAGGACCAGTCGGCAGGTCGGTTCAGAACTGGTTATATCATTTTCCGGATGTTAATCCTTTCCAGAAGCAGTCAAACTTGTTTCGGCATCTTCCATTGCGTATATCAGTTTCTTTGCAAATAGTTGAATATCCGTAATTATCACGCCAACACTTTCTGCATAATTCTTTGAATTGATTAAACAACATCGAAATTAATATGACCATCATATGTATGTGTGAGGTTGAGATCATCCTGTTTGAAGACTGCAACAAGATTCGCATTATCCCGTACATGATGTTTGGGTGCCGCTGTATACGTTTGCGTCAAGTAGAAACAATCATCATTGTAGTGTCGAGAGTGGCTAAAATATTCTTCTATTATGGGTTTTTTCTCCCGCGCAGATACATCGTCGAATATTATCGGTGAATTTTATCGTGCCTCTTTCGATGGTATGACATCATCGTTATTCGAGTATGTAAAATAACCCAAACCTTTAACACTTTTAATGATTCGTTTCAGATATTGATATTTCGGTTGGTGTAATAATTTGGAATAGATGTATATGTTTTCAAATGCTACACCATTAGGATCCTAGATAAGTGATAGAAGAAATGACGTTTTGCCGCATCCAGTTGGACCACAGATGATCGCTGTAATACTCCTCGGTAGCAGTGGACCATTTTTCTTGAAATCAGTGCTTCCCTTGGTCAGACGAAAACTCGAAATTTTTCACTGATAGCGTCTCCTGCTCTTTTACGAATGAAGAAGATATCGTCGATGTTGATAACACTATTTCTCATACTAAGAAAGTTGAGCAAATATCCAGCATATTTATAACATATATAAATAGTACAGCTTATGTTTTTTTTATTTCAGTTCACTTTTAAATGTCGACGCGGAAACAACTATCGGTTAGTCGAGAGAAGACAAGCAGTGTGAAAATATCTGGTTGTGGTATAGTAAACGAGGTAATTAATAAATTACCATTTGGACTTCATATACCTGGCTATCAGTATTGTGGACCTCGAACTAGACTGCGCGAGCGATTGCTACGAGGTGATCCGGGTATCAACAAATTGGACGCCGCATGCAAAAAACACGACATTGCCTATTCACAATTTAAGATATTCAAGATCGACATAAAGCTGATTTAATTCTAGCTGATAACGCGTGGGAGCGAGATAAATCGTCGGACGCAAATCTTGGCGAGCAAGCTGCTACTTGGGCTGTAACGAACGCGATGAAATCAAAAGTAAAATTAGGAATGGGTCATTCAAAGAAGAACAAAAAAGGACGGAAATTAATATTTGGTGCTGGAATTCGTGATTTGAGAAGTGTATTGAAGAAAATGAAGCCGAAAACTATTAAGAATGCGATAAATTTGCACTGAAAGTTGCGAAGAATATTTTCAAGAAGAAGGACAGTCAATTTACAATACCGAGAATCATTCCAATTCCAAAAACTGGTGGAATTTTACCATTTTTAGTTCGACTTTTTGCCGGCCTGTCCGCTGTAGGATCACTTGCTGGAGTTGCTGCTGGTGTTGCGAAAGCAGTAAATGCTTATAAAACAGCAAGGACACAACTGGATTAAAATGAACGTCATAAGAGGATGATGGAAGCAATTGCACTTGGATCCAAATCTGGTACTGGACTTTATTTGAAACCATACATAAGAGGTTTGGGGCTTTACATCAAATCAAAAAACCGCGAAGTGAGCTACCCGATCGACCATTAACTGGTCGCGACACTTATCAGTTTGGAAACAATTATTTGTCCAATGTTCATGAGAGATGATTTACCGAAACGTCTAAGGCGAAAGGAGTGTGGAGTCGTCAATTTGGATAATTCATCGGGACCAGGAAGCCATTGGATAGCGTACGCCAAAGATAACAAGAACGTCGAATATTTCGACAGTTATGGGAATTTACCACCACCTGCTGAAGTTGTGCAATATTTAGATGGCAATAATATTGAAAATAATTATAAGAGATATCAGAATTGTGATCAATATAACTGCGAACATTTATGTCTAGAATTTTTGTGTAATACAAATTATTTTCAATAAATATTTTTTTAATGAATAATTTGTGTCATTTATCATCTATACTTTAAATATACGTACGTATAACTGAAAATAATACGTACAACACCATAATAAAGATATGTAACCATACACCTAAACATATGCTTGATTTGCCACTTGTAAAATTAAGGAAAAAACTAAAGAATGTGTTAACTAATGGAGTTTTATATAATATTAGTGATTACTATAGCATAAATTGGGAATTATATTTATAATCAGAAATTTTTCAAATGTAATTTCTGTGTAACGTTTTTTTACAACTGTATTAAGTTTATACGGAAACAAATATTATTATTGTTATTATAATTATTATACCTGTGATATAGAATTTTCTCTCATTCGTATCTTAGGCATCACGTCGTTAACATTAACGTTAAGTGGTGGTTCATCTATATTAACGGCTGAATATTTTCCACCCATCGATTTACCGGGTGATAATGTATGCGGGTTGGTCAATTTTGAACCATACAACGCAGTGCCAAATATCGACGAAATAAATAATTTATTTCATTACGATGATGATGAAGTGAAATGCATCGAGATACCTGTCGGCAATTATGATCTGGAAGATTTGGAGTTTCAAATAGAAGATAGGATACTAGAGAAGAGAAAATCGGGTGATAGCCCGCAACTTATACTTCGTGCAAATAACAATACGCTAAAAAGTGAAATAAATTGTACGGAAACAATTTATTTCGATCAAGAACGAACAATTGGCTCACTACTTGGCTTCACTAAGCGAAAACTTGCGGCTGCTCATTACCACTATTCGAATAAACAAACGAATATCATAAAAGTGAATTTGATACAAATTAAAACTAACATTACAACAGTTACTTGAATAACGTTCCAGCACATAATATTTATTCGATTTCGATTGAAGTTGAACCTGGGTATAAAATAAGTGAATCACTGAATACAGTTATTTATATGCTGGTGACCGTGAGACAGATATCATCTCTAGTTTTACGAATTGTGGGTCAAGATGGTAATTTAGTGAATTTTCGAGGCGAAACAATAACAATAAGGTTGCATTTGAAGCCAGCGGAATAAATGTTGTTATTTAAAGACGAAAATGTGATACAACCGATCCGTAGAAATTGTTTGTTCTCCCTTGTTAATGGCGGTCGTTGTTGCTTCCTCCTCTCCGATCCGTTCACCTTGGTGGCAAGTTGTAGTCTACAACTTGCCACCAAGGTGAACGGATCGGAGAGAAAGAAGCAACAACGACCGCCATTAGCAAGGGAAAACAAACAATTTCTACGACAACTGGGTTTCAAGCTGAAGAGTAAAAAATGAGCAACATTTTAAGCCTCAATACTGAAATCGATTTCGATGAAAGCATTTCATTGCTATTCATCGTTTCTAAATGCGTTCGGCAACAGCGATGAAATTCGAATCTGTTTTCAAAATCAAGATCTGATCCTGCTGCTGCATGAAAGTTGTCTGTATGTGGAAGGACAATTGCTGAAGAGTGATAAAACAGTATCGACTACAGCGGAATTATCCAACAATACATTGGCGTACCTGTTTGAAGAAATACGATATGAACAGAACGATGTGGAAATCGATCAATGCAAGTACGTTGGACCGACCACAACATTAATCAGTTATTTGGCATTAAACGAAAATGATAGCAAACTACTCTACAACGCCGGATGGTGTCCGGGTGGAACAATTAAAGTAACGGAAAAAGGCTACTTCAATTTCTGTCTTCCATTGGCACGAATGTTTGGATTTCTTAACCATTACAAGAAAGTTATCGTCAATGCGAAACATCAACTAATTCTGATTCGGGCTCAGACGGATCATGATGTAGTTATATTACCAACGGATGACGTCACTTTACATATACATAAAATACAATGGATGGTTCCACACGTTACAGTTGCAGATGAACAGAAACTGAAGTTGATGAAATATGTAGAAAATAGTCGAGATATTACAATTGCTTTTGGATCATGGAATATGCATATACAGCCAACGATTCTAACGGCCAGACAAAACATTTGGACGGTGAAAACGTCGACTCAGCAGGAGAAACCGCGCTACATTATATTCGCTCCACAAACGGATCGACGAAATAAAAAAGATAAAGATTCCAGTATTTTCGATCACTGTGAACTTTCAGACGTTAAAGTTTATTTAAATTCTGCGAAACACCCGTACATGGATTTGAATTTGGATTTCAGTAATGGTAAATATGCAGTAGCATATCACATGTACTCGAAAATTTCAACAAGCATATTATGATTGTAAGAAGAATGAACCGCTTTTAAGCAAAACACAATTCAAGAATATCGCTCCAATCATATTCATCGATTGTTCTCATCAAAACGAATCATTGAAAAGGGGACCAGTGGATATTCGAATTGAATTTAAAACGTTGAAGGAGGTGCCAGAGAATACATCAGCATTCTACTACATGAGCGTGTGGTTCAATATAATCTGTTGACAAATATTGTTACAAAATATGTATAAAACGCCGCAATCCGGTTATAAATCAGCCAGTTTCGCTCTAGATATCGCACAGTGAAGATCGACGCAGCAACTGTTGACTTCCAAGGATTTCCAAATGCAACAAATAGGAAATTCTACATAAAGGAATTGGCTGTGTTGAAATTCGATTCTTCCAAAGAAAATTATGGTGAAGATTATATACTACAACACTATGTATTCAAATCACCAATACCGTTTTGCGGAGTAAGTGAAAAAGATCAGCGCACAGCTCGTTGGTTGCGGAAAAATCATCATTGGTGGTCCTGGATGGATGGGCATATTAAATACGAGGAACTACAATACATTTTAATAAACATTTTACACGGAACTCGAATCATCTATATGAAAGGTGAAGAAAAAGTGCGGTATTTGAAACGACTACTACCATCAGCGCCCATCATGAACTGTGAAGAAGTAACAATTTGTCCCAAGTTGGGAATCATAACGTCAACATACACTAGTCCTCCATGCGGCCATCATTCTGGAGCAACTTGCGCCATGGAAACTGTTATATCCATATACAAATATTATTGTAATAACATTTAAAAAATTTAAATATTTCTTTTAAAATAAATTTATTAAAATCATAAAATTTGTGTTTATTTAGAGGAAAACCTATATAAAACTTTTTTCAGATAAAAGTATACAATCATATGATAAAATTCGTTTTTGCATATTAGACAGAAATCTTCGCTATTAATATCAGTATACCTTCTAGTGACGTCAGCTGGCAACTTATACAAGCTTAAACTTGCATTATTTTAGAATAAACGTATTATTTTTACAATAATCAGACGTTGAACGCCATCTATTGACAATTTTTTAAACTTACGCACAGGGATCGTTAGTATCCGGACGATCAGCTTTTGTTAGGTTCGGTTAGGTTAGGTTAGGTTATGTCCGGACGACTAAATTTTGTTAGGTTCGGTTAGGTTAGGTTAGGTTATGTTAGGTTCGGTTAGGTTAGGTTAGACAAAATTTTGTTGGGTTTCCGTTAGGTTAGATCAAGTTTCGTTGGGTTCCGTTAGGTTAGATAAAATTTCCTAAGGTTCGGTTAGGTTAGGTTAGGTGAGATAAAATTTCCTTAGGTTCGGTAAGGTTTGAGACCAAAACATTACTCCTCCCACCGGCCGGAGGTTTTTAGAACCGCCCCGATCGAACCACCTCCTCCCGAGGTCACTCAAAAAATGGTGAGATGGGGAGGTGGTTCCAGAACTCTCCAATCCTTACTACTTAATGGTTTTAACAATATACTTCGACTTTGATATAAAAACTAGGTGATGAGGTTAGCTAAGGTTAATTTAAGCTAATTTAGGTTAGTTTAGGTTAGTTTAGGTTAATTTAGGTTATTTTAGGTTAGTTTTGGTTAATTTACCACTGAAACCGGGTTTTCGAGGAAAGGGTAATTATTTACCACTTATAGGGACCGAGCTTGACGACATTATTGCCACCTGGTGTCAGATTTAGAGAAGCATTTCGGGCATGACATAGATATAAATAACTATTTTTAAATATTTTGGATATCATGTCTATAATGTTATTAAATGTCAAATTAAATTTTTTTAATATTTAAAATGCTTGAAATGCTCTTGCTCATTGTATTATCAATTAATGCTATTAGTATGAACTTCATAATAATAATATCAGTATGAACTTCATAATAAGATATTGTTGTATTAAAAGTTGTTCCAATTTTCTTAGTAAAAGTAAGTACAAACGTTTTGCTGATGTGATTGTGTTGGTATTGCAAAACTGCAGATTTAGAATTTGCAAAACTGCGCACAAACAACTGTACTATAACAGAATCAGAGAATTAACATAGCATTATAATATAATATCCCAGTAATAATAAAGTCATAATAGTAGTTGTCATACAGAAGAATTTGTTTCGAAGAATCTACCAATCCAAATTATGTGTAATTTAAGCAACATAGATAGAATAAAAATGTACAGAAATGCAAGTTAATATTAACGTGAAGAAAACCTTAAATTCAATCTGTGAGGCTAACATTAAAATTACCTCAAAAAATAAAATGAAAGATTCAAGTTATGATCCATATGTTATTAATTTCGAAACGAAGCTTTTATTCAGGTTTTCATGAGCTAAAGTCTAAAAAAATGAAAAAAAAAAAATATAATAATATAATGGGTGTTACCAATGGCGTGTTCAAAATAAATCCCACTCCCCACCATCGGCATTTCTTCACATGTTTGCTCTAAAATATTAGTTATAAAAAACGTTTCTTGAGAATAGGCATTTATTTAGACCCAAACTCTTACTTTCCTAAGAAATTTTATTTTCTGTGATACAACTCTGAATAGTCTGTTTTCCATCAAGTTGCTTTCTATTGAAGAATTCAGTCGCGTTTGAGTCGTAGTATTACGGAGGTATTTACAAATCCTAAAGAATTTTTGAGGAGAAATTGAGTAGCCTTAAAGGGCATTCAGATTTACAATTAGTCTTTACTTTTCATTATTTTTTATTGAAGAAATACTTGCAGCCCCTACAATTCTACCTTCCTGGGCTGTAACGCAGTCAGTCCATAGGTAATATGCCCCTAGATATTACATGTAATGTGTAGAATTGTTTTTTATGCTCTTACAGAAAGTAAAAAGTTAATAAGTTTCCAAAAAGACAAGATTGTTCATTATACTCAAGAAATTAAAAACCAGTTTGTATTATTCTGATTTAAGTGTATTATATATAAAATATAAAAAAAAAAAATTATTGCTACTATTTCAACGTTACATATCTTGCCAGGAAAATTGATTGCGTGGCCGTCAAAGGCAACTGTAAATACTTGTAGGTCTAAAATATTTAAACAAAACTTTCTGGACACACGCAGAATCATATAGTGTACTGAAATACACACATAAACCCCGCTAAAAGTAAAAGGTATTAATGTACTCATTGACAGAGTACAAAATGATTACACAATCAAATTTTTAGTTGGATGCTCACCAGAAATTAAATTTTTTTTCTTTTATTTAACGATAACTGAATTTGTTTGAATTTTGTTTCCCTTTATTATAGTTGTTTTAAAAGAAGTCATCCTGCCAGTTTTTTGTAGAATAGGCATTCGACAGAGTTAAGATTTAAAATTTCACTTTCAAATAATTATTTCTTTACATATTAAAATAACAACAGTAAAAAACCTTCAAGATTATTGCTTTTATTTGTTTTAACTATTAAAAAGAACCCTAAATAATTTTCAGTTAACATTTCGATACTAGCTTGGGTTCATTAAAATTTTTCCATTTCATATTATTGCTTAATATAAGATTTCATTTTATTTTTGGACTTTTCACCACGCTTCAGTTAATACCACATTATCAGCTGTTACCAGATTTCCAGTTAATAATTCATTTACTCCAAGAATTAACTTTTTTTCAACAACGCCGGATAGTATAGTATTTTTTAATTATTTAAGTTTCGTATATTATTTCGTTTATTTTTAAGTTTAAACAGATTTGCCTATTTTCTATGAAAAATTTTAAATTTTTAGCATAATTTTTTATTGAAATATAACAAAAATTCCGTATTTTCCATTAGATTATGTATGTACGTTTAATTTGGCGATATATTGCATTTTTCTAAACGAGGAGCTTCAATTTCTTTTAATTTTTATTAATTGACAAGCAAAAAAAAAATTCAAATCAAGTAACACCATAGTAACACTCATTTCTACTTCCCTCGTTTCTCATTCACCATTTTTATTTTTCATTTTTAGACACATAAAGGCGCCACTATCGGTGCCAGTGCTGCCGTCTATAGTTCAGGCTCGGTCCCTATTTCAAGATTTTTTACGGACCAGTTTCAATTTAACAACTGCTCACAAGTTGCTAACCATTTATTAATTTTAATGACCAATTAGATTTTTAAGAAGCCATATATTTATTGAATCGCTCATTTCAAATTATTATTTTGCTATCCGTTTTTATTTTTTTTTACTGCTTACATTATACAGCCAAATCTGTTACTAAACCCGTAGAACACGATTCTGAAGAAAATGGTGATATATATATATATATATATATATATATATATATATATATATATATATTATATATATATATATATATATATATATATATATATATATATATATATATATATATACCTATTTCAAATTATTATTTTGCTATCCGTTTTTATTTTTTTTACTGCTTACATTATACAGCCAAATCTGTTACTAAACCCGTAGAACACGATTCTGAAGAAAATGGTGATATATATATATATATATATATATATATATATATATATATATATATATATATATATATATATATATATATATATATATCACCATTTTCTTCAGAATCGTGTTCTACGGGTTTAGTAACAGATTTGGCTGTATAATGTAAGCAGTAAAAAAAATAAAAACGGATAGCAAAATAATAATTTGAAATAGGTATATATATATATATATATATATATATATATATATATATATATATATATATATACATATATATATATATTTTCTGGCTCCTTTTTGGATGTGTAGTGCCTCATTAAGAACGGAGTGGGCTGAAATTTGGTAAGTGGGACTGAAAAAATGGGGCAACGATACTATACAAGTGGGGTCAAATTTTGAATCAGACCCAACTTTTAAGGGGGAGGTGGCGGACAACCAAACAGAAGGCTGAAATTTTGTATTCCGATTGAGTTAGTATTAAGGGTGTGCTTCTTGGGGGTTTCGACTCTTATTCCTTACTCCCATCATTTTTATACGAAAAAAACATGATTTTTCTTGTTTTTTAGCAGTTTTGTCAAGGTCGAAATCTCCCCAAATAAACCTAGAGGGTTGAAATTTTGTGTATAGGTTAAGTTAATACCCAGGTACTGTTTTTTGGAAGTTTCAACTTTAAACCCTTACCCCCACAATTTTTACGCCAATATTTACATGTTTTTTTTTTCCTTTTTTTATAACACGCCTAGAAACTCACTGAGTACACCTAGAGGACTGAAATTTTATACATGCATTGAGTTAGTCTCCAGTTAGTGCCTCTTAGGGATTTAACATTACCTAGCCCCCCACTTTTCCCATTTTTACATCGGAATTCAATAGCGTTGTTATATGTGGCTAAAATGATTTATTTTCATAATATTTCAAGAGAGTAGGCACAATAAATTTAAAGAAACAAGTGAATTAGCTACTATTATTTATCACAAATGCAATACATAGTTATGTATGTAATTTAAAAAATGTTATTAATGTCATTTAGTCAAATTTTCTTCGAAAAATTAGACTATTTACAGCCTATAGATAAGAACGGAACGAGCCGAGAGTAGGGGTGCTATCCGTTTTCAAAAAAAAAAATGTCAAAAAGCAGTAACGAATACGACAGATTTAATTTTTAATGTGTATGCTTCCACGCACTCGGTTAATACTATTCAGTTCTAGGTAGTTAATTTTTGGCGCATTTTGTCAGATACGTGATCACTTATCACTCCTCAAAACATAGGCTATGTTTATCTAAAATATTTTGACTCTTCAACAGTAATACAATCTTCAAAATTGGTCAGGCAGTTTATTTTTGGCACTTTTTGGATTCTAGCACCCTGACGAACTTCTTCCTCGGAATGACGAAATTGTTCTAAAAAAATGTATACCTGGTAACGATGCTTACATAAAATATTTCTGCGCAAGCATATGTATATATTTTAAATAATAAACTTTTACAACTTCTGAAAATGAAGACTGGACTTCAAAAACAGGCTAAGTGACAAAAAACAAAGAAGAATCTACCGGCCATTGCTAACAATCTAGACAGCATGGTAAAAATGTTTTTTTGGCAATTAACCTGTTTTTGAATTTCTGACCTTAAATGTGTTTGATGTGTGACGACAACTGCATTTGTCCTTTAGAAGGGATAACTATTAAAAATCACGTAAAAACTACAGATAAGTCTTATTTCAATTAATTCTGGCAATATAAGATGCTTCTGACATAAAAGTGTAGATAATTTTTTTTTCTACTTTAATGAAAAGTTTACATTTGAAATAGGTTTTTTTTATTTTTTATTTTTTAACGTAGATGTATCGATTAAATAGTGGATTTATAATTAAATAAAATATTTTTTCCTTGCAGGTAAGCATACGTTATGAGTAACTGGTTAGCATTGGATAAAGAAGAATGGTTACAATCTTGATGGCGACCTTGAGCCAGTTGATATCTGACTTGGAAGGTTGGTCGTAACGAAAATATATATTTCACTATAGAATAAGCCGTGAAATAGGAAAAGCACAGAAATGACGTAAATATCGCTGCTATTAAGCATACAATAGTCCATATTGTGCGAATTGTTAAACGAGCGATAATCAATTACTACTAGTCTTATACCAGAAACGAGTAAAGTATTAGTGCTCAAGACGTAACCGGAACTAATTTATAAACACGCATTGCTTTAATTACACAACTAGAGGTAACTAATTTGTTACCGTTATATTTTCGGATATTATCGATTGTTCTTTTTCGTATGACGTAGATAAATTGCTTCCCCTCTGAAAGAAACTTTTGAACGGATTTGCATGTGTAAAATTAATGATGGTATGTATAATAAACAGGTTACAGAAAAAGTAATTTTGAAATTTTTAACTACATGTCAAACATGCAAATGTTGCTTATATACTTAGGTACCGTACGTTAAATATTCACCAAGTTAGTCAGTCAATGTCCTTAAATAAATCAATTATTTATACGTTAATGTTTAATGAATACATACGCTACACGTTAAGAAAATAAGAATAAGAACAACGGACTTTTTTGTATAATAGCCCAAGTGCTAGGTGACATTGAGTCTGCACCGAAAGAGGCATAGAATTTGACTTTTGATTATTGTTAGGAGTCTTAGGTGAGTATGAAAACCCATGTCGTCGACCTTTATGATGGTCGACAAATTGAGGGGAGGGGGGAAAGTTGCAGAAAAAGCCGATCGGGAGATCGCTTATATTTTGCTTATTATAGATCGTAGTGTGGCTTTTTTTTTTTTAAATTTGGAATAAAATGATCTAAAATTGATGTGATATGCAAATTTTTGATATACCTAACGGTTTTCGTGTAAAAAAATGAATGAAAGTATTAAGGGCTAGTCAAAAGTATAAAAAAGTCAAAAATCTCAGCGGGAAAGCATTTTTGGAATAGATGATGAGAACAAAAGTTTCACCATTTGTTACGGCGCATCCGAAGATGACCTTCAACTTGACCTCAAAGTCAAGGTTCAAGGCCATATCAAGGTGAAGTCCGTTTTTTTATACGGCAACCCCCACTTCTGACCCCGGAAATGCAGAGAGCGAAGAATTCTGCCTCCGAATATGACCTTGATCTTGATCTCAAGGTCAATGATCAGGGTCAATTGAAGGGCAAACCCAAATTCTTAAATTTTATCATTATTTTCTGTTTTCATTTTTTTACACGAAAACTATTAGGTATATCAAAAGTTTACGTATTACATAAATTTTAGATTATTTCATTGCAAACAAATTAAAAAAAATTATCACTCTACAGTCAATAATAAGCAAGATATAAGCGATTTCGCCAGCGGCTTTTTCTGCAATTTTACCACCCTCCCACCCAAGTTGTCGACCACCCTAGAGGTCGACCACATGGCTTTACACACTCACTTAAGACCCCCTAACAATAATCAAAAGTCCAATTCTATTACTCATTCAGTGAATACTTAATGTCAGCTAGTGCCTAGGCAGTAAAAATCAGCATTTGCCCTTGAATTGACCCTGATGATTGACCTTGATATCACGATCAAGGTCATATTCGAAGGTAGAAATTTCCGCTCGGACTTGACCTTGATATGACCTTGAACGTTGGCTTTAAGGTCAAGGTGAAGGCCATCATCGGATGCGCCATAACAAGTGGTGAAACTTTTATCCTCATCATTTATCCCAAAACTGCTTTGCCGCTGAGATTTTTGACTTTTTTATACTTTTGACTAGTCCTGTATACTAGAAATACTTAAATTTTAACATTGCCTTCTATTTTCATTTTTTTACACGAAAACCGTTAGTTATATATCAAAAATTTGCATACGATATAAATTCTATCATTCCATTCCAAAAAAAATCATCACTCTACGATCAATAACAAGCAAGATATAAGCGATCTTCCGATCGGTTTTTTCTGCAACTTTCTCCCCTCCCCCCAATTTGTCGAGCACCCTAGAGGTCGATGATATGAGTTTTCATACTCACCTAAGACCCCCTAACAATAATCAAAATTCAAATTCTATACCTCTTTCAGTGCATAATCAATGTCACCTAGCACCTCGTCTATAAGCAGAAATTACAATTCAGTTATACACATTATAGTACAAGATCCCGCAGCTAATTTCTGCAGGTATCTGTTTTTTAATGAAACTTAATTTAGATGAATCCTTAATGGCAATGTAATAGATTGCTACCTTTAATTGCATCATTAAGCGAATAATCGAAAAGACATTTTTTGACGTTTTAAACTGTCAAATATTTTGAAAGATTTTTAAAACTTACAAATTTTTCTCACAGTAACAAGAAAAGTAAATAATTTTTTCTTAGCTACAAATACAACAATAAGCCAAGAGCAATTTGATTTGATTTTTTAATTTTTTTTATTTATCTATAAGTATATCTAAAATATGTTTTATTATTTATAAGAAGCTAAAGAGGGAAAATCACAGATTTGTTAATTGTGTGCTAAACCCAGCCTACAGACAATATTTCAACTTTCTAAAACTTCGGAAAGTACTCTATAATTTTGATGATCATCAGTGAGTGAGTGTCTCTTTAAGTATTATCCAGAACGAAGTTATCAGGGTCCAAAAATAGGCTGAATTGCTTCGAGAAAAGATTTTAATTAATTACTCTCTTATGGCATCTCAACTGCTTCTATTGAAAAAAAGATTTATATACATATTGATCAATCAAGGCAATGAAATATGTCCATATCAGGAACTTTGTGTATATTGCTTAATAAAATGTCAAAACATCAGTTTTTAATAAAAAAATTACTAAAATCTGGGCCAGTGCCCCCGTGCCCCCTCCAAGACGAGGCAGAACAAAACAAACAGAACACTTCTGTATCTTTTCTCGAAGTAATTCAGCCTATTTTTGGACCCTGATAACTTCGGTCTGGATAATACTTAAGAGCTCAAATTGTCAGGATAGAATGTAGTCACCAGTCTTATGAAATGTACCAAATTTCAATTTTACAGCTCTATTGCTTTCAATATTATTAATATGTAAATTTTATTAAATTCGTCACTCACTCACTGATGATCATCAAAATTATAGAGTACTTTCCGAAGTGTTAGAAAGTTGAAATTTGGTCTGTAGGCTGGGTTTAGCACACAATTAACGAGAAAATTAACAAATCTGTGATTTTCCCTCTTTAGCTTCTTATAAATAATAAAACATATTATAGATATAACTACTTATAGATAAATAAAAAAAAATTAACAAAATCAAATCATATTGCTCTTGGCTTATTTTTGTATTTGTAACTAGGAAAAAATTATTTACTTTTCTTGTTACTATGAGAAAAATTTTTAAGTTTTAAAAATCTTTCAAAATATTTGACAGTTTAAAGCGTCAAAAAATGTCTTTTTCGATTATTCGCTTAATAACGGCAACTAAAGGTACTTACGCCTAATTTTCGATAGGCAACCTGGGAGCAATCTATTACATTGCCATTAAGGATTCATTTTCATTTCGATTAATTTTCATTCAAAATTAAGTTTCATTAAAAAAACAGATACCTGCAGAAATCAGCTGCGGGATCTTAGACTATTGCTGTTCAGTATCTATACGAAGTAAATATTACGAATGGATTTCCGAGAAATAAATTATTCTGCTTAATCGAAATAAGTATCATTACCGAAATTTTTTTAATTTCATCGAAATTTTGTATTACAAATTCAAAACAAGTTTTTATTAGTACACGAGTTAAAGAACTTATGATCCTTTACGATCATTAATGGGTGGCAACAGTTCTTAGGTCAACTAAATCAATGGCAGTAAATATTTTTCTTACTATTTATGATGTCTTCTACTACTCACAAAGAATGACACGGGGTGTACCCCTCCGATTTTGTTTATATGATATATTATAGAACCTAAAAAAATAAGAGACACGTATCATTTTTAGCGGCGGTAAAACGGTTAGAAGAAGTGAAACCGCCCTTCGAATATTGGGGTAAAATTTGATTACCCAAATATCTCGAAAAAAGTAAGAGATAGAGCAAAAATTTAAATTGCCGATATTGCTCTCTTTTAAAGAGCTATCTGCTGATATGAAATTTGTTTAAATTACATTAACAGGGATGGTTGGGCGTTCAAATTTAGGGGTGAATTTTGTGAAAAGAGGGTAAAAAATACAATATATTAAAATTTTGTTTGTAGATTTCAAATCTACGTAAAAAAATCTAATTTATGTTTTTGCTCGACTTCATAATATTAACTGTAGGGGTAGTAAACTGGCGGGTAACTGTGTTGATAATCGTACTATTTGTGTAATTCTAGAAATACTTCATAGAAAATTTTTTAAGACGTTTTATTAGAATAACGTAAGAATGAAATTTTCAAATTCAAAATTCTGTTTAAGCAACACTGAAGACGGGGGTGAGTTTAATTACATATTAGTTTTCATACATTCATCTTTACTATTAACTCATTGGCGGTGGGCAATAATATCACAGTAAGTGCTTCTGAAGTTCTACTTATGTTTGTTTTAAATAATACTTTTCGTTATCGTAAACTTTTTATCGTAAATATAAGCGCTAAAAAAAGATACGTGCCTCTGATTTTTCTATGTTCTACTTTTCATTTCTTTCCATTACTACCAATATTATAATAATTTTACACATTTATGATTTATGATACATTGAAGTCTCCTGTAAAAAATAAAACTATATCAATGATATCTTTTTATCAATATTTCAACAAAATGATAATCAAAATCTGCAATCTATTAACTTATATTAATTTTTTTAACACTGCTGTTTGTTGATCGAATAATTTAGTTTTATTACTTTGTATGTATATTGAAGTATCGAATAATCACAGTAGCGTAGCTGAGGTTATTGGCGCCCCTGGTTAGACTTGCAACTGGCGCCCCCTCTTTGATAAAAAGAGGGGGAAGGGTTCAGTAACTTAAAAAATCCGCCCCCTACCCACAATTATATCAGACGTCTCCTCTCCTCTTTCGCACAAACTACACCTACCTTGACTTCTGGGCACCATTAATCAAACTTCATGGAATTACGAGATAACGACGCCCAGCTTCTTGGTTTCCCAGACTTATAAAAATACTAGAAATCTTTTTACTTTTAACTTGTAGCCTAATTTAAGACCAGCCAGTGTAGCCGTTTATCTTAATTGTTATTTTATCTCAGTCAATATTTTTGAGTCATATTTTCAATATTTCTAGCGTGAATGTGAATTTAAAGTGAATGATATCAACAGAACACTATATTTAATGTATGTTTACCTCGTGAGACGCAACTTGGTACATTATGTGTTAGAGTTAGAAGTATCCCCAATGTTAATCGATGATATTTTTATATTTCGATATTTTTTATATCGAAAACCCCAATCCAAAATTTCAATATAAAAATATCATCGATTATGTTGGGAATACTTCTAACTCTAACACACAATGTACCAAGTTGCGTCTCACGAGGTAAACATATATTAAATATAGCGTTCTATTGATATCATTCACTTTAAATATCTTATTGACAACAAAATAAATTACCAAATTTAATTTATAAAACTTTAAACAGATACCCGAAAAAATGACCATTAACTATTTAAATAAAACAATCACAAAACAGTTAAATAATAGATAATGACATAACCCAATAAATTAATAATAATATATCAGTGATCATGCGTACGACACATACATAACATATATCCGCCTTTTACAAAAATATACTAGAGAAACAACCATTTCAACAAAAAAGCCAACATGTGACAAAATAACGTATCATTAAATAAAAATTTCAAAATTTAAATACTTAAAAACTGAAACATCATTATCTATCATTCAATTATGTTAATATATAACAGATTTTCTAAAATAATTTTTACAATGATATCAATATTAAACAACAAATACAACCTCACTTAAAGTAAGTTACACATGCTTTTAAACATGAACATTATATTTACTTTAATAATAACAAATTAAATTTCTTTCAGTATAAATCAAACTAAAACAATGTTTCCTTGAGATTGGAAAATCGAATGGAGGCGTGGTTTAATATTTAGCCTATCCGCAGTAGTTTTTCGATTTGTCACCAGATGGCAGCTAAAGAAATAGTAGAAATTTTGAATTGTCCATTTTTGCTTGGCAACAATAAATTATTATAAAAAAAATAGGAACAACGTTCCAAAAATTTGCTAATTTTTTTTCCCGTTAATTTTTTAGTAGTAGTTAATGTTTGAAATGCTAGTTGCAATGCTTAATTCGCTATCAGATATAATAAACGTAGAAAATTTTGGGAACACAAAATCGCTAGAAACATGTACTTTGAAGTCAGTTAATTCCTTTGTGACACTGGTAACATTCGATTCAATTGTAAATTCGATTTCATCAATTTTTTCTTTCATGACATCAAATACATACATTGCCTTCTTCATCTCCTCTTTCTTTTTTTGTTTTTCCTTCTAGACTGTTAATTCCTTCTAGATTACCGTGAGAAATAGTCGATTATTTCTTATTTGAACATTTTTATGAAGAAATCTTTCTTAAATGTTTTCTCTTTTAATAGGGCTCGAGTTTCTCTTAATGAATCAAACTTTGTATTGATTGTATAATATTGAAGCTTGGGAGATGGGACAGATGATATTTTCTTGATGTATATTACTACCTATAGTAGATAGATTAAAATATGATTAGGTAGTAAAAAATAAGTTTTGTAATTATACTTATGTAATAAAATCTTGTGGTTTAAAATGAACTGGACAAACTCTCATTGAAGGCATAACTTTTTTACCCATTTTCTAAATGTTTATCTATGCTAATCAGCGATCAACCAATTCTTCTTTGTTATATTACGATTGTAGCAACATTTGTATATCATTCTTGGGACCTTCTACTGTTGCATTCAAACACACAATAGCATACTTATACTTTTTCGTGATGAAAATTCCGTAATTTGAACAATTTTCATGTATTAAAATTTGATTAAATTAGGGTAAAATATTTTTAATGACAAGTCATAAAAAAATTACAGCTGATTCAAGTTCACTTGATTTATATGAAATGTAAAAATAGCCTTTCCGCAGTAGTTTATTTTCGGGCCACCAGATAGCATATCAAAATTCTCCGTTTTCCAATATAACCAGTAAATATGATATTTAAAATTGTATAGTTTTAATAATTTTAATTCGTAATGTACATAATCTTATTGACTAATACATGGATATTTTAAGGTAAATACATATCATTATTATACATTAAACTTTATTAAACAAATGTAAAACATTTATAATTTTATGTAGATAAGGAATTTGATAAGCTTATAAAAAGCCAAATATATATAGTTCAGCAACACTTAATATGTTTTAATTGTCAAATAAACTGGCGGAAAATTCTCCTAATATTATCATCGTTAAAAATTAAAAAAAAAAATTCTAAAGACTATTAATATAAAATATGGAAATAATATGTTATACACCAAGGGACTAAAGTGCGAGTTGTAATCCCGAGTGTGAATTTTGTTGCCAGAGGGTCTGTAAAGGCCCGGGACCCGAGAGCAATAAATCACACGAGGGATGAAAAGAAAAACATTTTAGTCCTGTGGTGTATATACTATTTTTTGCAATTCCGGATAATTTGAAATTATAAAAATTAAAAAAATTACTTAAATGTCATTCAAATTGTATGTAATAATATTCCATCAAGTAGGTATACTTTGGATAAATCAATCGAATTGTACAATACAATATAACTGTCAGTCTTTGTCTATAAGTTTGAATTTGTTTATTCTTTTCAATTACCTAGCAACGCTATCCAGTTTAAGTTAAATTTCTGTAAATTATGCTTGTTGATTGATTTAAAAGCGGGAGAAAAATAATTTTTTAGTTCCTTGGGACTAAAAGTGAATTTTTGAATCCCCTGGGACTAAAAGTGGAACTTTACTCCCTCTTTTTTACACTTTTTTACATTCTTTGGTATAATTTTATGTTTATACATGTTTTCTTCATAGATATCACCAATAAAAGTATTACCATTAGAAAGAGCGTATATTATTTGTTATATCCCTGACCCATTTGTTTCATTATAAGTAAAAAAAAAAAAAAAATAGTAAGTGTCCGGGTCTACACCCCAAATCCGTCTTGACCCGGACACTTACTTAAATAATGTAATAACATGCAAACTAACCTCTCCCGTCGGGGTTAGGACAGTGTTTTATATCGTCTGGTGTCTTTGAACCTGCCAAAGGCTCCAAAACATTTTGTGGGAAGGGAGAGGGGTCAATACATAGTATGCCTCTCTATGAACTAAACATTCGATATGACACCAGAAGGAGGCATAAACCGCGTAATTCTGGCGGGAATATAACGTATGGATAGTGGAAGTTACAGCCAGTGCGAATTGCGGCTATAGTGTAATAAACTTATGTGTCCGGGTTTAAACGGATATATGTATATAGCATCTATTTTTTTATATATAGGTACATCGAATATAACTTCAAACAACATTAAATGTTGCGCGATAAAATTTTGAACACATAAATATTAAAATTAAAGCAATATGACAATTAGGACGAAAATTACATGTCCAAGTTAGACACACATTTTATTTCTTTGAAAAACTGTAGGATGGTAATCCTGTAAAATGAGATAGTAAAAGTTGAAATCCGTAGTTTTTATTGGTACAACTGTTTAGAGGATGTTTTTCTCTCTCTAATGACGTCAAGAACGAATGTTTATTGTGGCAGGTTAATGTAGAAACTACTTACTTTGAAGATTGGTGCAAAGTGTCCGGGTCTAGACCCCTTGTCCGGGTCTAGACGGTTTTACGGTATAGAAAATAATTCAGTCAGCAAAGAAAATCTGTAGTTTTGTAATTTTAAATAACATTTGCTAGATGTCACCTGAAACTACAGTTGATTCAATATGACTTCAGTAGACATTAACAACTGACATTTGTCCCAGATAGGGTAGTGTCGTGTAAGATGGCGCAGTTAACGTTTAGGTGGCTATAAAAAAATAACGGAAAATGTTATAGAGAGTAAATATGAATAGATATGACATAGTAAATTGTATTTATTGTAGTACCTTAACGATTAGTTAACGCTGTGATAAAGGATTTTTATTATAAACTCAATACCCATGGAGTTATTAAAAAAAATTGACAAAATGGGAAATGCGCACCCTTACACAACCGGTCGTGTAAGAGTGCGCATTGAGGTCGGTAAGATGGTGCACTTATTAAAAAGCTTGGAACTTCACAAATCACATTTAAACAATCCCGCACCTACGTAACAGGAGAATTTCTTATGTCAGCACTTGTTAATATTTTTCGTTATTCTAAACTTTGATCGTAAGTAACGGTAGGTCGTAGTAAAAAAATAACGAAATTTTGAAGGTTTAAGTTATGTGTATTCCAGACGAGTAGAAGAGCTATGACCGTACGGCGGCACACTATGTCGTCAAAAGCATGGGAACACCCTGACCCAAGGTGTGCCCACATTTTTCACGCCGTACTATGCTTAATGCTCTAGCACACTACCGTGTCAAAAATGTGGGTACACCTTGGGCCAGGGTGTCCCCATACTTTTGACGACGTATTGTGGCGCCATACTATCATAGCTCTTCTACTCGTATTGCGATTGTTACAATCTACTTTTCGTTATCGAAACTTACCACTACCGAATTACTTATCATAAATTGATTATAACGTTAATTTAGGCTCCATTAGTCCAATTAATTGGATCAGCAATAACACATTTTAAAAAAAATTAATTTTCGTAACTTTTCGTAATGGAAAACTTTTGATTGTAAATAACTTATTTTTTAAAAATTTAATTTTCGTAACTTTTCGTAATGGAAAACTTTTGGTCGTAAATATCTCGTAAACGATGCGTCGTAGCGAAAAAATAACGAAATTTTTGAAGGCTTAAGGGAAGCAAGTTGTGGGTATTCCAAACATTTTGCGACTATTAGAATATAGTTTTCGTTATCGAGAATTATCGATGTCGAATTACTTCTTATAAATTGGTTATAACTGATTAATTTTAGGCTCCACTAACTAATTCTATTGCTAATAATATCCCACTGATTTTATTAGCAATAGAATATTTTTGAAAAAATTACATTTCGTTATCGTTAGTTTTCGTAATCGTAAATTTTTTATGTAGGAACTTGAGTGGCACGAATTTACGTTGTACGAAAGTTTGCTGTATAGAATTCCTTAGAAAAGTTAAAGAAAAGCATAATAAAAGAAACTATCGTGTAAGAATGAGTGCGCCGTCTTACACGCCTTTGTGCTGCGCCATCTTACACACCTGTGTATTATCAACAAAATTATCCTGTGGGAACCATCCACGCGCACTGACACGAATTAAAGTGATCAAAGCTAGTTCATGCAAACCAATATTTTTTGGTGGGCAATTATAGACACCCGAACGCTTCAAAATACGATTAAAATTGGTTACAAATTTCGTTCCTGTTTCGAGAAAACAGGAGTGCCCACTCTTACCGACGGCGCCATCTTACACGACCCTACCCTATAAGTACTATTCATTTTAATAACGGTTTAATACATACATTTAATTTACACAATTTAATGTATACACTTAAAGGTTTAATCTTCGGTTACATAAAAGTTTAACATTCGGTTAGTAATGATTGTAAATTAAATATCTACATCGAAACCTATAACATAAATACATATGACAGAACACGTACCCAACGATATTGCTTGTCTAGTCACACGAAGAACAGATCATTTGCTTTCATTAATCATAATTCTGTTTTGTGATGACTGATGAGTAACATAATTACGTGATGACATGCGATTATTACTTTTCAGCTCAATTCACATATTTTAATACACGGAAATACCAAATTTGTCCAAGAGCAAAACAATATGAGTACTATAATATGTAGGATAAAAGTGCATCCTTTATAAGCTTAACCTAGCACTGGCAAATCATACTAAAATAATAAAGAAGTAAATTTTGTGACTCTATAAGTATCTTACTGTTAGTTCCAGTTAATATAGAGAACTACCCAACGGTTTTCAATAACACTGTCACTAGTGGAGTGGTAGTAGCCAATGTTCTAATACAGGTTATATAACAAAAGTTACAGTTGTTCCGTACGGACTCAGGGCTCCGAAAGATTCAAACTTAACGGCTGAAATACTTATTACTAAATTTCGTACAAATACCATTGTGATTTTGAAAAAAAGTGGACGTTAGATTGAAACTAATTTACAGGATCCTAGGATCCCAAAAAGGAACCCAAATAAACAACTTTATTGGTCTACTAAATTTTGCTTAAATCCTATTGAGCTTCTGGAAATATTAACAAAATTTTAAAATTGATCCCAGAAACCTAGAAAGCGTCTAAAATAAACGATTGGATAAATTAAGCTAAGGCTTATACTCAATATAAGTATTTTTCGAAAGTTATTGAAATACGAAGAGGGCTATTGAGTTGTTACACGAGCGCAGTGAAGCACTATTGGGAACTGATTTTATAAAAAATTTTAGAATGTCAAATTCAAATGTACTATAAGCTCAAAATTGCCGTTAGTGCCATTAAATAAGGCGCAAATCAAAATGTTGAAAGGATCTTAATAAAATTTTGTACAAATTCTATTGAGATTCCGAGAGCAGATTGAAGTTAAAATCGTCCTCTAGACTCTTAATCGTCTGAAAGGGGCCTAAAATAGAAGTAGTCCTAAAACTTTATATGGATACCTAGACAGAAAGTGCAGAAACTAGACATGCTATTGAAGTATGAAGATGAAGTGGTTTAAGTATTAAAATAAAACAAAAAATTGATAATTATTAATTGTATACACATAGATTATTGTAATATATATATATATATATATATACTAATATGTATATATATATATATATATATATATATATATATATATATATATATATATATATATATATATATATATATATATATATATATATATGTGTGTATGTAAATTCAATATGTACGACAACCTGCATGAAAATAATAGAAAATTAATAAAATGTTCTATGTTTCAATATATTTCAATCATTTAAAATGTTTCAATCATTTAAATGATCATCTTCGGGAAAGTTCGAGTTCAGTTGTGAAAACAACCGAAAGACCTCAACAAAGGACATGACCTCAAAAATCAAAGTAGCTGTCAATTTGACAGGAGGAAAACAAAATTAAAAACCAACTAACCCCATAATATGTAAATAGGGAAGTCCGCAAAAAATAAAACTTAGAGGAATTTCAGGAAAAATATGCGAGAACAATTACTTACCATATCAGGAACCAACAAGTTAGACTAGTAAAATTGAAAAATATAAAATTTACTGGAAAAATGTAAAAAAAACATTGATAGATAGCACAAAGAGGTTATGTAAGAGAAACCACTATTTTTACAAAATTTGAATAGTTTTAAAAACAAAGACCAATAAATTATTACACTTAACACACTCATAATTAAAGGTAAAACATTAAGTAAGATTATAACCATTGTTACGTTATGAAAAATAGGTAACTAATATTATTTCGCTGTGTTTTTGTAATATTGTTTGATTTTTCACTTTGCATAAATATAATTAGTAACATTTATGTTTTATGAACTTTAAGTCACAAATAAAGTTGTAAAGTTCTACCGAGATAAGTTTAAATTTGAATACTCTTATGACATCCAAACCAATTTCTTTAAATTATACTATATGTAATTGTTTTTCTTACTACGTATATAGCTTTTGTAGAATTTATAATATCTTTGTCTTAAAAATGTATAACGTAATAATATTGTTTCTTTCTATTGCTATAAAATCTCCTTAACTTCAGTGAGGTAAAAGTGACGTCACTTAACAAAACTGATGTTAGCTTTATTGAAGCTCTACTGTAGGAATTAATAAATAATATTTTGTACCTTAGTGTACTATAAAAATTACTTTCATTCCATTATGTCAATCATAATCATTATAAACAATTATTGTTATTAAAATTATCATCAAATGATAGACACTTTAATCAATTAATGTTAACTAGATCAGACAAAAGACAGTCAGTCGTATCAACTATCAGTATAAATGTATACTTGGATTAAAACTATTGGACGATTGCGTCATAAATAAGTTCAGAATGTCTTCATATAGATATTATCATAATATCTTCATATAAAGTCTTCAGAATGATGTTATATAGATTTTAAACTAATAATTGAATGCAAAATTTTTAATACTGCTTAAAAAATTCCTTCTCGATTCCACATCATGTGTTAGAAAAAAACAATATACATAATAATGGAATCCAACCTCTTAAAAAAAAACCAATTGAAATATAAATGATAATAAAATAAATAATTTATTAAGAAGCTGCCTACGTCGTTACAGCTGAATTTTTCTTTCGGATATTTATTAAAATAGTTGAATTTAGGTAGAAAAAACTAATTTCAAAACTATTTAGAAGTACATTACTAGGTCTTGTGAAAAAGTAGGACAAGCTAAAAAAAATAAGCATTCTTAAAATAATATGTGAGTTGTTGTTGACAGAAAAAAGTTTAAGTGAGATTAAAAGTTTGGTTGATCTGTTTGTGATTCAATAGCTATAACTTAGAACTATTTGAACCAGTGCACGGCAAAATCTAATTAATCGTTTACCATTACGTTGATACTGTACCAATATTCAAAATATCCGAAAATCTTATTAAAAGTAACTTTTGGTAGACAACTCATTATAATTATGTTTCCTTCTGTATTGTTATTGAAAATATGTAACATTTTGTATTCAATTATTGGTTTAAAATCCATACGACGTGATTTTGAAGGGTTGAACTTATTTATGACGCAATTGTCTAAATGTTTTAATCCAAGTATATTTAATTGCATACATATTTATATACAGAGCATAGTGCACAGGATATACATATATATATATATATATATATATATATATATATATATATATATATATATATATATATATATATATATACAATCGAACCTGGATAAGCGAAAGTTCAAGGGATCGCGATCTATTTTTCTCTTATGGAGGTTTCTCACTAACCGGAGTTTCTAGCTTACAAGGGTACGGGAGAGGTCTATCTCACTTATAGAGGTTTAGAAAAAATACAACCAATATGTATTGAGAAACATGCATGTATTATATACTACTTATTAAAATAATATATATTATTTGGACATAGATATATTTACACAATAGAAAAAAACCTAAACATTAAAACATCAAAATTTACTCGAGAAAGTTAGTTAATTTAAGAATGAGTCATAAATAGCAAATATTAAATACGTTTAACTATCGCTTTTAGACGTACAGGGACTTAGCAGTCTCAGTTATAGAGGTCCATGAGCGAAAAAAATGACTCTCACTTACACAGGTTTTTGTTTCTCACTCATAGAGGTTTTCAAGTGGTAAAGTTACGGGACCTGATAATTACTCTCACTTACAGAGTTTTCTCGTTTATCCAGTTCTTCCTTACTGAGGTTTGACTGTGTTGTATACGTACAATTTCGAAAAAATATATACCTACATAGTAGGTGCTAAAATATATGGCTCAACAGGCAATTCAGCTTTTTTGAATTTTTTATACAGGCAAAAAATTAAACAAATTTTTATATTTCAAACGTTTTCGTTATGAAATAAGTCCAGGTCGAGGCCAGACCTATCGATTTTGATAAAATTTTGAAATGTTATGGAATACTAAAAAATGAGCGAAACAGTATGGATGGCAAAATCATTAGAAATGGTGAAAGCGCCCTTCAAAAATTAGGGTAAAGATTTTATTTTTTAAACATTTTGAAAACGATAGGAAATAGAACAAAAGTTTTAAGTGGCAATATTACTCGTTTTTTAAGTAAATTTTCCTGTAAATTAGTAATATACAGTCGACTCTCGTTAATTCAAACCTGCAATGATTCGAACCTCTCCATAATTCAAAGTTATCACGAGCTCCCTACAAAATCTCTTTATATTTCGAACTAAATCAATATATTTTTATGTACTTGGTAATTCGAACGAAAAAATTATTGCTACATAACAGAACGACGCGTTAATTCGAATTCATCGGAGTCAAACACTCGACAATTCAAAGTTGCAGAGAGAAAGAGACAGATTGTAAGTACAGTTTTGATTGTAAGTACAAAGATTGTACATTTTGATTGATTTTGAACCATTTGAACTATTTGATATTTCAAACACCCGATAATTCGTAATATTTTAAGAGCCCTTCGGGTTTCGAATTAACGAGAGTCGGTTGTATATTTGAAATTTTCGCTTACAAATACTGTCACCCACTGCTTACTGTTTTAAGTTTTGTACAGTCGACTCTCGTTAATTCGAAACTCGAGGGACTCTTAAAATATTACGAATTATCGAGTGTTTGAAATAGCAAATGGTTCAAATGGTTCAAAATCAATCAAAATGTACACTGTATTCAAAATCAATCAAAATTTACTTACAATCTTTCTGTCTCTTTTTCTCTGCAACTTTGAATTGTCGGGTGTTTGACGCCGATGAGTTTGAATTAATGGGTCGTTTTGTTACGTAGCAATGATTTTTTCGTTCGAATTACCAAGTGAATAAAAATGTATTGTTTTAGTTCAAAATATAAAGAGATTTTGTAGGGAACTCGTGATAACTTTGAATTATAGAGAGGCTCGAATTATCGCAGGTTTAAATTAACGAGAGTCGACTGTATTTGTTTACGCTTGGATTTGGCGTTCGTAGTGCAATTAATTTTTTAGTTCAATTATAACCTGTTTTGATGCTAGATTTTTGCAATGAAATGTTATAGAGTGAGAGCTGGTTACATAAAAAGGCTTCTTACCGCTACATGGCTGATTTTTGTTGTAAAAGAATCCTTTTGTGTGTTCAAGTTCAAATCGTCTTGTTTCTTAGGAAACGCGGAAAATTGTTGGCAGAAAGTTTGCTAGTGGTGAAAGTGTCTATAGACAGCGAGAAAGTGGCGTAAGATTTTTAAATAAAGAATTTATCACCCCTTATAAAAATATTTTTAATGAGATATATACAATCAAATAATGAGTCCGAATCCATTCTCAACATTACATTCTTTGAATATTTTGGATATGTTATGAACCAAGTGATTAATAGGAAATTATTCATAATGCCCGGGCATTTTAAAAAATTAATATATATGAGAAGTCAATATGACAATAACTATTGAAGAAATTAAAATGACCAGGCTTTATGAATAATGTCCTCCCTTCACTGGGCAGAATAATAAAAAGACGTGTTTTATTTTAATGTGCGACATTCTTATTATAAAAACAATATATCCGCAGGTAGGAATATTACTTATCAAATAAAAAATATGAAACGTTTTAAAAATTTAGAAACTTTTAAGTATAATAAGACTTAGATATGATTAACATAATAATAAAGTACTAAAAGCAAATTAAATTCTTTTAATGTAAAAGTACTATTAGCTATTAGTTATCAAATTAACTATGGTTTTAGAATCGCGAAAAATGAACAATACTATAAACTCAACGACTTATTTTGACTTATGATTTAAAATATAAAACCAATTCCAAAGTAGATAACACATTTGGAGCAATTATTTCCTCTTTATTAAAACAATTGCCACTTTAATGGCATTTAGAATTGCATAGTTTTTTTCTGCAGCAACTACATTTTACAGTCTTGCAGCCACCTTTACAACCACATCGATTCTAAACTTGACCTCCACACTTATATTAGATGACATTCTAATACACTCTCTCAGTGAAATCTCTAACTCTCGTATATCTTCAACAGGAACAAATCTTTCCTTGCATACTATAAATTGATTTCTTGAATAGAATTGATTCAAAGAACTTGTATTGTTCTCTTTATAAAAATTTGAGTTTGTTATTTCAATAACAATAGCAAGCACATTTATTTCATCACTGCGAGATCGATCAATGTCCGAAACCCAAACTCTTACGGTATCATCTATTTTGGCCACAGAATATTTAGCGTTAGACGTATCGAGCATTTTATTAGCTTGTTTTTGTAAATTACTTAAAGCCAATTTCCTAATAAGCATCACATTTTCTTTCCTGCTCCCCACATTTGGTTCCGATAAATCTATTTCATTTGTTGGCATTGGATTTGGATCTGAGGTTGTTCCCAATTCTTCGCTTTGTATATTCCCGCTTATTTCTGGATCTTCTCTTTCAGACTAAGGTGAAACTTTATCAGTTGTTTCATCCTATTGAATATTTAAAACTATAGGGGGTAAAATTTGGCTTTGGCAGATAAGGTTTTTGTTTTTTATTCGACACCTTACTTTACTTTTTTGAATCATCTGTGCATAACTTGTGGTAGCTAAAAACTAAGTATTTGGGCCGTTCAGTGATACTAACTCATTTAATCTTTCATCGAATCGACGATTCATTTCGATTAATTTTTATTTTTTTTCTATTGGTTTTGGTACGCAACAGCTTAGGTCATATGTACCCTTGTAATGTGCTATTGAGTTTTCAGGCTGGAATGGTTATTGATGGATAATGCGGTATGGTAGTGTAGATGACGTATCTCCCCCGGTTGGTACCGAACTCACTGAAGTAAGCAACTGCAGCACAAAAGCGTTAGTATCAATTTTCATTCAAAGTAATTATTACACACTTGCAATCCATCGTCAGTATTATACATTCACAGACTCACAGTAAACTAAAAATAAAACATATACCTACCTAAATTATCAAATTTCGCAACAATTACGTAACAATATTCATAATCACCAGATACTGTGATAAAAAATGAAGTTTAAATAATTATTAATCACATGGCCCGGTTTGGCTTGTCATTATTCATACTGACCGGGTATTATAAATAATGCCCTCATTAATCACTTGGCCCATAACAGATATTCGCTACTTCTCTTTGTGAATAATGACAAGCCAAACCAATTTATATATATATATATATATATATATATATATATATATATATATATATATATATATATATATATATAAATATATATATATATATATCTATATATATATATATGTATATATGTATATATATATATATATATATATATATATATATATATATATATATATATATATATATATATATATATATATATATATAGGTAGCCAACATCACAACATCAAAGGGTGTAATTAGCATAAATCGTAAGTTCATAGTGATGAAAACACAGATTTAAATACGTTTTTTTTGTGTGTCCAAAAATTGAGAGTTTTCAGATACGAGGTTTACAAAGAGAAGTAGCGATATATTAAAACAAGTCGTTAAGTGCGCGTTAGACATGCATTAAGGTAAGATTTCGTAGTTTAGTAGCTAGAAATTTTTAAGATAAAATATTTTCTGTTTTTATTTAGCACGTTAACGGTCGTGGACGCTGTACAGCATCAAATTTAACTGACCAACTGTGACGCAACACTGTTACCAACGTCAACAATTTTATATAAAGTATACCGCCTTTTCGAAATAAGCAAACTTAAAATAAGGAAATATATTGGAAACAAGTACACATACACTCAAACATGTTTATATTATAAAGAAGTAAGAACATGTGTAAAAAATTGTCAAAAGTATTTTTGTCCGAAGTATTTTTAATCATTTATTAAGAAAAAATAAAAAATTTTCCAATTTATAGATGCATTTTGTTGTTTACTTATAAGTTTAAAATGAAATATTTAAAACGTCCACAACCCTTTAATTTTCTTTATAGTTATGCATGTATAAACATATCTATGATTATGAATAGTATCAGATAGTATACATACATGCTTATAATACATATGAATGCGTACTACTCCTATTCTATATTTTCACACCTATTTCTGCCGAAATTTTTTGGTCTACTCATAGAACACTAGAAGCCAACTAATATAAAAAAAAGTGTAATTCGCTCGGAGTCATTTGACACCAGTCACAGCTTAAGGCATGTAGTCACTCATTGTCCGTCGTCGAGTCCGCACTGCATTGTATTAACAATATACCCATTGTTAGTTGAACACGTTGAACAGCTCTCTCTGGTAATACGTGTGTTGCGGTAGTATGCGTGGATACACACACTACTACAAAAAACCAAACTAATACACTGCAAACAGTGTGTATGTACACAAACAGAGTACGTCACAAACTCATTACAAGTGGAACAGAGACAAAGCCAATCTAGTTTGTCCCCTTGGGTCTACTGGTGTTAATGAATGCTTGACAAGAAGAGTAATAATATCTTCTACTTATTGTTCAGGTATTTTGTAAAAAATTTTGTGATTTGGAAGATTAGATTTATGCCTACGAAAGTACAAAGCATATAAAAAAATAAACGAAAAACAGGTTTAACCTTGAGAAAACACTGTTATTAATTATTGTCTCATATTGTAAAAATTTTAACTTTTAAATTGAAGTAGACTGATTTTGGGAAATTCGCTATGTTATGCAGAATTTTGCGAAGGGTATTTTTATTCTGTAGTGAGACGTTTCTGTTTTACGATTTATGCCCTTTTTCTGTGACGCCACAGTATTGTTGATTAGAAAATATAAAAGATCATACTGATCGTAAGAAAAATTTTCCATTGTATTTGCCACGTTCAATAAATCTGTTTCTACTCTGTGTAAGCAACTGCAACATAATAGGTATATACTCTTCATATTTATTATTACTAGAGAAACTTTTTTTTCTTTATATATAAGTGTACTTAATGGATTAAAATAATATATATATATATATATATATATATATATATATATATATATATATATATATATATATATATATATATATTCATTTGAAAACAACAAAATTTCATATTTTTCTTTATTACCCTCCTCGGTAAACTTTCTTTCCGGGCTGTTGTCTTCGAACAATACAAATATCTGTCTAGTTTGGTCGACATAGGTTGCATATACTTTTTAACGTAAGTATTATAACATACATATATAAAAAGTGAAGGCATTGAAAACAATGAATAAATTTAAATGCCTTACTATTCAACAAAAAAAGAAAAAAAAAAGCTAGAATACAAAATACCTTCATACAGCCTGGTACGCTCACCGTATTATACACTATGAAGCAATATAGGATATGAGTAGGTAAATACAGGCGCTAGGCACTAGGCACTAGAATTATAGGCATCGTAGGCATCTTCGTCACTAATGAATACTCAAGAGTCGTATTTTCTTTTTAGTCGAATTTTTCAAGTGAAAAAAATTGACTTATACAGCCTATACGATAAGGATGGTGAGAAGCGAGAGTAGGGGCGCTATCCGTTTTCGGACCCGTAGAACACGATTATGTAGAAAAAAATGTCTGATATATATATATATATATATATATATATATACCTATATATATATATATATATATATATATATATATATATATATATATATATGTATATATATATGTATATATATATATATATATATACATATATATATATATATATATATATATATATATATATATATATATATATATATATATATATATATATATATATATATACAGGTCAACGATATCCTTTGGATAAAGGATATCGTTGACCTATAGTCAACGATAGTCAACGATATCCTTTGGAGGGATGATAGACCAGCGCATGCCTGGCCAGAATATGACAATATTGTCTGGTAAAATATCGCTGGTTTTCAAGATATTGACACTATAATGAATTTCGGAGAGATCGACAATTTTGATCAGATTTTCGAGTATCATAGCTGCAAGACTAGATTTTCTGAATTTTAATTTTTATTACGCAACCCTGAAGAGTCCTTTTGTAGATCACAATCCAAAGTAAGGGTAATATACCTATAATCTTGGAAAAAATAAATCTTTTTCGCCGATTCATAAAAAAATTTTTTATAAGTTTGACTCTTCATGCTGTGAAAGAAATGTACCACCTTACCCGGGCAAGTTATTTTAAAAGATTGCTCATTGATTGTTTTTTAAATGGTCTAAAATTTATTTCGCTTTACTTTAGAAAAAAAGATATTGCTATTTTACTGCAAAAAAATGTCAATTTGAAATTATTTCAATAATTACTTTCAAATTATTTCAGTTACTTGCAGACACTTTTATGCCTGCGTAAACCGAAGATAGATGATGACCGAAGACAGAAAGTGGACAGGTAGTAGATTTACATTAATGTGCAAATGTTGCTTCCTCGTGACTACGCAAATCTTGTCAAATTTTGCCGAAGTAGGTTACAAATATACAGAGAAAACCCAGAATTCTGAGATAAAATTTTATGGACGAATGAAGACATTCAAAAAGGATGGATTCATAGATTCAAAATCTACAAGTTATGCGATCGAAAACCCAGATTCGATTACGATAAGAAGGGTCACAATATGACTTTAAGGTAAATCTGTGAATCGGAACATTGAACGGCGAAATAATAGGTCCTTTTAAATTGGCTGGAAATCCGGAGAAATTTAGGGAGTTAATTTTTAAGAAAATTAACTCCCTAATCTTTTACAAAATGTTCCTTTGGCCACACGTGGAGTAAGGTGGTTTCAAAATGATGGCTGTCCAGCTCGTTATGTAACGTGAATTAAAAATTTTTTCAATCCAAGCTTATCCTCAGAAGTGGATCCGTAGTCCTGGTCCCGTATTGTGACCACTTCGGTTTCCAGATTTAAATCCACTAGACTTTTTTTTACTGGGATTGCTTAAAGAAGAAAGTCTCTGAAAAACCAATAAAATATCGCATTAATGAATTTGCACAATAACTAAATGTTGCAAAATGTGCTAGACAAATAAAAAGGTCTTTTTCAAAAAGATACCGTGCCCACAATCGATTTGGCGGTAGACAATTTGAACACATTCGTTGATTTCCAATGTTATGTTTAATTTCAAATAAATATCCGTACCTAATTTAATTTAATAAATATTTTCATTCGAATTCTTATTTTTTTTTTAACTGTCAATATCTATCTCAGTCCAACCAATGCAAATATGCTACCTGTCCACTATCTGTCTTCGGTCATCATCTATCTTCGGTTTACGCAAGTATAAAAATGTCTGCAAGTAACTGAAATAATTTGAAAGTAATTATTGAAATAATTCCAAAATGACATTTTTTTGCAGTAAAATAGCAACATCTTTTTTTTCTGAAGTAACGCGAAGCAAATTTTAGACCATTTTAAAAATTACAATAAATGAGCAATCTTTAAACATAACTTGCCCGGATAAGGTGGTACATTTTTTTACAGCATGAAGAGTCAAACTTAGCTCATAAAAAAAAATTATTTATGAATGGGCAAAAAAGATTTATTTTTTCCAAAATTATAGGTATATTACCCTTACTTTGGATTGTGATCTACAAAAGAACTCTTCAGGGTTGCGTAATAAAAATTAGAATTCAGAAAATCAGAAAATCTAGTCTTGCAGCTGTGGTACTCGAAAATCTGATCAAAATTGTCTATCTTTCCGAAATTTATAAAAGTGTCAATATCTTGAAAACCAGCGCTATTTTACCAGACAATATTTTCATATTCTAGTCAGGCATGAGCTGGCCTATATATATATATATATATTTTCCCGCTGCCTTTTAATATGTGTAGGGCCCGCCTACGGAAGCTAAGAGCTGAAATTTGGTAAGTGGGGCTCATTCCGATGCACACAATACTATGTATTAAGGAGAAGGTAAGGTTAATTCGTACAAAAAAAGGCATGTTTTTGTTATTTTTTTGTGACGACACAGTTAAAATCTCTGTATTAAAACCAGTGGTACATTAAAGTATAACATTCGAAGAATATTGTGGAAAATTTTCACGAAGAAATACTAAAAAATACCGTAATGGTAGCAATTATTCGAACGTGTCTCGGAAAAAAGTAGAATTGCGATGCCCCTCATAACTTGGTGCTGGATCATCCGAAATAAAAAAATTAAAGTTCATTCGTTAGATAATGGTTTTCCTCAGGTAACACTGGGAGGGTTTTTCGAAATTTCAATTTTTCACTTTTTTGGAACACTTAGAACGGAGAAACACGATTTTTGCGAAAAGAAATTGGCTAATTTGTTATTGTAAAATAAAAATTATTCACAAATTTGAAAAAAACTCTCCAGCGTTACCTCGTAAATTATGTATAAAAATAGTGTTCAAAATTTCAAATGGATCGGTGCTGTAGTTTTGAAGTTATGAGGGGCACCCACTTTGAAAACGTGAGCTGTGGGGAAAACGCTTTAAAGTTTTGAACACTTAAAAATTCTTGTATAAAACTGATATAGAATACTTACTGCTAAACTAAATTTTGTACTCTACACTGAAAAAATATACAGTACAGGTATAAACACGTTAGTTCTTCCATTGAAATTTCTATAATATAACTGAGAAACAGAGATATATAGAGAGCGAAACATCTGCCAGGTAACAACAAAAATGCTTGTAACTTCGTCAATTATGCTCCAATCAACTTGAAATTTTGAGACAATATTCTTGAGATATTATGCATTCAGTTAAAAAAATTAAAAAAAATGCAAAAAAATTATTTTAATACCTTACCCTGTCCTTAAAGTGGGGTCAAATTTTGGGCAAATTTCGGATCTGACCCAAACTTTAAGGGGATGGTGGGGGGCGGTAAGACAATAAAACTTTTCCAAGCTGGTTGGGAATAATGTTTCGGTCAATTGTCTACAACATATCCAAAATTCAGCTTCCTAGGATGATTTGGAGAGAGTAGAGGGGGAAAAAAGTATTTTGGCTGGATCTAACACGCCCACAGCTCCCGAGAATAAAAGCAGAGTGTTGAAATTTGGTGTGTTAATAAAGTTCGTATCTAGGTTGTGCTTTTTGGAGTTTTTAATATCTTACCCCCACCGCCTCATATTTAAGCTACAATTTCGTACTTTTTTGACGTTTTCGAAGTTTGTACCACTCGCACAGATCACCCAAATAAACTTAGAGGGCTGAAATTTTGTATTCGGATTTAGTTAGTATCAAGGGGATGCCTTTTGGGGGTCTCAACTTTTAACCCTTACCCCAACCATTTTTATACCAAAAATAAAATGATTTTTCTTGTTTTTTAACAGTTTCGTTCGGGTGAAAATCTCCCCAAATAAACCTAGAAGGCTGAAATTTTGTGTATAGGTTAAGTTAATAGCCAGCCACTACTTTTTGGAGGTTTTAACTTTTAACCCTTACCCCCATGATTTTTACGCCAATATTTCCTTGATTTTTTTTTGAGGTCTAGAGACTCTCTAAGGGAACCTAGAGGGCTGAAATTTGGTACGTGTATTGAGTTAGTATCCAGCTAGTGCCTCTTAGGGATTCCACATTAATTTTCCCCCCACTTCTCCCATTTTTACATCGGAATTTAATGATATTGTTAAATGTGTTTTAAATTCTTTATTTGTATTCTAATACAAGTAGGCGCATAGTAATTTTAAAAATTTAAAAAAAAAAAAAACGAATTTACTTTTATAACAAATGCAATACATAAATATTAAGTAATTTAGAAATGCTATAGGTATGTGTTTTATACTTATAAAGTAGAAATTTTGGATTTTTTGGAAAGAAAAATTATCTTCAAGTGTTTTTTTTTTAATATTTAAGAAAAAAAAACACAAAGGGTATTGACAGGTAAGCATAGGTAGGAATGCCCTTGTACGTATGTTTCTATTGAATTCGAATTGTATTGATTTTTTTTGCTGCTAGCTGCTATCAACATAAAATTGAAATTTACTGAATTTCAGTCATTAAAAACTTACCTCTTGTGAGTAAGAAATTATATTTTGAAAGTCGAAAAATCATTTGAATGGTTTGGTGGATTTGGTTGAAGTTTTTATATGTTTCAGATACCTATATGGCGTATGTCTCAGAAAATATTTTTAGCTTCAAAAAAATATAACCTCCTACCCTCCGCCCCTCCCAAAAATAATTTTTTAACTTTTTAATATTTTTTTTATCAACTTGTAGCTACGGTATAATTATCAAAATTTTTTTGCCACCTTCTTACTATGGACCATGCAATATATAATTTTTCCAGAATTAATTTCCGGGTGTTTCATAGTTAAAAAAAAAAAAAAAAAACTAATGCCTGAAAAGTCTTTTTAGAGATAGGTATATGCTTTCGGGTACCAGTTGATCGGAAATCATTTGCAAATTTTGAATATGTTCATAAAAATGTTTGTGACTGCGTAGTTTTCGAAAAAAAGAAAATAGTAAATTTAAGTCTTATTAAATTCCTTGATCAGCCGAACACTCATCATCAGTTTTGAAACCACCAAAATACAATTCGCTTGTAGCCTTTTAATCGCACTTAGATATCTTGGAGATACCGAAGATGAAGGGAAAAATTCGACTTCCGTGATGGGGCCCCGCTGCTCACGGCGTTTTTATTATATTTAAACAAACTAAAAAAAAAAAAATTGTAAACAACTAATTTACCCTTAGGATTCACTTAATACAGTGTGCAGCTCTGTTAGAGTATTAAAAATTCAGTTCAGGTACAACATTGAGTCTTTACTATCTAACCTCCATACTAAAAAAGTTGGTTTTTAGATATTTGAGATATCTTTTACCATCTACTGGTACAGTATAAAATTAACATTTATGTTGTTGCTAAAAACCCCTGGGCTAAGGAGGAAATGTCGATTTTATATAATTTAATGTATTGTGTTGAAGTTGTTCAACAGCAACACTGGTATCAAAAGGGATAAAAATGTTTTAAAATTAATTAAACAATTTCCTTAATTAATTTGGCTATGACATAAAAAAAAGATGGAGTAAAATTATGGACTTAAAAAATTGCATAAAATATAAATGCAAAAGAGCTTTATTTAGTATTGTACTATATAATTTATGTTAAACATTATGAATTTTCTGCCATTGTTTCATCTATCCAATCAATATATGCTTCAACTTTTATATATGCAGCCATCTTTGCTTCTTCACATTTTTTTCTTGCAAATGAACTGAGTCCGATTAAACACGGTTGACCGTTCTAATTGAATACAAATAAAATAACAAGAATTTTAGTTTTACTTTAAACTTTTTTTTATAATAATATTTCGTTGAATTTTATTGGAGGTACTTACAACATCTGTTTGTGCAAACGGACCACCAGAATCACCTTTACAAGAACTTTTGCCCTCTTCACTTGGACATATGTGATAAGCTTTTAATACATGTGGGTAGTAATCAGAACATGCTGAAAAAAGGAATAATATTATTAAACGAAAGAAATTTATATTTTATACAAGACGAGACAGAAGGGTTGATAATAATTAAATCTGCACTACAATTTCAAATATAATTAGCAACAAATTTACTTAGGGTATTTTAAGAAAACCTTTGTGGACATCCGAGGACATATACAAAAAAGAGTAGAAAAGTGCGATTGTTTGCCAAGGCTTTATTCGATTCTCAATATAGCATTAATGTTCATATTAAAACATACAGTATATTATAGTACGTTGTCTTTAAAAAAAAGTATGCGTCCGCCAGAAACTTATCGGAAGCATAGGTGATTAATTCGAAATTATAATCTACTACTCAACCGACTTTGAAAATGATTTCACTGTTAGAAAGCTAAACTATTCCAGATTAACATAGGCTACGTTGATTGGAATTATGAGTGCCCTCGGGTTCTGGGGATCCAAAAAACTCACAAAATGAACCGATTTTGAAAACTTTTTGATTACTAGAAAGCTAAATTTTCATAGACCTCCCATGGTTCTAATGACTCTAGAAACGTCCAAAATAACCTATCCAATCTATTTTGAAAATATTTTCGCTATTAAAAAGCTAAATGGGTATTGTTTGTGTGATTCCACACACACACACACACACACACACACACACACACATATATATATATACAGTTTGCTTTGGAAAAACGTTTCGGATTCGTGCACAATGTAGCGAACAAAGACAAATCATACACCATATTTAAGTTAAATAATGATAAACATACATTTTGTACAATGTTGCCTACTTTATTTAAATTTTACTAATAAGCAATAACCAGTAATATGACAATCGAACAATTGGAAGGGATTATCTATTATACATACTTTCCATGTGTACAGTAATTAACAAAAATGTTCATATTCATAATATTCTTTAGTTAAATTTTTTGGCGAATAAAAAAAAGAATAAACTTGATACTTTTACAAACTACTAAAATTTATTTAATCTGACGATTCTAAAGTACAATAATAATAATGTGGCCGGTAGTTGGTGAGAAATAGTGGTTCCACAGACCTAATTACTCTATGAAATCGTCATGAAGGAATGTCATGAAGGAATTGAAGTGTAGTAGGGGCACGAAGATAGAAATAGTTTTAGTAAAATTGCAACATATCTCTCGAATATCTAATGATTGTTAGTACTACAGAAATTAATGATGTCAGCAGTGCTAATTTCTTAAATATGAGTTAAAAATTACCCAAGTATTATTAGATAAAAAAGTACTTAGAATTTGTTAATTTTATATTTTTCTATAGTTTCCTGGTGGTTATAATTTGAGTAGTCATTGCACATTATGTGCACACATAATCAAACTTAATGTGTATGAGTAATTTGGTATGTACATATTGCCTGCTTATATCATTTATACAATGAGACAATATTGTAAATATAGCTGTTATTGTTCAATACACTGCTAGCTCATAAGTTCCTTGTTCGCTACATTGTACACGAATCCGAAACGTTTTTCCAAAGCAAACTATATATATATATATATATATATATATATATATATATATATATATATATATATATATATATATATATATATATATATATATTGTCGTGGAATTTCAGCAAACACGACATTGTGTAAAATATTATGCAAACGACATAACTCAGATGTCATGATCAATTGAAATCATTATAATAGATTTTGAATATGTATACATGAGTAAACGGGGAACACCCGAATTATGTTGTGGCTATGATGATGATGATAGGAGATGCCGGTGCGGAGAGACACCGCGCTAGAGAGAGAGATGTTTGTAACGTGAAACTAGACAGACGTAATCTGGAACAACTAATTTTTGATATTGTAACAATGTAGTGACTTCTCTCAATTTTTTATGTCAGGTGTCACGATCAATAGAAAATAAATGTAACAAACATTAAATTAAATTAAATAAATTGAAATTAAGAATAAATTGAGTTTTATTTATTAAACGAAAATAACCAATATATCCGTTGCGCACAAGGAACCAAAACCGTGTACCGTGATATAAAGTGGCGATCAAATGCCAGGATTTCAAACAAAATTATTCACGTTATTAAACTATAAAGTGGTGAACTAAGCAGGATTTTATGAACAATTAATTTAAACTAAGCTAAAAATAAATAAAAAATTAAAGACTTTGAACGTGAAAACTGGAAAGAATCTTCTGATATAAAAAATTTAAAATTAAAGTGAACAAACAAAATATAAAAAAATAAAACAAAGAAAATTTAAACTAAAATGTTAAACAAAGACAATTACAAACAATTAAATAAATAAAATTTAAACTGAATTTTTTTGCAAAAATTAATAATTATAATCAAAAATCTACAAAAAATGTATGGAAGAAGTGGAACATTCGAACAAAAACATCATCGTGGTACGCCGTGGAGCAGCAGTATCCAGAAAAACCATCCAGTTACATCAACATCAGGAGCAGTTGCAGTTGTAGGAGAAATCAAGGAATGCCCGTACTAAATAAAGAAATATGAACAACAAACCCAACAATGATCCCAGGAAGTTGCATCATCATAATAAAATAATTAAATAATTATAATCAAAACGTGTTCAATTTTGTAAACGAAGATATGGATTTCTTAAATTCAGTTAAATTTGATTTCACTAATGATCAGTTAACAATATTTGGATTTTTAAAGAAAATTAAAAATTGTTTCACATCTTTAGATATTACTAATAATAGCAGTAAAATACAAATTGTAAAAGATAATTAGTAGGACCGGCTAGACTTATTTTTGAAATTCAAATCCAAATTTCGTTACATTTCGGGAACTAGAAAATTTTTTAATCATTACATTTTATAGTGAAAGAGATGAACCTAGAATTAGATCAGAAATTTTAGATTTCAATCGTAGCTACCAAGGTCCTGAAACACCTATAGAATATCTTTGTAAAACATTTGAAGCCTCTAGTAATTTGAGATATCCACCATCTGAAAAATTTTTAATACAGTGTATATTTGTCAAATTACAAGATTATTATGGACCACATATTTTAGCATGTAATTGTCAAAATTTAATAGAAGCATGGCAAACAATGAAACGTTTTGATGATATTAAAAACAGTCAAACAAGAAATAATTATAACAGTTTTCATAGAAATTACACAAACAAAACAAGAAACAACTTTCATAATTCAAACAGAAATAGTTTTGCTAGTAATACATATTCATTGCAGTCATTTAATAACAGTTTTAGTAGTAATTTCAACAATGATAATTTTGATTCAAATTCGAATTTCAACAATTTTTCAAATAATCTTCAATCTAATTGTAGGCGTAGGGCAAATTTAAATAGAAATAATAGCAATTTCAATGAAATTTACTGTAGTCAAAATTTTAACAATTATTGCAATACGAATTACAATTTAAATTCAGATAAAAAATCAAATTACATTCAAAATAATAGTTCCGATAATACTTAAGATTATAATACAGATATTCCGCAACCGAATTCTAAAACAAATGTAAATTATTAACTTGTGTTAAATGTAGAAAAGAAATCCGAAAGTTTAATCAATTCAGTTGCTACAATTGATAAAATTAACAATGGAAATTTAAATGTCACAACAAAATCCGTTAATTTAACCAATTCTGTTTCCACAACTGACAAAGTTAATGAAACTAATGAAAATAACAGTAACAATGAAAAAAATATTCTACGAAAAGTTCCGTCTACATCAAATAAACCTTCTTTGTCAGATATTCGTCAGTCTGTTGTATCTATTAATCTTGATGAAATTCTAAGAAATTTTAAAACACTTTCCTTCATCAAATTTTATGTAGCGATCCTTTAGAATCTAGTAATAATAATAGTAATAATTTTGAAAAGTTTGAAAAAGTTTCTGAAACAGAAAATATTAATCCAAAAGCAAATTCGGATATTGTTAATCCGTTGTCTACATCAAATGATGTTAATTCAAAAGCTAAATTTCTAATTTACTTTCTGTTAGAAAAAATAAATGTATAAATGTTATGAGTAAAGTTTCGGATATTTTACAGAAATCAGACGTTTTTACAAAAAATTCCAGAAATATTTCTAAAAATATTTATTATGAATTCTTTAATCAGAAAACGGAACTATTTAACGAACTTTATAAGCAACATATCGATTTGTCTGTCACATATTGTAAAGATTTTGTAGAAAATTGTATGAATAGGAAAATATTTTTAATTCACGAGAGTCCGTTTCGTATAAAATATAATTAATTTTCTTTTGGGTTGAAACTTTAAAACGACATTGCGCGAAAGGGTAATACGAGTTTTATAACAGATTCTTTACAATAAAACCCTAATAATAAGGACCCAAAACACCCTAAAATGGATTAGATAACCCAATTATAACTACCGAATTTTCGAAAGATACTATACCTAATTATGACCAAAAAATTATTTTAATATTAAAATTACTTATTATGAGTTTATATAAAAAGAAATATTGTGTAATATTGTTTGTATTGAAACAAAATATGAATTTATGATGAAATATTGTGATATCTTATTTTTAAAAAAGATATATGTATTGTTAAAAGGAATTTATTATTATTGAAGTGTTTATTATTATTGAAAATATATTTTGTGAGTACGAAAAAAGAAAAGAAAAAGAAATATGTATTTTTGAATTTAATAATGAATTTTATGATGAAACTAATATTTAGGGAAGTACCTACTATATAATTAACTTAAAATAATATGAAAAATGTGACTTCAAAAAAAAAAAAAAAAATGACAGTACATAATACCTAAACGTGACAAAGATAAAAAATTTGCATATTTGAAAATTCTCCGAAAAGGTTGATTCTTGTTTATAAAATAAAAAGTGTGTTTTATATTAGAAAAGGATAAAATTTATTTTATGAAATAAAATTATTATAAAAAAAAAAAAAAAAAAAATTGTTTAAAAATTTAACTTGTTTTTATACAAAAAAAAAAAAAAAAAATTAAGCATCTATTCTCATAAAAAATTATTTTATTTTTATTTCGGCGATTAAAGAAAAATAATTTATTATTTTGTCATGGAAAGAAAATATATCTATAGGCTAATTAAAATTGTTTATTTCAGGAAAAGGTATGTGTATGTATAATCTGTATGAGTACTTGTGTGTATTTCTACGTAAAAGTAGCATGAATTCAAAATAACAATATTTAGGGATGTGCCGATGCATTGCTTGTTAATACTTGCTAAGACCAAGGACAAATATTATGTGCGTATAATACTGTGGGAACCACATAGACCTATGGTTACCATTGTAAAGGACTGGACGGTTGGGTTTTAACTCAATGGCTGCCAAATAATTTTTGTTTGTAAAAGACAGGTTTAAAAACATTGATAAAGAGAGAAAATTGTTTACATATTATCTGTGTACTTCTGGAAATATTTTATTTTAATTCTAAGATTTTTTTTCCCTTCATAAAATATAAACATTGTTATCTATGTTTTGTAAAGTCGGTATTAAACTAATATTTGGAACATGTAATAATTTTTTTAAACTTATTTCAGATGTCATTATGATATTCATTTTAAGTAAAATACATTCTACAAAAACTTAAGTAAAGAGAATGAAGAAACCATTATCTACCATTCTTATAATTTGACATTCCCACTTTGTGTGTATCGCACAATATCTTACGTATTTTTAATTTTATAAATTATAATAATATAATACTGACTTTATAAGAAGCGTACGTGCATGAATGCCGATCAACCCTACTGCAATGTGGCCAGTGTGTTTTTATAGTTGACATAATTTATTGATTTTTTATAATTAACATACATATTTAGTTAAACCTTCGAAAATTTTTTTGCTAACAATAATAAACAATTTTTTTCATGTTCTTATAGTACACTGTAAATTCAATTATGTTAAAACATTCAATAAAAATTATCAGAAGCAAATTTTATATATTTCTGTAAATATTTATATATAAAATTATCCACAGTATTATTTTTTTATTATTATTTCATTTTAAAGCAAGTTGCACAACTAGAGAAGTATCAATTTAACTTTAATTTAACATTTTTTGGGAAAAATTTTTATTAGAAAATAACCCAGTGTGAATTTTTAGTGTCCTTGTAATTTATTTTTATTATAGAATTGAGAAACAATATTTTTCAATTTAAAACATTCCAGTGCAGCTTAGAAATGTCAAAATGATTAATGACCTTAAAAATATAGTCTTGTCTTTTGTTGCAAGATATATTTCTCTCTTTGTTTCCTTTGGCATGTTAACATGCCAATGGCACTGAATCGGTTAATAAAGTGAACACACGTTGGAACTATCTGTGTATATATATATATATATATATATATATATATATATATATATATATATATATATATATATATATATATATATATATATATATATATATATATATATTATGTATATGTAGTCAGAGGGGCACACATACTTACCCATGCATATTAATGGATAAAAAATAATTTTAAATTTTTATGTTTGTAAAGCAACTAAATTATATTAATAATAAAAAAAATTGTTTTCTTTTATATTCTATTAAAAATACATATTATATTAAATTGCAGTAAAAAGAAATTTTATTTTGAATTATGTAAAGATTTTCATGTTGATCTAAGATTTTGATTTGAAATATCAATTTTGAATAAAGAGATTCTATAGTAAATAAAAAAAATAATATAATATTTGATGAGTTATCCAATAACATTTAATTAATATTGATAATTTTATTAATTAATTGAATTTAATCATGACTTAAATATATTAAAATTTTGAATATTTTATTATTTTTAAGAATTTTGTTCTTTTGTAAACTATATGTAAGAAAGACATGACACATTGGTGAGATATCATAATTTTGTAACTTTTGAGAACTTTGCTTTGAATTTTGCCAAAAAATATTCAGTTTCTAAGAGGAGGGGATTACGTCGTGGAATTTCAGCAAACACGACATTGTGTAAAATATTATGAAAACGACATAACACAGATGTCATGATCAATTGAAGTCATTATAATAGATTTTGAATATGTATACATAAATAAACGGGGAACACCCGAATTATGTTGTGGCTATGATGATGATGATAGGAGATGCCGGTGCGGAGAGACACCGCGCTAGAGAGAGAGATGTTTGTAACGTGAAACTAGACAGACGTAATTTGGAACTACTAATTTTTAATATTGTAACAATGTAGTGACTTCTCTAAAATTTTTATGTCAGGTGTCACGATCAATAGAAAATAAATGTAACAAACATTAAATGAAATAAATTGAAATTAAGAATAAATTGAGTTTTATTTATTAAACGAAAATAACAAATATATCCGTTGCGCACAAGGAACCAAAATTGTGTACCGTGTATATTCGTTATCAATTTGTATTATAAAATTCTGTAAAATTGTTAATAGCTTTTATTTTCAGTATTTTTCCTTTTATGACGGATTCAATTTATGCGATTTTTGTCAGTTGAATCCCCTTGGAACGGATATTCGCGTAAATTGAAGAACCGGTGTAGAATGTTCGAGAACTTTCGTTAAATATAGTCGTTTATCACATTTACTCTTTTATCAATCCCATATTGAGTCGATTTGCCCATATTTTGAATATTCCTGTTGAATAGATTTGTTCTATTGAATAGAATATTTTATAACTTTTGTCAAATTCCACTATTTAGCCTCTTTTTGGGTGAATAATATAATGGTGAACATATACATGCACACATAAGTATAGTATTGTGTAATATAAAGACATAAGTAGTACATATACAGTTTTTTGTCATTTCTTGACCCCCATACTTATTTTTGCGCTCCTGAAAAATATTCAATTTTTTGACAGGATGATTTATAATACACTAAAGTTCCGCGTTATAGTAATGTCTTTTAAGTACGTATCGTGTGCATCCGTTCAAACAAATTCAGCGAACACAATAATAACTCACACACACACACACCTAAGTACATGGAGTAATTCCATGAAATGATAGAATTTTAGTAAAAATTAAATAAAAAATGAAAATAAATAATCAGTATCATGCCTACTTTGGTATTTCACTAAATCACTGTTTTTTACCCGTAATTTTTTTTATTCTGTAAGTTAAAAATTTGTTACTTAACAAAAAAAAAAAAAAAAAAAAAATACTGTAACTTGTGATTTTTTCAAGTGAATATTAAAATACAGCTAAATTTACCTTTTTCGTTCTTCTTAAATAATTATTATTTTAGTTTTGAGTATTATTTTGATTTTTTGTCAAGAAGAATTCGAGTAATGGAGGCTATTAAAACCAACAGAAGTTTTTTTAATTACTGAAAATAAACTTTTATCTGTGTTATCTATCATATTTTCCAAATACCCCTGTCGCAGCATCTGCATAACATAGCGAATTTCGAAATATTGGGCACTGGCGGATCTCATCTAAGACCTGTATCCATTTAAAATAATTCAGCTTTCTAAGAGTAAAAAGATTTTCAAAATCAGTTGAGTAGTTAATTTTTGGCGCTTTTTCGCATAAGGTGCTTGGCGCATATACCCATCTAAACTAGTTTAGCTTTCTAAGAGTAAAAGAATTGTCAAAATCGGCTAGGTAATTTATTTTTGGTATATTTGGGACTCAAGACCCCGAACGGATTTTGTACAGCATAGTGCTATCCACCTAAAATAAGTTAATTCTCTAGCAATGAGAAAATATTGAGAATCGGTTCGGTAGCTTATTTCTATCATATATAATATAGGATATTATATCTTTCTAACAGTAAAACCATTTTTAAAACCCGTTGTGTAGTTTTCTATGCCGCATTTGCATCCGCAGGACAGTTGTGGATCTCAGATAACATACTGTACTTATCTAAAATAGTTTACCTCTGCAATAGTGAAAAAATTTTCAAAATCGGTCAGTTATTTTATTTTTGACACTTCTGGGTCCCATAGACTTTGACGGACCTTACATAACGTAATCTATAACTATCTAAAATAGTTTAGCTCTCTAACAGCGAAAAAATTTTCAAAATCGGTCGGTTAGTTTATTCTTGGCGCTTAAAAGATCCCAGGACTCTGACCGACCTCATACAACATATAAACTAAATTCATCTAAAATAGTTTACCTCTGTAATAGTGAAAAATTTTCAAAATCGGTCGCTTATTTTATTTTTGACACTTCTAGATTCAATGGACCTTAGCGGACCTTGCATGAGGTAATCTATATCTTTCTAAAATAGTTTAGCTCTCTGTCAGTGAAAAAATTTTCAAAATCGGTCGGTTAGTTTATTGTTGACATTTTTGGGTCCCATGGACCTTGGCGGACCTTACATTACGTATTCTATATCTATCTAAAATAGCTTAGCTGTCTGACAGTGAAAAAATTTTCAAAATCGGTCCCTTATTTTATTTTTGACACTTCTAGATCCAACGGACCTTAGCGGACCTTGCATGAGGTAATCTATATCTTTCTAAAATAGTTTAGCTCTCTGTCAGTGAAAAAATTTTCAAAATCGGTCGGTTAGTTTATTGTTGACATTTTTGGGTCCCATGGACCTTGGCGGACCTTACATTACGTGTTCTATATCTATCTAAAATAGCTTAGCTCTTTGACAGTGAAAAAATTTTCAAAATCGGTCCCTTATTTTATTTTTGACACTTCTAGATCCAATGGACCTTAGCGGACCTTGCATGAGGTAATCTATATCTTTCTAAAACAGTTCAGCTCTCTAACAGTGAAAAAATTTTCAAAATCGGTCGGTTAGTTTATTGTTGACATTTTTGGGTCCCATGGACCTTGGCGGACCTTACATTACGTAATCTATATCTGTCTAGAATATCTAAAATAGCTTAGATCTTTGACAGTGAAAAAATTTTCAAAATCGATCTAGTTCTTTAAAATTTTTTTCCTGGCATATACATAAACATTATTATTATGTATCTTTCTATAATATTTAATAATATTATATCATGACATTACCTTCATTATCTTGTTCATTTAAAATTCAATAAAAAAATTAAAAAAATCTTCATTACACATGCTTAAAATATCTGGTTAATTTTAATTTAAAAAAATGAGACAGAGATATGGTATTTATAATACATAGATTTTGAATAACTACCGTTTGTTTTACGTAAAAAAAATGAAATTTTTGTATATGTTATAAGCAACTGAGATAGAAATATAAATTACTTATTACAATGACAAAGAGAGCAAAATAAGGCAATAGTGAAAATTACGATTTTCTCGAAAACTACTTAACATAGAAAGAAAATTATAATAACATTTTCTTCATAATTTTTTTTTCCTTTTCAACGATGTAAAAATCGAACTGACTTATGATAGGATCGAGTGATAAAAAATGGCCAGAAAACCTACTTCTGGGCATCCGACGTGTCTGGTTAACGAACTTAGCCAAGCCAATTCAGAATCCAGTCCGCACACAAAATTTCATAAGCGTTAGACGTTTCGTTCGAGAGTTATCGTGGGAACTCATAAATATATATATATATATATATATATATATATATATATATATATATATATATAAATTTTAGTGAATATCATTTTCGTATTCTAGGGACCTCAAAACAGATTTCTGCCATAGTCCCGGACTCTAATCCCGGACAGATTGCGTCATGAGACCTACTGTAATAGCTGAATTTCGAGTTTTCGAAATTCGCTAAAAAATCAAACTAATAAATTACTAAACTTACTTTTTAATAAAACTTGTTTTAAAGTGACTGTAATGTAAGTGACCAAAGGAGTGTTAGGTAAGTGAACTACTAAACTTTAAATTTTTTTTAAAATATAGAATATTCTATGACATTTCTTATCAAAATAATTTATTGAAACATATTTGTTTAAATTTATTTAAATGAAGCTGTTTGTTATCAAAACAGTAGAAAATTCTCACTGTATAAAAGATAAAAAATTATATTCCTTTTTGAGTAATATAAGTGACCACCTACTTTATCTTGTATATTAAAATTTCTTAAGCATTTTTGTTGTTTGATTTCCTTTGTTTAAAAGTTCAAATCGTATTCGATTTAATATGAGTAAATTTTAGTGGATTTACTCTCATATTCGAAAATTTCAAAAGATTTTAATCTCAATTTCAAATCAATTGTAATGTAAATGACCATAAAATTATCCCATATTAATTGTAACCAAATCAAGGACATCACTCCATGAGAAAAATTTCAAAATAGATAGAGATAGACATACTGGTTGATGTACATACTTTACCAGTATAGTTAATTACTACACTTTATTAAAAAATATTTAAGTAACTTTTTTAAGTAATTTATTTTAAAATGTTGAATTGTTTTTTATATTTTATTCAGATTAACGTAAGATAAACAAAATAAAAACCTACTCATCATCTAATATTGGTCGATTTGAATGCCAAATAATTTCAAAGGTTCTGAATAAAGGCTGTTTTTCTTTTTTTATTTGCATTTCATATAGACAAGACGCAAGACGTAGGCATATAAAACCAATTACAAATTCATATAGTTACGACTCTCCGTTTAATACGCAACTTACAACACTTCCTACAAAATATACTATTTTAATGAACATAGTACTGAAAATACATATGAGTTATAAGTTAAGAGTTTTTTTTCCCCATGAAATTGAATTTATTCATAATTGTAAATAATAAACAAATACTTTACTTTGCACAATACCACTTTTGTTTTTGAAACTGTGACAAAATTGTTTCAAGCCGTTAGTTCATTTTCAAATAGACAACTGTTTGAAAATGAACTGACGGTTCGAAACAGTACTGTCACAGTTTCAAAATAAAAGTGGTATTTTTGCGAAGAAAAATTTTTGTTTATTATTTAGTTTGTTATTTACAAATATTTTTTAAATTACAATATTTATTACATTTATTATAACAGTTAATTCACTTTTTAGTCGAACTTTTCAACTGAAAAATTAAACTTATACAGCCTATACGATAAGAACGGGACGAGGCGAGAGTAGGGGCGCTATTGTTGTCGGACCCGTAGAACACGATTTTGAAGAAAAAAATGTCTAATATATATATATATATATATATATATATATATATATATATATATATATATATATATATATATATATATATATATTCCCGCTACCTTTTAATATGTGTAGGGTCCCCCCATGGACGGATTCCGATGCACAACAATACCATCACAGTCGGGTTAAATCTTGAGCAAATTTTGGATCCGACCCAACATTGAAGGGAGTAGTGGGGGCGACAAAACAATAAAACTTTTCCAAACTGGTTGGAAATAATGTTTTTTCCAATTATCTATATTTCTACAACATATTCAAAATTCAGCTTCCTAGGGCGATTTGGAGGGAGTAGAGAAGTAAAAAGTATTTTGGCTGGATCTAACATGGTCACAGCCCTCCAGAATTAGCGTAGAGGGTTGAAATTTGGTATGTTGATAGAGTTCGCACCTGGGGTGTGCTTTTTGAAAGTTTTAATATTTTACCCCCACCCAGACCATTTTTAAGATACAATTTCATTGTTTTTTGGCGTTTCGAAGTTTATACCACTCGTACAGGTCAGCCAAATAAACCTAGAGGGCTGAAATTTTGTATTCGGATTGAGTTAGTATCAAGGGTGTGCCTTTTGAGGGTCTCAACTTTTAACCCGTACTCCTACAATTTTTATACTAAAAGAACTTTATTTTTCTTGTCTTTTAGCAGTTTTGTTCGGGTCAAAATTTCTCCAAATAAACTTAGAGAGCTGAAATTTTGTATGTAGGTTAGGTTAATAGCCACGATTTTTTGGAGGTTTCAAATTTTAACCCTTACTCCCACGATTTTTACATCAATATTTTCATGATTCGTTTGATTTTTGTATAACACGCCTAGAGACTCTCTCAGTAAATCTAGAGGGCTGAAATATTGTGTCTGTATTTAGTTAATATCGAAGATGTACCCTTTAGGGATTCCATATGACCTTGCCCCCCACGGTTCCCATTTTTACATCAGAATTCAGTAACGCTGTTATATGTAGTTAAATGTGATTTATTTTCATAATAATACAGTAGGCATAATAAAGAAACAAATGAATTAAATACTATCATTTATCACAAATGCAATACATATGTAATTAATTTAAGAAATGTTGTTGATGTCATTTTTTAGTCGAATTTTCTCCGAAAAATTAGACTTATACAGTCTATACGATAAGAGCTGCGAGAGGCGAGAGTAGGGGCGCTATCCGTTTTCGGACCCGTAGAACACGAATATGTAGAAAAAAAAAATGTCTGATATATATATATATATATATATATATATATATATATATATATATATATATATATATATATATATTTTCCCGCCACCTTTTAATTTGTGTAGGGCCCCCCTATGGAAGTTAAGAGATGAAATTTGGTAAATGGGGCTCATTTTCGAGGCACCTCATACTATCAAAGTGGGGTCAAATTTTGGGCAAATTTTTTTTCTGACCCGACTTTTAAGGGGGTGGTGGGGGGCGGAAAAGCAATAAAACTTTTCCAAACCGGTTTTAAATAATGTTTCGGTCAATTATCTACAACATATCCAAAATTCAGCTTCCTAGGATGATATGGTGGGAGTAGAGGGGGGAAAAACGATTTTCGCTGGATCTAACAGGCCCCCAGCCCCCCAGAATTAACGTAGAGGGTTGAAATTTGGTGTGTTGATAAAGTTCGTACCTAGGTTGTGCTTTTTGGAGGTTTTAATATTTTACCTCCACCCACCTCATTTTTAAGCTACAATTTCATACATTTTCGACGTTTTCGAAGTTTGTACCACTCGCACAGGTCACCCGAATAAACCTAGAGGGCTGAAATTTTGTATTCGGATTGAGTTAGTATCAAGGGGGTGCCTTTTGGGGGTCTCGACTTTTAACCCCTACCCCCACCATTTTTATACCCAAAAGAACATGATTTTTCTTGTTTTTTAACAGTTTCGTTCGGGTCAAAATCTCCCCAAATAAACCTAGAGGGCTGAAATTTGGTGTACAGGTTAAGCTAATAGCCAGACACTGTTTTTTGGAGGTTTCAACTTTTAACCCTTACCCCCACGATTTTGACGCCAATATTTCCTTAATTTTTTTGCTTGTTTTCTAACACGTCTAGAGACTCCATAAGGAAACCTAGAGGGCTGAAATTTTGTACGTGTATTCAGTTAGTATCCAGCTAGTACCTTGTAGGGAGTCCCCATCACTTTTCCCCCCACTTCTCCCATTTTTACATCGGAATTGAATGCTATTGTTAAATGTGTTTTAAAAGCATTATGTTTATTCTAAATACAAGTAGGCGAATAGTAATTTTAAAAAATTTAAAAAAAAGTGAACTTACTTTTATGACAAATGAATACATACATATTAAGTAATTTAAAAATGTTATTAAAGTCACTGTTTATTTATAAATTAGGAATTTTGGATTTTTAGTATTTATAAAATAGAAATTTTGGATTTTTTTGGAAAGAAAAAATATCTTTATAAAGGCCTTCCAGTTTACTATTTAAGGTCCTTTTTTAATTTTTAAAACTAAAACATAAAGGCAATTAGCGGATAAACATGGGCAGGAATGTCCTCGTACGAATTGTGTTGGCTTTTTTTCTGCTACCTGTTTTCGGCACAAAATTGAAATTTACTGAGATACAGCCCTTAAATACTTAAAACCTTTTTTTAAAGCCTCGATCAGCCGAACACTCATCACCAGTTTTGAAACCAACAAAATGACAATTCGGTTGTAGACTTTCAATCACATTTCGCTTGTAGACATTCAATACCGAAGATGAAGGGGAAAATTCGACTACCGTGATGGGGCCCCGCTGCTCACGGCGTTTTTATTTTATTTATAAAATAGGAATTTTGTTTTTTTTTTGGAAAGTAAAAATGTCCTCAAAATATCCTTCCCGTTCACTGTTTAAGGTTCTTTCTTAATATTTAACAATAAAGCAGAGAGGCTGTTGGCGAATAAGCATGGGTAGGAATCCCCCCAAAAGAATTGTGTCGGCTTTTTTCCTTGTAACTGCTATCGACATAAAATTGAAATTTACTGAGAGTCAGCCATTAAAAACTTAAACCCTTTTTTTAAAACTCCGATCAGCCGAACACTCATCATCAGTTTTATAACCACCAAAATGGCAATTCATTTGTAGCCTTTCAGTTAAATTTAGATATCTTGAAAATACCGAAGCTATAGCGAAAAATTCGACTCCCGTGATGGGACCCCGCTGCTCAAAGCATTTAAATTTTCTATGCCTACTGGTATTAGTATTAACATAATCCATTTTAAACAGATATAACAGTACCATTGAATTCCGATGTAAAAATGGGAGAAGTGGGGGCCAGGTAATATGAATTCCCTAAAAGGCACTAACTGGATAGTAACATGATACATGTATAAAATTTCAGCCCTTTAGGTTTACTCAGAGGTTTAGAAAAAAAGCAAAAAGTCAACGAAATATTGGCGTAATAAATCGTGGCGGTAAGGGTTAAAAGTTGAAACCTCCAAAAAGCACTGGCTGGCTATCAACTTAACCTATACACGAAATTTCAGACCTCTAGGTTTAGATGGGGAAATTTTGACCTTGACAAAACTGCTAAAAAACCAGAAAAATCATGTTTTTTGGTATAAAAATGGTGGGGGTAAGGATTAAATATTGAGATCCTCAAAGAGCACACCCTTAATACTAACTTAAACAGAATACAAAATTCCAGCCCTCTAGATTTATATTGGGGACCTGTACGAGTAATACAAACTTAAAAAACAAATGAAATTGTAGCTTAAAATGGTGGGGGTGCGGGTAAAATAGTAAACCCCAGAATCATACCCTAGATACGGATTCTATCCATATACCATATTTCAACCCTCTGCGTTAATTCTGGGGGGGCTGTGAGTGTGTTAGATCCAGCCAAAGCACTTTGTACCTCCCCTACTCCCTCTAAGTCACCCTAGGAAGCTGAATTTTGGATATGTTGTAGATAATTGACTGAAACATAATTTCCAACCAGTTTTTAAAAGATTTATTGTTTTGTTGTTGAGACAGACGGAATATTATGCTAAAAGAAAGGCAGGCCACAATGTAGGCAACGGCGGCGTCAGGGTTCATCGTCTCGTAGACAAATAGTACATAGTTTGCAAGTTGTTTGAGATTTATTTTGATAGAATTAAAACTAATAATTCGGTCAGTACTATGCTTTAATTTCGTTTTTATTACATTAATTTTAACAAAGTACATCTAAAGTTGAATTTTATTGTAATGCTTAATTTAATGACACAAATTTGATTAATTATTTATTAGATGTTTATTTAATTTTATTAATATGTATTAAAAGTTTTATTAAAGAAAAGAAAATGTAACTGCACGGCACAATACTGTGGTCGGTAACTACTATATAAACTTTCATATAATTTTTGGTTTCACTCAATCACTATTTTTTGGTTTGGTATCAATGGTGTATACACTGATTCCATCCTGTGTGACGCGAATATCATTTCATATCATAATATTTTTAAAAAATGTTAATTCTTAGAAATAAGTGCACACATTCCCCATTCCGCACAGTACGAAACACAAGCTAACAACTAATAAACAAGTCAAAACGTTTATACATAAAATAGCTACTTTTTATAGCTACTTGCAAAAATAAAAATTTTATTCATTTTTCAGAATTTCTCTTAACGATTTGAACTTGCATTGTGAAAGATGTTTTTGTAATACCGAAACATACCTTAATATTTCGTTTACTGTTGATCATTTTCTTTAAATTACTTTTAAAATTTTTAAAATTTGGTTGCTTATATCTCTGAAAGTTATTGACACAGTTAGGCTGAAATTATTTTAATTGTTTTTAATAGTGTCTGTAATTTTTTGAATAACCAATTTAACAATTTTGGGTAGAAAGACAAAAAACTCAGTTTTAAGCTCAGCATTTCGTAAGCAGGGTTAAAAATTGAAAATGGTAAAAGAAACCTTTATTTTACTAATCATTTCTAGCGATACCCCAATTGATACTGTTGGGTAGTGTTTTAAAATAGTTTTAACCTCCACTTTCCAATACGAAAAGGTATCTCAAAGAATTAAGAAAAATTACTTTCTTGCTGTGGATTAATTAAGATGTCTACTTGTAGCATATATTTGAAAAATCTCATGTTCATAAATCCAAGGATGTAGAAAAATATGACAACCAACAAACATCAAGTACTTATAAGGGTTTCTAAATTTTTCTTGGGAACCCAAAAAATATTTATGATTCGTAAATTGTATACCACTGTCTGTAGTACATAATATGATAAAGATAATAAAAATTATGTATCTGCATGGGTAACTTTTCAACTACGTATAAACAGAACAGGTAAAGACGTTTCATTACATACAGTTCCCATTCTGTGGTTCCCATACTCGGGCATCGAACATCGACTGATGTCATCTCATCAAGTGATCAACACACTCAAGGTTAACATGACATAAACAATTTTTATGTTATTACTGATTTTCAAATATGTATAATTAGGTCTGTTCCAGCATACTATATTTTAAAATACGTATATTGTTTGCACATCCGTAATCTAGTTATTTGTACAATTTGTACATATGTATTGTCCAATGTTCCAACAATACATACAATAAGTTACAAATTTGTTACAGACTGTCTAAATTGTCCAAGAATTTTTGAATGGATATTTAGTCCGTTATATCGTTTACTTTTTTTACTTATTGCTATCTCTGTCTTATTATGATGATACGAGGGAACAATTATGATTTTCACTTATCTGCTTCTGTGAGGAAACGGGAAAACGAAATAATTCGATTATTATTTCAAGAGAACCAAAAAATTCGAATTAAAAGTTATATTTACGATACTGTGGAAGAAGAGAGTATCCATTAAATATCAACAATTAAAATTACTGTTTTTAAATATTCCAGCACTAGATACATTATAAACATGTTTGTGATTTGTTTATTGTCGAGTATGGACATAAATAAGTCATAAACATGTTTTGTACTGGTCGAGAAATAGATGCTGGAACAAACCTAGTATCAGTTCTGCTTGTATTTTAAATAAAAATAGTTACGTACTAGTCCTACTACTAACCCATAAACTGCCATAAACATAGGTACTACACTACTAACCCAAATATTATAAAGTTTTTTGTACCAGAAACGCATATATGCGTACAATGTCGCACTTAAAAATTTAAAAAATTCTAATTAAGGTGAATCGATCACTTGAAATTTTCCAAGCTTAGAATTTGAAATTTTAGTACATATATTATAGAAAAAGATATGATGCATTCACTGACACTATTTTGAATAATTTCTGACGTGTAGTTTAGAAGAAATAAATTTTGCAAGTTAGACTTTTTAACGTACGAGTAAATGCAAAAGTATGATTAGAGGTGAATCAGAGGTATATATTTAATTAAGTTGTGTCATTAAAAACCAATTTTAAGATTTAAAAAACTGAAAATTATTTTCTTTTATGTTTTTGAATCATTAAAAAACTATTTTGTTTAATATTGGACGTTTAGTTACTGTAATAAATAGCAAAAGAAAACTATAAAAATGTCATTTTATACTAATACACCCATAATATATTTGTGTAAGTGTTAGTTATTATGTGTGCATACACGTCACTACTAGAATCAAATCCATTAGTTTTAAAATTATTAAAATTAGAAGATTGAACAGTAACCAAATATTAATACTGTTACATGTATTATAAAATTCAACTTATTTTTCTATACATAAATTATATTTATTTACAGAGAAAAAAATAGACTTAATAATTCATTTGTCACAAATTATCAGTACTTATCGATTCACCTTAACAGATGAAATCAAATTTTTTTACAGAAAATTTTGAAATTTTTTATGTATACTTATATTTTCTTTACTTCTGTAGCAATAGGTACAAATTTAAAATGAAAGTTTTAGCAAGAAAAACTAATATATATTTTTGGAATAATGAGAAAATATTCTCTTAAGGGGATGGTAACGTTAATTCGGCATAAAAAAGGCCCATTTTTAAGAATTTTTTCAGACGCTATAGATAATAAAAATTTAATTAGTCGATCGTAACAGTATAGTACAATATACGAACAATATTTCCTTAATTTTTTAAAACAAAATATAAATAATTAAGCCAACGGCAGCAAATCTTCGGAGGCGCCCCGAAAAAAAGTTGCCTGTGGGTGAACAACATCTCATGAGTGGATCATCCGAAATAAAAAAAAAAATGATATCATTAGATAACCTTTCTCCTAAGGTACCCCTGGGGGAATTTTTTTCGATTTTTTAATTTTTGGTGACACTTAGAAGTGAAAACACCGATTTTCGTCTAAAAAATTGACCTATTTGTTATTATAAAATTAATAATTATGAAAAATAAAAAAAAGCTTCCAGGGATACCTGGTCATTTATATAAGGAAGCTGTATACAAAATTTCAAAACAATCGGTCGAGTAGATTCTGATTTAAACTGTTCACTGGTTTCAAAAATGACAAGTGTCAGAAAATCGCTTTAAAGTTTTGTATACCTGAAAATCCAAAATTAAATATAAAAATTTTTTCATACCTACGTCATTGGTTATAGTATACATTAGTATACTTACAAAGACCCATCCATGAATAAAAGAATACAGGGATTCCGAGAGCACAAAGTACCTGCTGAGAGGGATACAAAAACGTATCGGAACAACAAACGCTCAAAGCTCTATATCTTAGTTAGTTTTACTCCGATTTGTTTAAAATTTTGACACAACAATCTTAAGATGTTGTATAATCATATGAAACAATGAAAAAAAAAAAGAGAAATCAAAATTTTTAATACGTTACCATCCCCTTAAGGGGAGGTTTACTTCAGCGTCGTTAAAAAAAATCGATTTTTTTTGCAGTAATTGGTAGATAATTATGTGTAGAATATGTTCCCAAAGTGATTTTGCTGAAAATAATTTAAGGGAAGGTTTACTTGAGATTTGATCAAAAAATCGATATTTTTTGCCGAAATTGATAGCAAATTATGTGTAGAATATGTTCCCAAAGTGATTTTGCTGAAAGTAATTTAAAAACAAGATTTTTGCTCATTAACCGAATCCAGCTTTCTATAAAAAAAAAAGAAAAAAAAACAAAACAAAAAACGTAGTTCACGCAATAATGAGTATTAAATATAAAATTTTGAAAATACGTTTCTTTATATATTTTTTATAATATCTCGGAACCAAATTTTTGGAACTGGTTGACACGATAACTCAAAAACTATTCAATGGATCCTTTTTTTAAAGTGTTTATTTTAAAGATAATTCAATTCTGCGGCACCTATACCTAAGTCCGCTACACTTTTAAGTTTTTTTATTTTTTTTTTTATTTTACTTTAGAGTGAAAAATAAGACAAAAATCGTAATCAAAAATTCACACATCCGCCATTTTTCTTTTTTTCAGCAATTGATTGATATTATAGGTATAGGTGCCGGAACTCTTCATATATTTTATAAATCTATTTTGTTTGTGGATTTCAGTGGTTTATTACCGGCGCTATGATGTCAACCAACAAGGCATCGGATTTTCGGATCGTCACACTGCACTATCTATAAAATGGACAATTTTTTTATATTTTTCCTTGAAGTTTTTTTTTTTTTTGTATAGTTTAATACTTAAATATGTGTACAAAATTTGAAATTGATATTTACTTCCGTTTTTGAGAAAAAAAAATCCAGAAAAATATATAATTTTTAAGGAATCTTAAGTAAACCTCCCCTTTGGAAACTGCATTACCTGCGAGTCTTTGTACGATTAACAACAAGTAGACACTATCTACTAAACAAAAAAATATAATGTGCGGTATAATTTTCAATTTGGACCGGGTAATTATTATAAATTAACTATAACAGTTGTTTTTATCTATTTTATATCTTTGTAATTCAATTTATAATTAACTAATATAAATATTTCAAATTTGATTTTTTTTAAACTTATGCTAAACTAAATTTCGTATTTTACCAACAGTGGAAAAAATACTGTTTGTACTTACTATCTATATCCATTAAACCGACTTCAGCGTAATGTAATTTCTCTGTCACTTGTTCTTTATCGAGTCGTCCAAATCCTATAACATATCCTCGATTGTCTCTCGATTTACATTTTGGTCCCATTTCAATTTTTTGAACATATTCCGAATATTGTATTGGCTCTTTTAATTTCATTAAACATATATCGTGTTGAAGAGTATCACTATCAAAAATTAAATTTATTTCGAAATTTATAAAATTTACTAAGAAAGATTATTGCGACCTGATTCTTAAAGACTTTTTCAGTAGGCGTATAAATGAAAAATGTTTTTGAGAATTGTGATTCATATACTAAATTAGTTTTAACTACCTTCTATATGCTTCATGAATAAAATATTTATCAACTTTCCGTAACTGAAAGCCTGGTGTCGTGGCAAAAGCCTCTGTTACACCCGCACGAATATATGTTTTGTCATCCCCATTTTCATCTTTAATATGTTGACAACAATGAGCCGCTGTTAGGACCCAGGTATCCGAAACAATAGATCCACCACAGAACTTAACAAATTCTAAAATATAATATTATTTAAATTTTCGCTTTCATTTTGATTACTAGTACAAAAAAAGTCTTACTTTTTTTCTTAAATTGAATTGAAACAATATATGGAAATAGTTTTGGTGTTGCTAGTGAACCGCCATGAATTCGTTTTGCGTCACCAGTGTCTTCTTCAACGATCTCAGTACTTACATCATGATCCATTGGTTTTCCTATAAGTCGTCATATTAAATTACTAGCAAAGTAGATAAATTATGAAAACACAGTTTTCACCTAAGATTCCGAAGATAAAACAAAATAAAATACTAATTATTAATGCTCTCATTTTTACAGTGGTTAATAATAATTGTAAATCGTCATAACATATTAATAATCTTTTAACTTGAATTTTGCGCACATATTAATATAGGAGATAATTTCCAAAATTTATCAAAATTTTAAAAATCAAGGAGGGGTACTGATAAGTTAATAAAATTAACATTTAACATGACAAAAAATTTAACTATATATTTTTTTATATTTCTCATTATTTTAGTAAAATACATGGTACTAACTTAACGCATGGTACTAATTTAAAAGTAAAAGTGACTTCGTTTTCTTCACAAGAAAAATTGACAAACTGTGGTCAAAATGTACTCTTTTCTTAACTATATCGAGGTTTTTTATTTGACATAAGAGCATTGTCTAGCATTATGATTTTTTTATATGTTGTTCTTTAGAGGTCAAAAAATATATAAACACAAAAATTAAAATGTTAAAAAAATGCGGTCATTTTTAAAATATCTCAATATAGTGAAAAAGAAAAATTTTCCAAAACAAAAAAAAAAAAATAAATAAATAAATAAATAAAACCATTTAGACCACTCTTTGACGATTTTTCTTGTGAAGAAAACGTAGTTACTTTACTTTTAAATTATTGTAACGTTAAGTTAGGGTCCTGTGTTTTCCTAAAATAATGAGAAATAAAAAAAAATGTAGTTAAATTTTTTGTCATATTAGGGGTTAATTTAATACTTAATTAACACTGGCTCAGCAACAACGAAATAACATTAATCAAAAGAACAAAATTACACCCTTCATAAAGAATTAATTTTTTCTTAATTTTTGATAGTAATAATATACTTAAAATTATGAAAACACTAAAATTACAAAAATTTCCTTAAAAATTTTTTTATCCCACTGCATAGTTTAAACAAATTTTTGCAGGAAGGTTATCTCTTGATTATATAAAAAAAAGCAAGTGTTTGTTTACACATTGTTGAAACATCCTTGAACTGCTTAATCGTTTATTGTAATCGCCAAAATTGAGTATGATAGCTGAATAAGATTCTCATGTACGAAGTAAGAATTACGTATTATCTCTTTTGAATAAAATAACAAAGAATCTAAGTATCACACGAGCACGAGTACCCGATGGGACGGCAAACCCAAGGAGATTTACAGTAGAGAAAAGCAAATTTAATAATAGGCTATGATTTAAGCGCCCTTTATTTGATACACTTTGAACAATAGATTTTACACTGTGTGCAATAGAATTTTATATTTTTGTGCATTAGATTTACCCTATATTTCAAGCAATAAAATCACTATTTGTGCAATAACTTTGTACATTTTGTACATTAAGACCGTTACTACTTACCATTTTGAGCAATAGAAATTTTTCTTTTGTGCATTATTTTTTACAATGATTACATAACGTTACATTTCAGGGCAAACGAATATTCTATTTGTAACTTGCGTTTTTAGAAACATTTAACATAACCCAGAATTGATCCAAAATGACTTTTTTTAAATTTAATTTAATCTCTTTATACATATTCATAAGAATAAAATATGGATATCGTATATTTTTCTGATTTGTTTTAGATAAAACTACAATAAGTAAAGCAAAGGTGATAGGAATACAACTCTCACAAAGTCTCATTGTCAGAAAAATTATGCACAAATTCTTAATTTTTACGATTCTCTAGACCAAAATGAACGGTTGGATGGATTTCGACCAAATTTTGTTTAAATATTACCCAGATCCAGAAGAAAATGAAAGTGAAGTTAAAATTGTACGTTAGAATTTCCAGAAAAGGGGTCAACAATAAACAGCTGGACGAATCTCGATTATACACATATTTTTTTCAAATGTCATTGAGATCGCGAAAAAATGAACGTGAGTTTAAAATCGTTTTTTAGGGCCAAAGAAGGTCCAAAATATCTCTGGTATATATGGCAAGATCAGCAGGTGTGGAAATTGGATATGCTGTTAAAATACTACAATTGTCAGATTAAACTTGTTTGGCGAGCATGAAGTTACCGGACTATAAGGAATTAATTCTGTACAGAATTTGGGAATGTTTGATTGAAAAGTAAAATTTTGAATATCTGTTAGGTAGGTAGTCAATCACATCAAAATTAAAATTTGAATAGTAATTCAATTTGGATAGTAGGTAACTGTATTTCAACAATGATTCAAATGTATGAAAATGCGCTATTACTTTAAAACGACGTTACAATTTGTAAACAAAGGTATCAATTCTGATAATTTTCATTTGCAAAGTGAAATTTTTTATTTTAAATATTTTCGTTAGCATGAAAACAGTAATAATAAACGATCATAATTTACATAATATTCGTTTTTGACTTTGACATATTATGGATACCTATAACCAACTTGGTCCAATTTCAAATGGTCACCTCAACAATGAGCCGTTTTTTGCGCTCATTTTTTAACGAACAATTATTTTATGAAAATTATTACAAAATTTTTCAAAAAGAAAAAACTACTTCATTAATACGAAAAACATGGTATTTAAAATAACCTGTTTTACCCTTATCCTATTATTTTTTTTAGATTCTTTTATATTTCCTTTTTTTTTGTTGATACGTTTTTAACATCTTTTAATACGGGAGCTACGGGCATTTTTGGCTCGTGAAAATATACACTATAAATTTTTCACCACAGGGAGTTTTCTTACTTTTAATAAAGTAACTGACCGTCAGACTTTTGGGAGGCGGTAAATTAAGTTGTAGGAGGCTGACGAAGTTGTCGAAAAAAATTTTCAAAATAGTAGCAGTATACAGGCTACAAATTATTACATTATTTATTCATGATGTGAGTTTAAGAAAAATAATCGTTCAACGTCGATATGCCGGTAAGACCGTCGTCAGTTATGTATGAGTAGTCGTCGGAAAAATCTGCAAATAAAGTAGTAGTATACAATCTGAAATTGATAGTGGTGATAATTTATGATTAATATAATAAGAAAAAAATCGTCAGACTGCAAGATAATAGTTAAGAGTTCGTCAGTCGGGCCTCCAGAGTGTAGCGCAACGTTCGAAATCATAAGGGTGGAGCCCCGACCCGTAGGTAGAGAAGGCGAAGCCCCCGGTATGGTGTAAGGGGCAAAGCCTCTATCGGGGCCCCAGGGGAGGAGTCGCCTGAAATGAAAAACGAATTATTTAGGTACAGTAGTCTCTAGTCTTTAAGGACACCCAATGGGAAGTTGACAGTATGGGTAGACCTTACCATATTTTTTTATTTATTGCTATTTTTGTTTTACAAATGCTAAAATAGTTTTTCAAATGCTTTTAGTTATTCCGCATTCTGTATAAACAAATGCGCGTTTAATTTGTTCCCTTAATAATATACACTTTAGTATTTAGTTAGATCGTCATATATTGAATCAAGTGATTTGCTAGAAGAATTTGTGAAAAATGCTAACAATTAACATAACCCAGAAAATTTAAGTAAATAATATTATCTTATTTAATAAATATTTAACACTGACTGATATCCTGAGATGTTGCCGATTGGCTGGGTATACGGCGTAAACGGTTAGTTGTAAAACAATATTATTTAAGGTGAATCGATTACAAGAAATTTTCATATACAAGATGTACAAGATACCCCTTAAAGAGTATCTGAAATACAAAATACAAGATACTTTTAAAAATGGTATTTGAGATACCAGATACAAGATACTTGTGGAAATGGTATTTGAAATACTAGATGCAAAATACGTATTTTCTAAATACTTTTTTAAGATAAAATACTTTTTTTTTTTTAAAAAAAAAAAAGTTTTTATTAATTTTGAGATTCACTTAAAGTTTATTTCATTACACATTAATTGGGTTTTTTTTTATTTTTTTTTACCTAATATTTAAAAAATTATATCAAATTAACAATAAATTTTTAAACTTTATAATTAGAACCAGTAACACGCCGACAGTTTCCAAGCGCATATGTGACCTCATAATGTTTACTTAACTGAAAACATTAATATATTTTTATTTTGAATTATTCATGCTATGCAGTTATTGCTTGTTATATATCTTTTTATATTAAATATCTTAATGACGTCACAAACATAGCACTCTTTTGTAGTGCTGTTTATAACCAAATGATATTTTTAAAATATAATCTAATAAGTTTTGATTAATTTATTATTATTTTTTTATATATCAACGCCAACAATAATAATAGGACGCAGGCGCGGCGAGAGTGGCGACGCGACGGCGGTAGAAAAAAATTAATAGATCATAGAGTCTTTATTAATAGATCTAGAGACAGAGAAATTAAAATTTTAAGGGCTCAGTTTTAATTTAACCTTATGATGGGATTAATTGCTAAAAATGGTATTTTAGCAAAGTATTTACAAAACACTAAGATATTAAAAGAAAATATCTAAATACAAGATACAAAATGTATTTAAAAAAAAAGTATACGTCACAACATCTCTTAAATAAGTCATATATATATATATATATATATATATATATATATATATATATATATATATATATATATATATATATAAGGTACCTAAGGCATTTAAGGCCCAGAGGGTAATAAGGCCCATTAGCTATATTTCTTACCAAGAAAAGTTCTCTAACTTATCAACAAGTTTAAGATGAACTTTCAATCATTTCAAAACCAGATACAAAAGTTGAGCTACTCAGAGTAACAAACTCATGTCATATTTTAACAAACAAATTTAGAGGTTACATTTTCGTTCGTTGATATAAAAATTGTGCACATTGTGAGTGTTATATTAATGATTTTTTAAAGGTATGTTTCTTTCAAATTGTTATCAAAATTGAAAAAAATTAATATTCTTTAAGTTTTACATCAATTAATTTAGTTTATTTCTAATGTATTTATATAAAATGTATATAAGCATAAATATTGGCATGTTGATAATAAGGCCCATGCAAATTTTGTTTGGGCTTTATTACCAACACAATTAAAATCAAACACTACAAAGTCAAATCAATTAAAACAGATCTGAAGTCATTTACAAATGAAGAAAAATTAGACGCACAACCTTAAATTACTATAGTTACTCTAATATAAAAATAACAAAAAGGAAAAAGGACAAAAAACTAAGTACATTTAATTTTGATTTATTTGTTGCATTTGTTTAATGATGCCAGATCAGTTTTAGTTGGTTTGGTCGAATTTTTATTTTTATTCCTTAGTGTTTGGAAGTATGGCTGATAAAAAGAAGAGAGCTATGTGGTCTGAGGAAGCACTGGCATCAGCCTTAAGCTATGTCACTCGACATGGCAGTCAAAGAGAGGTTGCAAGGAGATTTGGAATTCTAGGAAGAACTCTTAGATTTAATATTTATTTGTTTCGACTTAATATATTCAAACACGTAGTACTTGACTTATTTGAAAAATATGATAAAAAAATTAAAAATTAAAAATAATGACTTAGGTAATTTTTTTTATTGTTGTTTTCAATAACAGTCACGCAGTCAAGCAGGATTCAAAGATTTTCGAAACTTTTTTGAACGTGTAAAAATAACAAAATATTTTGATATATAAGTTCAAGTTATTCTTAAAGTATTTTCAAGTTCAAGTTATTCTTAAAGTAATTAAAATCCCCCAATTGATTTAAAAAAAAAAATAAATGTACTATTTCAGGCAGTTGTAATAGGTGGGCCTTATTTTCTACACCAGTCGGAAATAAGGCCCAATTGCAGACACTTTTTAGAATCAAATTTTTTACTTGTATAATTACAAATTCATTAATTTTTTTAGGAATTTTTATCAAAAAATAAGTAAATTTTTATAATTAAACACTATATTTTTGATATTTTATAAGATATATAAATAATAAGCATATTTTGCTTAGGTGGGCCTTAATTGCCTTAGGTACCTTATATATAATATGATAACGATATCGGTTTATAATGTGTAGTTGAGAAGTACAGTTATTTAGTATTTAAAGTATCTATAAGAATACAAAAAATTAAACTGCAAGGTTAAAAAATTTAATTTTTTTCAAAAAGAATTATCTGATTCTCGGGGGGTTACAATTTTCAGGTAATAATCACTAAAATGTGGTGAACGAAAAGATTTATTAAATTTTCGAGATACCAAAAATTAGATTTGCCTCAAAAATAATAGTTGGTTGGGGTATCAGATCGGTATCGTATACGAACCGACACTTATTTGTTAGCTTATGGGTCTTTTGAATTTTGACATATCTAAAAATGAGAAAAATTTCAGGGGGATGTCAGAAAGATTTTCCTTGTTAAAACAGATACTAAACAAACTCTTTCAAACTTATTAAAAAAATATTTATTAATAAAAGTACATCTTGACATAAATGAAACTTCTTCTTTTCTTATTTTAAGAGTTTTCAGCCATTATTTTTTTTAACCAATCCACATATGATTCAGGTCTGAGATAAACAGTAGCCTTCCCTACCTCGCAGTTTTTCTTTCCATATGAAGCTATTCCTTTTAGACACGGGTTACCTTGCTAATTGATACGCGTATAAAATAAAAAATAATGTTAATTTGAAATTATGGATTAATAAGATTCAGCATTAACGATTAAATATGTTTACCGTATCCTCTTGAATAAAAGGTCCTCCGGAGTCACCTTGGCATGATCCTTTGTCTGCCTCTCCCGGGCAAATATGATATTCTTTTAATATATTCGGGAAATATTCAACGCATGCTAAACAATTTTTAGAAAATTATGAGCAGTGAGTTCCTCTTATTAGAAATATTAGTTTATGTTTTAACTTACAAGGAAAATCCAACACATCAACTGCAGCAAAATTCAACGAATCGCTATGTTTATCTTTCGAAACTTTCCCAAATCCGCCTATGTATCCTCGTTTAGTTTTAGATTCACAGTTTGGTGCCATTTCGATTTTATTAACATAGTTTGTCATAATAAATGGCTTCTCGAGTTTCATTAAACAGATATCATGATGTTTGGTTGTTCTGTTAACAAATGAAATAATTGTTTGCTAGAACAAAACCTTTTATTTAACAATTGTTTTTCCCTCGGTCCTGTTTACTACATATAATTTCTTCAATAGTTAATATCATTCGGAATGTTAAATTTATTTCAATTTAAGGAAATCTAGAATCAGATGTAAGAGTAATCAGCTGACACAAATGGAATATCGTTCAGATGATTAGCACTTAGGTCCGAAGTCGGTTTTCCATTCTTATACCTACTGTCTTATACATATTAAAACTATATTTTTGCAACTCTTTGCGGCGGTTCTTAAAACATTGATTTAAAATGTCTATAAGAAATCATTACTTTTTAGTACCGCTTGAATTAAAATCAATTTTAATCTTTATCTATAGGTATTTCAGTACCCACATTATAATGAACAAGTAACATTCGTACATTACAATTGATTATTTTAGTACCTGCATTATAACACGAACAGTTATTTTCTAGCAGAACCGATTTTAATTTTTATAAAATATATAAGAATGTTTTCTGTGTCACTCATCGACTCATCGTTAGAAAAAATCTCCTCATTTTCAGACAAAATATAGAGAGATTACTAATCTATTTTTTGATTCGACGTATAACGACGACTCTCAATCTTATAAACCGATGAAACGTGACAAGAAAAGTATTTTCATATTTTTTAATACGGATTTTCGCAACCTAAATGTGTCTAACATACTTACGCATTAAAAGCCTCATGCGCGAAGTACTGTTTAATTTTTCGTATCTGATAACCTGTAGTAGTGGCATAACCTTCAGTTACACCTGCCCGAGCCCATGTACTATTTTCAACATCTCTTCGTTCTAAATGTGTACAGCAGTGTGCAGCCGTTAAAATCCAATTAGGTGCAACAATTGAACCCCCGCAGTATTTGGAAAATTTACCTATAAATAAAGTAAATTAAATATCTAATTTGATTTATTGCTAATCGTTGAAAATTACCAAGTGATTCAGGTACCTCACTTTGAAGTGAAACGAGATAAGGAAATTGCTTAGATTTTGCTTGAGTGCCACCACGAATTCTTCTTGCATCGTCTGGATCTTCGTCAACAATTTCCTGATTAATATTTTTTATATCATTTGATGTTGGTTTTCCTATAAAATAATAATTATGTATAAAATAATAAATTTAACCGTCTCCGTGGTTTTTTATACCTAAGGATCCTACAAATACATTAACTGAAAGAACAAATAATAATAACTTCATTTTGGAAATATTTAGTCCTTGACAGCTATCAGTAAACTGCACAAAGTATGATTTTAATAAAATTCATTTATTTATTTTGATTTATTTTTAAAAATGACCTTAGATGGTCATCAAATGGTTATAAAAAAAAATTTTATATAATTTTGTCTTTTTGTACAAAGATAAGTTTTGAAAGAAATGTACAAAGATAAGTTTTTATAACGACTGAATGTCTTTATACATAGTTCTTCTCTTCGTTATTTTTTATCAAATATGATCTAAAAATTTTAAGAATCTAAAGATATAAAAATCAAAACTGACTGACTGACTGATCGATCAACGCGCAGCCCAAACCGCTGGGCTTAGAAACATGAAATTTGAACAGGGATTTCTTGTATAACATAGGTGAGCACTAAGAAGGGATTTTTGGAAATTCATCTCCCAAGGGGGTAAGATAGGGGATGAAAATTTTCATAGACATCTGTAATTTTTTTTAGATAGAAATATAGAAATTTGTGTTAGGTTACTGGTTTGAAAATAAAAGTTTTATTCGTGCTTTTAAAAATTCATCTCTTAGGTGGGTGAAACGGGGAAGAAACTTTAAATGGAAGTTTATCATTTTTACAATTAGAAATGTGGAATATGGTATGGTGTGGTACGGTGTGCTGGTGATTTTAAAATTGTTAAAAATCATGCTAGTCCTAACTAATATTATAAATGTGAAAGTGAGTTTGTTTGTTTGACTTGCTTTCACGCCTCAACGGCTTAACCAGTCAACTTGAAACTTTACACAAGCATAGCTTGCGCGACGGAGATGGTTATGATCCGGAAAAATATTTCATTCCCGGGGGAAAATCTATTTAATTATGGCAGTTGACTATTAAAAAGCGGATTATTGGTTTCAAACTTCGTATATTGTTAACAGACGGGATGAAAAAGAACACAGGCGATTTTTTACCCTGGGAAAGCATCTCAATTCCGTGGGAAATTTCATTCCTGTGGAAAAACATTTTAAATAAAGCAAAAAAAAGATTCTTTGAGTTTGTTCAAACTTAGAATATTGTTAGCAGATATAACGATATACAGCGGTAAACGTTTGTTACTTTTTACCCCGAGAAAGTATTTCATTCCTGAAGAAAAATATACTTAAAATGGAACAAAGAAATAACGACAGCTGACAGTTAAAAAAATGGAAGATTGATTTTAAACTTTGCATATTGCTTACAGAGGGGCAAAAAAGGACACAGATTACTTTCTACCCCGGATAAATATCTGATTCCTGTGAGAAATCTTACTCCCGTGGGAAAATATAAAAAAAGGATCATTGACTTCATTCGAACTTTGCATATTGCTAAAACTGTGTTATAGTTTACTTTTTGCCTGAAGAAAGCATTTTATTTTTGTGGGAAATTTCCCAAAAGGAAACCAACAGTTTCCAATAGCGAAACGATGAAAGTACACTTTATACGTTTTAACTAGATTTTCAAAAGCCACGAGTGGAAGGGCTGACCGGGTTTCAGCACACACTACGTCGTCACAAGTATGGGCACACCTTGACTCAAGGTGTGTCCATACTTTTGACGCCGTACTATACTTAATCTTTTGGTACATTGCCGTGTTAAAAGTATGGACACCCCTTGGGTTAAAATGTGCCCATACTTCTGACGACGTAAAGTGTGCTAAAACTAGCATAGCCCTTCTATTGCCACGCGGGCGAAGCCGCGGATTAATGCTAGTATATACATAAACAAAAACAAACGATTCGATATTTTTGATTTTTCGTTACGGTCTTTTAAAATTTCTTTTGGCAATCGTTATTTTATCCCTTGCTGGGTGATATATTCAGTCTTCATATATTCTTTTCTCTTTCCCTATATTTCCGACAATCGTGAATTCAGTCATCGTGTCTTTGTATTCTTCTTATCTATTTTTTTTTTTAAATTATGATTTAAATGGTCAGTAGCAAATTTCAGTTTTCGTCAATATAAAAACAGGAACGGTATATTTAATAACAGTTTTGACGGTTAAATATAAACAGGAAACAAAGTGGAAACGGACAGTAAAATATTTTGAAATAAGTGATTCAATAGATATTGCCTGGATAAAAATCCATTTGATTAGTAAAATTAATAAATGGTCAGTAAACTTGTAAGGAGTAATTAAATCAAAATGAGTCCGTTAAAAATCTTAACCGATAAATATTAAAGCAGTAACAAATATGTTTGATTCGTTAAATAATTTTTATGTTATTTGGCAAAATCAAAGCTAGCAATAGATATTCAAAATGTATATAAAATTTTATAAACCAAAAAGCGCTATGTTAAGGTAATTTACCTAAAAAATAGAAATTTAATATGTTCGCCTTTTTTCAAGATTTTAAATAAAATAAACAAAGCTTGTGCTACAAAAATTATTGTTGTTTGTTTTATTTTAAATTGAAATACAGTTTTGATTCAAAACACAATTTAAATAAATAATACCCCTGTCGCAGTATCCTGCATAACAGCGAGTTTTCTTTCGGTTACAAAAATTATATTTTCTCGAAAACCCCCTCACATAGGATAATGATCCTACAACGTGCTCGATGTACTCTATGTGATTTTATTTACTTTTTACAATGGTATAAAAAATTTTCAAAAAGATTTTGATTTTAAACATATTTTAGCAAAAAAGATTTTTTGAGGATTTTAGCGTCGGGCGTGTCTGGCTAAAGAACTCATCTAAGATTTTTGGACTCCCAACAAGAGTTATAAAGGTTATATATATATATATATATATATATATATATATATATATATATATATATATATACGGATAGTTCTTCAAACTATGGAATTTTGGACGGCCCAACGCATTTTGTATATTGATATTTTGAAAAATACATTTTTTCTAGATGGAAACTGTAAACCATTACTGCATCTAACTGGTCACTCAAAATAACCCGGTTTCGAAAAATATTTTTTTTATAAAAAATGACACTTGAAATGTAAAATTCTCAGTCTCCTGGTATGTCTCCTCTCCAAAGTAAAACATAGCAGACTAAATAATTATTTTTTCTGAATGTATAAAAAAAAAAATTTACACTGCAGTAGTAATCTATAATATTGGTACTTTTTTATTGTAGGTATAAATAATTTTTGAATTTTTTTGTATTTTCTTTAAGAAATATTCTATTGAATTTTGTCTCCCGAATTTTGCATCATTCTCCTATCAAACCAAAACACTAACACTTAAAAAATATAAAAAAAATTATATTCCGATTAAATCATCGTTTGTCATAGTAATTAACTCAAATATAATAAATAAAATAAAGTACATGTTTTATTTAATTTGGCGTTGTATCAATTAATTCAGTTAACATTGTAAGTGAGATCGTACTCGGTCCAGTCAATTTCTCAGTATCCTGGTCAGCATTTTCGTGAAAAATACTGTGGATATAAGAAATTTTTCAGTTGTATGAGTTGTAAATATGCTGTATTGGAATAGCGGACCTGTCTGTTTTTTATATATCTTATATATATATATATATATATATATATATATATATATATATATATATATATATATATATATATATATATCAGAGGCGTATCTAGGGAGGGGCAACTAGGGCACGTGCCCCGGGCGCCTTTCAAAGTGGGGCACGCAAAATCGTCAATTGTTAAATTTAAAAATCAAAATATACCACAATAAACAAATTCATATCAAACAATGCCGTCCAGAGTTCTCGCACTTTGCGAATGAGTGAAAGGGAGTGAATGGTATGGTCAATTCAGGTGTGCTGAAAAGCTACTTGAATTTATTGTGCAGTATAGAGATGCAATCGTATTTCAGAATTTGTGCATTTCCATTCAAATTCTGCTCACAATCGCAGTTAGTACGGTGCAATTAGACCAAAACTTCAACATCCAAAGTAACAGTTTCACATATTGTTTGGTAAAAAGTTACACCATTGTTTGGTAAAAAGTTTGGTGAAATATTATTTGGTAAAAAGTTACACCATTTTGAGCGTCGGATTTTGAGGGGGGAGGAGGGTAGAAGTAGGCAAATTAACGGTTTTCGTCAGTTTTTTTTTAAATACTTCGAAAACTATGCAGTTTAACGCAAAAAGTGCCTATACAAAAATAATCTACATTAAATTGCAAACAAAAATAGTCCTATGTATAATCTTGCTGAAGTGAAGAGTTCCAGAGTTATGGACGGTGTAAAAGTAGCAATTTTTAGTATTTTTAAATCTTTTGGAAAAAATATGACACATTATTACTAAGAAAACTAATTTTTTTATACAGGATTGTGTTTTGTAAAAGGAAATTGCGATTATGCCTCTTCAAACATAGCGCCTTCCTCTTCTAAATCTTCGTCTATGATGTTCGTATCCCTGTTATCATATCCTAGCCCTGAGCAATTACCGCATATGCTTGAGCAGTTTAGACCACTCTTTCTGCATTCGCAGTTACCGACGCATTTGTTTTTGCAAGCGCACACTATGAGGGAAAGTAATTCCTCGGGAGCTACAGGATGTGCTGTTGTAGGTAATTGGTCTCAGGTATTCGTCAATCTTCTTTCACCCGCCCACTCGAGCGAGTTCTTCTTCTTATTCATCCACTACTACAACTGGTGATAGGTGCAGCAGTGGTTAAAAATACTAAAAATTGCTACTTTTACACCCTCCGTAACTCTGGAACTGTTCACTTTAGCAAAATTATGCACAGGACCATTTTTGTTCGCAATTTAATGTAGATTATTTTGTACATGACACTTTTTGCGCTAAACCCCATAGTTTTCGAAATATTTAAAAGGAACCGTTAATTTGCCTACTTCTACCCCCCTCCCCAAAACCCGACGCTCAGAATGGTGTAACTTTTTGTCAAACAATATGTGGACCGTATAGAACAATTTGGAGTTGGAGTGAAACTGTTACTTTGGATGTTGAGGTTAGGCCGTTTTTTTGAATAACTGCACCGTACTAAGTAATCATTGCAAGTTGTGAGCGACCTTCAAGTAAGTTAAAATTAATATAAAACTTTCGTGTTTGAGGGCTACAATGAATTAAGAAAGGTTATACGACCTAGCTTTGCTAAGTATAGGGCGAGAAGAAACGAAACATCGGAAACATCATCGATATGTTTGCGTCGCAGAAGGCCAAGAAGGTGCAACGGTTGTAATTGTAACGGTTTTACGGTCTCACTTTCGTTGTAAAATAGAAAATAGATACTGTAGCATGGATAGGGGGGGAGTGGGTCTATCATACCCCGGACGCCACTTGCAAAGAGACGCCAAATATGTACTAATAGCGTACTATATATTACTATATGTATTTCTGGAGGGGGCGCCAATAAACGGTAGTGCCCCGGGCGCCAGCTATGTTCGCTACGCCACTGATATATATATATATATATATATATATATATATATATATATATATATATATATATATATATATATATATATATATATATATATATATATAATGAAATGGATTAATTATATGAAATTTATATAAAATGTTTAACAATAAAATGGCTTTATAGAATTATATAGAATTCTTTTCTATATAATTTTATATAATTATACATATATGTATAGTTATATGATTTTATATATAATTATATATACATCAGATACAGTTTATAATTGTATAATATAAAAATTCTATGCGAATTATATAAAATTATACATATGCTCATATATAATTTTTTTTTTATTGGGGTTACCACACTGCCTTTTCCGTACTAAAATGGTACAACTAGGGATAGGAAAAACCTACCAGTTATAATCTAAAGCCGGCTTTTCTGTTTCGGCACATCGATTTATTCCAGTTCTTGACTCTTTTTTTAATCAATAACCAGAGAATAAAATCGGGCAAATATTTTTTAAAATAAAATAAATTTAAAAATTTATGTTTGTCTGATAATTTGTTTTTATTAAGAAAAAAATTATATTAATTTCTTTAAAATTCTAATACATTTAGCTAGTTATGGTTATCACGGTACGAAAATTATCATCGTTTAAAAATAAATGTAATTGTAAAATGAAAATTTTTTTCTAAAAGTGTTGTTTTTCGTAAAAAAAAAATCGGTTATTTAGAGCGGTTATAACCGTAAGGTTCAACCGAAATAACCAAAACCCGATTATTTTTGAAAGGCCGCCATCCCTAGTTACAACCTAACTTAACATGGTTTGCCCCCCTCTAGTTTTAATCCTGGGTACGCCCATGTGCTTTTTAACAATGTTTTTATATTGCTACAACATAAGCGCGCGGAAATAAAAAATAAAAAAAAGGTGGTATACAAATATAATCACTGAAGAATATTAATACATTATTTAAATTTTGATAAAATAAAAATTTTTTTGAGATATACTTTTGTACCTGACTATCTCAAAGCAACTACATTAAGGAGTGTATTATTGATTCAAATAAAACAGATATTGAAAATAATTAATTAATTGTTTATGTTTTTATATAGAAATCACAATTATAAGAAAAATATACTAAATATATTGTTTTAAAAGCAATGGCAATGTTTCAATTACATTAAAACCGTTACTGTTTATTTACAAAATGACGTCATTCATAATAAGCACGTTACATTCATAATATGTTGATCAGTATTTTGGAAAATGCTCCTTCCTTTACAATATTATATACCTTTTCTTCTTCGATGTTAAAAATACTGTCTACTTTTTGTTTATAACTTATTGCATAGTAATGTTTTTCATGCTCTTGTACCAGTAAAAAGTCTTTTTATGTAGTAGAAGCAGCTATAATTAACAGAAAACTTTCGCTATCTGTATGTGATGTCCACTAAAAAAACACGGTACTCTCGCCAGATACGCTTCTAGATCTGCGTGAAAAACATCTATATCACGCACTAGCCCTAGGAAATACCTATTTGCTTGAGAGAATAAAGTGAAAGGCTGCATCAAAGTAGCCATTAAACTGTCCCAAAATCTAGTTAACGGTCCTAAGAAAAGCAAAAGACCGGAATTATAATTAAAAAAAAAAAAAAAAAAAAAACAGGCAGTTATAGAACATTTCTAAGAAAATATTTTTCGCGATTTTTGCATCGTAAATTATTTTATGACATTAGAGTTTATATTTAGTTAAACATTTACTGCGTAATGTGTTGATTACTTGATCTAAATTAGTAAAAATAAATTTTCAAAACAATTTTTTTTTTCATTATCGAGGTTACTTTTCATGGTGTATATAACATATAATATATCAATAGAAAGGGGAGAATAAATGTCATTTAACTGTTTCAAAATCGGTTTCATGTTCATTAATGTTCGAGGTCATACCTCAAAAATAGGTAGTGACAGAAAAATTCTAAGAAAATATTTAAAATACCAGTAAGAAGTTATTAGGAGAAAAAGAAAACTGGGGTTTTGGGTTCTTTGGTTGTTTACAGCTATTTGACCATATGGAATTAGGGAAATTTAGTAATATTTAATATATGTACTGTTTTTGCATAATTATTCTAATTTAACTGAGACTGTATCTTTCACCGTTTGCGAGATCGCAATGGTTACAATTTATATATATATATATATATATATATATATATATATATATATATATATATATATATATATATATATATATATATATATATATACTCCTCAAAACAAAATAAGGGCCACTTGAAAGTTTGTGGATCCACGTCAAAATAACTTTTCTAAATGACTGTTGTTATGATATTAAGTGGTTGAGTAAATGATAACAGTTAGTTTTAAGTGATATTATTGTTGAGGGGAAGATTTAAACTTTTTTTTGTCTCGCACAGCGTCAAGTGGTTAGTTTTACATATTTTTTTGAATTTGATTTTAAATCAGTTTGCGTTAGATTATTGATTGCTGAGGTTGTTTTTTGAAGTTTGGCGTGTTATTCAATCATTTATTTTCACAATGCCGAGAATTCGACACCATATGGGCGAAGCTACTGCTACCAGAGCCGTAACGATGATTGTGGGTGGTCAATCTCAACGTTCCGTGGCTCTGCAGTTGGGTTGTTCACGAAGGGCTATTCAAAATGTTTGGAATCGGTATCAGCAGACCGGTAGTGTAACCCAGCGCCATGGCTCAGGGAGAGTTCGTGCTACCACTGCCCGTGAAGACCATTACATTCGACTGTGTGCACGACGTGAGCCGACTGCTACCGCAGGTACTCTGCAAAATCGCTTACATCGATCTACTGGTACTGTTGTCAGTAATCAGACCATACGAAATCGTTTGCATGAAGACCAACAACGTTCAAGAAGACCAGTAATCCGTACCAAACTGACCGGAGCGCATCGTGCAAACCGTTTAAGATTTGCACGTGAACATCTTGAATGGGGCTTGGAGGAATGGCGTCACATACTCCTCACGGATGAGTGCAAGGTGAAGTTTTTTTAGTGATGATCGACGTGTAAGAGTGTGGAGAAGTGGGAAAGGTTTTCTGATCGTCACATTCATGAACGCGACAGATTTGGCGGTCCTAATGTCATGGTCTGGGGTGGAATTAGTTTGCAAGGCAAAACTGAGCTTGTTTTCCTGAACGAGGGTACTGTAACGGCTCAAGGTTACATCGAACAGGTTGTCAAACCACATGTGATCCCCTTTGCACAACGAGTGGCCGACGGATTTATCCTGATGCAGGATAATGCCCGAGAGCATATCGCTCGAGCGACGACAACTGTCCTTAGGGAGGCTAATATACAGGTTTTACCGTGGCCTGCAAATAGCCCTGACTTGAACCCAACAGAACATCTTATATATATATATATATATATCTTTATATATATATATATATATATATATATATATATATATATATATATATATATATATATATATATAAACAGGGTGGTCCAGAATTATGTACCGTAATTGCTGGAGCTGATAGTATGTTCAAAAATAATGGTACCTTTTCATCTACACTTTTTTCCAAAACTCAATAATAAGGGAGATAAAGCAGAGGGGTAAAATGTAGAGGGGTGGAACGAAACTAACTTCTTCTTTTAAAAACAATTTTGGGCGCTTTTGATTACTCGATTGATAATCTATGGGTGCGTATGAGCACTAAGATAATTAAATTTATGGTATCAATTATTCCATCACTTATGATTAAGGGATAATTTGGAAATAGATACTTCTACTTTAAATTACTCGAAAACGGTAATATTTATCGAAATGTAACAAGTATACCTTTTTTGCGTGAAATTGTCTGAGGAATCATATTACCAAGGATTTTGTTTATATAATTGCAAGTTAAAAAAGAAAAGACGTGATAACTCAAACCTACCACCCAAAACCACCCCTTAGTCATGAGTGGTGGAATAAGTGTTGACATAAATTTAATCCTTCTAACGCAAAATAAGTACTCCTAAAATATCAATCCGTTATTCAAAAGCGTTTGGAAAATATTTAAGAAATAATGGTTTTCGTTTCACCCGTTTACAGAGTTGTATCTCCCTTATTATTGAGTTTTGAAAAAAAGTGTACATGAACCGGTACCATTATTTTTGAACGTACTACCAGCTCTAGCAATTACGGTACATAATTCTGGACCACCTTGTATATATATATATATATATATATATATATATATATATATATATATATATATATATATGTATGTATGTATATATATATATATATATATATATATATATATATATATATGTATGTATGTATATATATATATATATATATATATATATATATATATATATATATATATATATATATATATATATATATTTGTTTAGTAAAAAAAAAAACAGTGCTTGTTGATCGAAGTATTTATTTGTAATTACATTAGTTATTATCTACATAATCATTAATTTGACTATACAATACGATATGTTTTAATTTTCTGCGATTGTCTTTTCTATCCATGGAAGGTAAAATGGAACAGATGCATAACCAGATGCTTGAGCCATATGACATGGATTTTTTGCAATTACCGCAACCCCACGCAGACAATCCTAAAAATAAAAATTATGTAGCTCCGTTAGAAAATTTATAGGAAAGACATTCTAGTGATAATAATTACCTCTATCACAAATGGACTACCAGAATCACCAGGACATGAACCTTTACCTTTTTCTCCTGGGCATACATGTTCATTTTCCATGACGAAAGGTATATTCTGTGAGCACCCTTAATAATTTTTTTTTAAAACTTAATAACTGTTTGAATTTTTATTCAATGCTATATAAATTACTTACATTTCATAGGCTGCATACCAACTTCAACAGCATTCAAATCTTCATTTGATACACCTTGACTAATTTGCCCGTATCCAATGATCCATCCCCTTTTCTTTTGTGGTGTACATTTATAATTAATTTTGTCCACATATTCAGATGGTGTAAATGGTTCCTTCAATTTCACCAAACATACATCATGTCTATGTTTTTTACTGACAATGAGAGAAATTTTATTGTAAAAATTAAAATATATCATTTAAAAACATTCATCGAAATTTTCAGTACTTACGCGTCGTATTCCTTATGTATAATATATTTTTCAACTTCTTTCAATTGATAACCGGGTGTAGTTTGGGCAGCATTATTTACACCGGCACGAGCCCAGCCACCTAAACCCTTATCAAATGATGGACAACAATGAGCAGCCGTTAATACCCAATTGTATTCAATAATTGAACCACCGCAAAATGTAAAATAGCCTTAAATATTGAGGTGAGTATATATATTTTTCGTTCATGAATATTTTTTCATTATTATAGAAGCTTACCGGCTCCCATTTCTTTTTTACGTTGTAGTGCCACCATGTATTTAAATTTTTTGACGGGTGCTTGTGAGCCACCAAAGATTCTTCTTGTTTCCTCGACATCTTCTTCGACAGGATTATCTTCATTTGCGGTATTTTCAGTAGGTTTCCCTGCAAAATAATTTGATATGTAAGTAAATATTGCCTACAGTATAATATCAAACATTTGTTTTACCTAAGGAAGAAAGAATGCAGTAGAATAAGACAAGGAGAGTTGCCAGCTTCATTTTTATGGTGTAAGCTACTTTGTGGTTTTCCAAAAACTAAAGTTGTAATTTTTGTTATTCTTAGTTTATTAATTGAATTATTTATTAAATATTTATCAATTTACAACTTTTTAAAAAAAAAAATTTCGTATCAATATATAGATGATTATAAGAATATATAACCGGTACATAATTATAAATAAAAATAACAATTTGAAATAAAAACGTAAAAAATAATTTATATTTTCTGTATTTGAAACTTCTGTTTAACACCTTTCGAGTGACAATATCATTAAATAAAAAATTTGGGGGACAGGTCTACCCACACTGTCAACTTCCCATTGGGTGTCCTTAAAGACTAGAGACTACAGTACACAAATAATTCTTTTTTCATTTCAGGGAACTCCTCCCCTGGGCCCCCGATAGAAGCTTTGCCCCTTGCACCATACCGGGAGCTTCGCCTTCTGTACTTAAGGGTGGGGGCTTCACCCTTATCAAACAAATGATAACATCATTTGTTCTCAAGATATGCGAGACAAGTTCTTAGGCCATTATATAATAATGTTATGGTAAAAAATCCATAGAATCTATGTTATGTTAATAAAATTAGTTCCGTTTTTTTACCACAAAAAACAAACCACTAATCCGAATTTGCTGAAAACTTTATATGGTCTTAATTTTTTGATTACGCATTTCATGAAATTAGTTCGGATTCTAGTGACCTTGAAACGTGGAGATACGTCAAAATTAGCGATTCGTAAAATCGGACCCATTACAATAACTTCCAATGGGAAGTTAAAAATACTGTCTATGTTTTGCTTATAACTTATTGTATAGTAATGTCTTTCATGCTCTTAAGTATACCAGCTGAAAGTCCTATTTTTTATGTTGTACAAGTAGCTAAACATAACCAATTTTTGCTATCTGTATGTGGTGTCCACTGTCAAAACATAGTACTCTTGCCAGATAAACTTGTAAATTGCATCTGCGTGCACAACATCGCACTAGTCGTAGGAAGTACTTATTTGCTTGAGGTAATAAAGTGAAAGGCTGCATCACCCTCAAAAAAGCCATTTAACTGTCCCAAAATCTACTCAGCAGTCCTAAGAAAAGCAAAAGTTCGTGATTATAATTCAAACACGAGCAGTCACAGAAAAATTCTAAGAAAATATTTTTCGCGATTTTTGCATCGTAAACTATTTTTTGCACGATCGTGTATTTTCATGCATTTACCGATCCTGTTGACAATGCTGGTAAGTTACATTTCCCGAACGTTTTGTTTATATCCATAGAAACCAAAAAATAACAGTGCGGTAAGTGAAATAGATGCGTGGTAAGTGAATAGGAGTGTGGTAAGTGAAATTAGCTAAAAAATGATAGTAATTATTTATTTATATTGAAATTAAAAGTACAATTTGAAAAATTGGGAAAATAAATCGATTAATATGAAAATTTTCACTAGTTTGCACATTATTATTATTATTATTGTTGGCATTAGCCTTCATATTTTATTGACATTTCAAAAGGTTGTTCAATCATTAAAATTTTCTGTGGTTTTCACAATCTTCCTTTCATTTTACGAAAATAAATTTGCAGCAAAAATTAAAATGCTTCATTAATTTCATTATTCTCACTAATATTATAATTTAACAAACTATTTTCCTCAATTTTTTAATAGAAAATTCAAAAAAATATTCACGCCAATTAAATTTTGAAACTTATTTTTTTATTTACAAATATAGTTGTCAATTGTCTTTACAAAGATTCGTATTAGTTGCTATAAATATTTATAATAATATTTATTCATGGCATTCTATGTCAACATAGAAATATAAATTTCACCTATATTATCCGAATTTTATTTTTTATTTAATATATTTTTATTCTTTAATTATTTTAAACCGATCGTGCAAAAAATATTATACAATACACGATGCGTTAAGTGCATTTACTGATCTCGAAATTTGCAAAAACTCGACCCTGCGGGTCTTGCTTTCGCAACATTTTCTCGATCAGTAAAAACAATTTACCGAACTTATATTGTAAAATACTATTATGACATTAGAGTTTATATTTAATTAAATATTTACTGTGTAATTTGTTCATTACTTTACTTAAATTGAGAAACAAATTTTCAAAACAAATTTTTTTTCATTTTCGAGATTATTTTTCATAGTGTATATAACATATTAACATATAGTATATCGATAGAAAGGAGAGAAAAAATTTCATTTAACTGTTTCAAAATATGTTTCATGTTCCATAAGAAAAATAAATGTTCGGGGTCATACTTTAAAAATTGGTAGTCACAGAAAAATTCTAAGAAAATATTTAAAATTTACCTAAAAAAAAAGTGCTAGAAGAATGTGCAGATAACAAAAAAAACTATAGTTTGAATCAGTAAGAAGTTATTGGAAGAAAAAGAAAATTAGGGTTATTGGTTCTTTGATTACAGGTATTTGACCATATGGAATTTGGAAAATTTAGACACAGTGCACTCATTCTTTGAGTAACAAAATAGAATTTAAGGAGACCGGATTTGGAATAAAAATTTCAAACAACAAAAAATATTGCTATGATTGTAATGAGTTCTTTTGAATCACAATTATGTGATTAAAATCATTTCGTTTAAATAAAATGTTTTCATTTACTTGGCTTTTTTAACACGTACTGTAAGTCATGTTGTTTTAAGCTAGGAGAGAGGTGGCATGAAAAGAACAATTTTGTTTCGAATATTCTAGTAATTAAATGAACAAAACAGAATATTTAAGAACAGAATTAAAAAACTCTGTTAGAATAAAATACAATGATAAAACTTTTTATATTCTCAGTTGTATATTTTCTGAGCTTTAAGAAAAAAATATATTTTAGAGTCGATATTCGTGAATAATCTGTCTTAAAAGGGTCGCTACTAAATATCACTTATGTTCAAGGGTGGTCATGCTATGAACGAAAAATCTTTTGGTCAGCGACTGGACAATAAAATATACTAACGAAATCTTTTTGAAATTTTGATTTCGATGAACCATTCTCGAGTGTCCACCGCAAATGATGTCCAAAAAAGGCGGTACTGGAACACAGCTGTATAGTTCCGCTGTTTCCAAATATTTTTTTATGAAAAAAAATTTAACAAGTATCACAAAATATGTATTAATTGATAGATATTATTAACAATTTTTAAATAAGTATTTATTTTACTGTCGAAAAAAAAAATTCGAGAAAATGTCGTCGTTTCGCCCATTACAACTATATACAACCCTTTAAGTGATTTTAATAATTGAATGATCATCCAATTTCTTTTCGTCCAGTTATACTTATTCGAAAATTTTCAACTGGAGGACGGAGGTTGAAAATAAATTATGAAAACTGACATTAAGAAAATTTTTCACTGACGTTTATTAATTTTTACTTAATTATTCAAATAAACAATTATTCAAATTTTTTTTTGGCATATGAATATTCAAATAAAACTAATTGGAAATACATAGTCTTACTTCTAATAAAAGTAAGCAGATATTTTTGTAATTTTCAATTGTGAGAATATTTCAATCGAAAAACTGAGTAAGAATTTGTGTCATATATAAATATGATCATCGATAACATAATATCAAGAAATTTTTGTAAGCCATCAACACTACATATTAAGTATTATATTTTGTTTTGTATTCTATAGGTACTGAAAGTTTATCAGTATGGAATTATCTAAAAAAAAACATATATTCGTATCGTATCCCCCTGATATTAAGGTTCAAGGTTATGTCGTAAAAATATATATTTAATTTTTATCAAAGAAATATTTCATACAACTTTATTAGGAGGTTAAATATTTTTTAATGATTAGGTTAAATGAAATAATGAGGTAAAATTTTGAAATAGAAACGCCCTTTATAAAAATTTCTCCAAAGGTTTTCCTTTATTCTTTTATATTTTTCAATTTAATTTTTCAAAATTGAAAGTTTATTTTCAAACTTATTAGAGATAATGAAAGAAAAAAATAATGTGATTTTCTATATTTAACTTACATGAATAATAAAAATACAATTTTTTACTTCTAAATTTTTTGTTAAAGCTGTCCAAAGGTATTTGTTTGCGGGAAACTTGTTTAAGGGCGAGCAAGCAGAGTGAAAACTGTTACATTTAATCATTTAGTTAAGAAACAAATGTGCTAAAAAGAGTCGAAATATATGTTTAGAATTTAAAATGTGTATGTGTGTTTGTTCTTAGCGTATATATATATATATATATATATATATATATATATATATATATATATATATATATATATATATATATGTTGTCCTGTCCCGAAAAAGCTGAAGCGGTTCGACGAGAAGGTATACTTGACTCACTGTTGTCTTACGATCTCTATACCCAGTATATTCTTCTTCTACGACGATTTATTGGGATTTACAAAAGGGTAATCGCCACTCAAGTTTTTAAGAGAAACAGGAGAAACCGAGTTCTGGAGTAGATTGATGTTTTTGGACTTATTTGGGTTGCTTGAACGTTTTTTGATGATCTTCTTTTAAATACTTCTTATTTTATTTTAATTGATTAATAATTTCGTTATTTTAATTTAATTATTTTAGATTTATTTTGACTTCTTTTTTATTTAATTATTTCGTTAGTTGTTTTAATTTATTTTTTAGATTTTAATTATTATTTTAAGTTTTAATTTTAATTTTTATATATTTAATATAAAACCCATCTTGGCAAATTATTAGAATGGCAAACCAGTTCAGGTCAACGAATGCTTGACTTAATTTCTGCATCCTCACTGCTTTTCTTCTGGCATATCATTTTAATAAATCTTGTTCAATTCTTTATTCGCACGAATATGGCGGGGCAGTTGCTTACAAAATTCGGGACCAGCCTGTATACATATATAGACATGACAATAATAACTAGCAATCGTCAAAATAGCGATAGTTGTCTCAAAAGACAAATTCTTAGGATGGTGTTCAAAAATTTCAATCCATAACAATAGCGGTTTTTTTCGCGACTGTCCCGCAGAAACCGAGACGGTTTGCTGCCTTATTATTTACAGTAAAATTGACTAAATTTAAAGTTGGAATTGGGCATTACAGGCATTATATGAAAATACAATCTTCCGTACATCATAAAAATTGTATTTTTATTGTATGGCACAGATCCTGAAAACTAAGACAAAAAATGTCGTGAGTCTAATATTTCCGGTAGTAATTTGGAATCATAGAAGTCAATGTCAATTTCAATTTCATTTTCCAGAAAATGTAGATCCCTTCAATTTAACCCCCTTATAAACCCTTTGGAGTTTGTAGCAAAGCTTAATTTCAGGAGGAACGCCATGGAACGGTGTCCAGGCGGCGTTCCACCTTGGAATTTCTTTTTTGCTCATAATTATGTTTTTGAAGTGAAAACATCTTTAGCGGCGTTGTACACTTTTTTGTAATGGGTAAAAAATGTTAAACTCGCGTCAGGTCTCGTGACCTGATCGAAAATTCGTAAGACCAGATCGAAAATTCGTAAGACGGATGGAGAGTAGACAATCAGTAGAGCAGACAATAAACTGCGTTGTACACTTTTTTTGTAATGTTAAAAAATGTTAAACTGGCGTCAGGACACGTGACCTGATCGAAAATTCGTAAGACGACAGTACATAACAGTAGACAGTAGTACAGAATACAGAACGAACGGTAGTATCTCTATACTACTGAAACCAGTGTAACGCGAAAGGACAGATACACGGGTTTAGTCCAGTAGCACTAATTTTAAGCCCTATCTCACGAAACATTAATTTTAGACTAGATATAAACAATTTTTAAAAAGAGATTCTTGTAGGGATTGCCGAGGAAAACATTTGTGCAAAATATGAACTCCCGGAAATGTTTTTTTATATTTAAATAATATTGAAAATTCATAAATAGTGTTTTTTGACCTTTCACCGCTTACGTAGCGAAAACGGTGATAGATACATTAAAAAGTGTTAAGACCTTTTTTGTAGAGAATCGAATTCTCTACAAAAAAGTCAGCGAGAGCACCTGTATATCTTGTACAGGTGAAAAGATACAGCGCTTCAAACGCGCACTCAAAAATCCACTTTTTCTAGCGTTCCGGCAGGGTGTGCCGTCCGGAACCTTGTATCTTTTCACCTAGCGCTGTATCTTTTCACCTGTACAAGATATACAGGTGCTCTCGCTGACTTTTTTGTAGAGAATTCGACTAAAAACTAGCTAACCTAGAATAATAGTTCAAAAACCTTTTTTATGTGATTTATTTCAGTCTTTGCAATGGTATAAAAAAATGTGGCAAAAACTTTTAAATTATACCAAATTTTGACAAAAAACTAATTTTTTGCAAGAACATGTTCCTGGCATCCGACATGTCTGACTGACCCAAGATTTTTGGACTTCCAACGTTCTCACCAAATTTCGTAAACCTAGAAATTATATACATATATATATATATATATATATATATATATATATATATATATATATATATATATATAAATTTTAGTGAATATTATTTTCGGCTTCTAGGGACCTCAAAACAAATTTCGGTCATAACGCCTCCCGAATCATGACAGTGGCTGCAATAGCTGATTTTTCGATTCGATAATTCGCCAAAACTGAATTTATTGTCTAAGATTTTTTTAACAAAGCTACACTACATTAACAATATTATTTAAAGTACGTCTAACGTCATACACACAAAGCAGTAGAGACAACATATCTATCTCTATACTATTGGAACCAGTGTAACCAGTAAGAGATAGGAAATATGTTATATACGTGCACTGGGTTTATTTTGGATTAGTCCGATATTGTGTTAGTGATCCTTGGTGGTAGTGGTCGTCACGTGTCTGTGCTATTGCATACATATCTATTGTCTTGTAATTGACCTACACTCATCGACTGCTACTGGGAGATTGACTACTAAGCCTATTGCCTAATGTGCCCAGAAATGCCCACCGGTGATTACAGAAAAGAGATAGTTGCTGTACCTCTGTACTCTGTGGTCATACGTCCTTCGTCCTTCGTCTTATATCAACATTATACATTATATGTATACGGGTATACGATATATATACACTATATCATATATATATTGTGTCGAATATGTACTTAGACTGTGAGTTACTTAAGACTTTATACAAAAAAACGATCACAGTCTAATTCACATAGATTTCTCGGAAACTAGTTGACATAGAAAAAAAGTTTGAAGACCTTTTTTATGTAATTTTTTCTTCTCTTTTAAATGGTGTAAAAAAATTTCGCAAAAATTTTTGAATAAGTGGAAATTTTGGCAAAAAACTAATTTTTTGCAAGAACAAAAACCATGTTCCTGGCATCCGACATGTCTGGCTGACGAACTCATCCAAGGGTTTGGGACTTCCAATGTTCTCACCAAGTTCCGTAAAAATACTAAATAAATTAATACTTCCGTAATAATTCCGTAAATACTTCGTTCGAGACTTATCGCGCGGACACACACACACACACACACATATATATATATATATATATATATATATACCCATATATATATATATATATATATATATATATATATATATATATATATATATATATATATATATATATATATATATATATAAATTTTAGTGAATATTATTTTCGGTTTCTAGGGACCTCAAAACATATTTCTGTTATGGTCTCCGCCGGAGGTTGCGTCATGACACCTGCTGTAGTAGCTGAATTTCGAGTTTTCGAAATTCGCTAAAAACTGTGATCATTGTAGATATTTCTATAAGAGGAAACGAACAGTGCAGTTTTGTAAATTATTAAATTACCTACATAATTAGTCTTACTCTATTATAATTACTTTTATATCATGTTATGTGAAGCAGGTAAAACTATTTTAGTTATGGATATAGGTGGTTTTCCATGTATATTTTTATTTTATAGAAATATTCCTTAAAATGCGGAAAAGCGTTAATTCCAGGAAAAGACATATTATGAGAGTGACTTCATCAGATAAAGAAGCAACTACCATGGAATCATTAGAAAAAGAAAAGAGCATAAAAAGAACAGAAACTTACTGCTTACGAAAAAGACGATGTAGAGACAAAAAAAATTATATTCAAAACCTTAGTAAGAAAAAAAGAAATAGTGGTGAAATATATATAACAATAAACTCCAAAATTATTTTTCCCCAAAAAGTTGCGGCTAAATCTTGTTCGAAAAATCGTCGAAATAAAATAAGTTTTATTAATCGACAACTTATCTTTGACCGATTTTGGAAGTTAGCGATCTTTGGGAAGCAATATTTGTTTTGGAATAGTATAGTTAAACGAGAAATACCTAAAAAAAAATAAAGCAATGTAAATGAAAATCAAGGCAATGCCAATTTCAGTATTACTTGACAGATAAAAATTTAAGTGTGTTGGTTTGTAAAAGATTCTTTATGGATACTTTCAACATTTCAACAGGACGACTGGCTCGTGCTCTTAACACAGCAGTTCCTGGAGAAGGTTTGCGTGGAAAATCTAAAAATTCAAGAAGAAAAATGGAAGAGTTTCTCATAATTGCTGTCAAACAGCACATTCGAAGCTTCCCTACATTTCCTAGTCATTACAGAAGAAGTCAAAATTTCCACAGAAAATATTTAAATCCTAATTTAAACATTAGGAAAATGCATAATCTCTATCTTGAAAAGTGTAAAAATGACAAACAACAATATGTTAACGAGTGGATATACAGGAAAATCTTCAAAAATGACTTTAATTTACACGTTCATCACCCCCAGAAAAGATACATGTCAAAAATGCGATTTTTTAAAACTAAAGATTGAAGCATGTGAGGATGAATCTGAAAAAAGGCAATTAAACCTTGAACATGATTTACATCTGAGATCGGCAGAAATGGCTAGGAAATGTTTACAAGAAGATCACAAAAAGGCAGCAGAAAATCCAAATGAATATTTCGTCTGTTCTTTTGACTTTCAAAAAGCATTGCCATTTCCCAAACTTACGACTTCTATATCGTATTATAAAAGGAATATGTACGTGTTAAATTTGGGATTCCATAATTTTCATGACAATAATATTGACATGTATCTTTGGGATGAAATAGTAGCATCAAGAGGTTTCCAGGAAGTTGCTTCGTGTTATATAAAACATCTTCAGAATGTCACAAGTCGAAAACATATTATTGCATATAGTGATGCATGTACCGGACAAAGTCGTAATATAAAGCAGGCATTAACATGGATGAAAATTGTTCAGTCTTTAGAAAACGACATTGAACACAATTATTAAACACAAATTTTTAATTCCAGACCATTCATACTCACCAAACGATCGTGACTTTGGTATAATTGAAATGGCCTTGAGAAAAGAAAGTGTTTTATACACTGCAAATGATTACTATAGCGTAATAGCCGCTTGTCGCAAAAAATTCCTTCGCAGTACATGTTGGAAACAATGTTCCAACATATTTTTTGTCATTGGAAACTATTCCAAAAATAATTTTTATTTTCTAAACAAAACATTGTTATTAATTTAATAATAATTCAATTTTGTAGGAACCTTTGTAAAAAACATAAAAATATTCAATTTTGTTTAAAAATATTAAAAAAAATTCATTATTAAATTACAATTCAACAAAATGCACGTCTATATACGTGCACTTCAATTTTAATAACCATTATTATGGTGAATTGTAATTATTTTTTTTTTTTTTTGTATTAATTTAAAAACATTTAAAATGTAACAATTTATTCTAATTTTCATATAATTATTGGTTTATGTGGTTAATAACTTAACCAGTTTAAGTCTTCATGCTATAATATGAAAATGGTCCTTCATTACACCGGATCTTTTGGATGATTGAAGAAGAAATTTGCTGTTTCTGAAAATTCAAAAATCGAGAATGAAGATCTGGATTAAAGCCTATGAGATTTGAATGGGTCCGTCGAAGAAAAATTACGTGAAATAAGTGTTTAGTGTTGCAAATGTTGTGCTAAGTTTGTTTCATTGTGTGTTTTTACTTGGCCTGAAAATCTTAGAAAAACTGAAAAAAGAAATTTATTTAAAAAAAAATCACCAGATAACTATAAAAAGTGTGTGTTTTTGGTTACCGTAGTTATGATGCTACCAATGAATTAATCTCAGATAAGATTTATTATTATTATTTTTCTTTTGTTATAATTCTTTATGCTTTAACTTTGGTTTAACTTATTATCTTTTGACTATTGTTGTTGTAAAACACGTTAGTTAGTTTGAAAGTTAACTTTACGTGAATATTTAACAAGTGGTTTGATTTTTGATCGTTTTCATAGCAACCACTAATAACATTTTTTTTTCCTTTTTTCAATAATTTTTGCTTTGCTTTTTGACATTTATAAATAATTTTATATTATTGACTAACTTCTTTGAAACAAAAGAAGTCTGAGAACCAGAATCCAAGAGACATTTAACCACTATTGAATTATGAGGACCCATGATCCTTACTTTGGCAGTTGATAGCAAAACTTTATTAGGAATTTCTTTATTAATAGCATAAGCTAATTGATGTGTTGAAATTATTTTGGTTTCATTGTGCAACAAAGTATTATGATTTTGTTTGCAAATTGAACATTTAAATGAAAATGAACAATTTCCTTTATGCTTATTTAAGCAAATATTACATAAATTATTATTATTAACAAAATTATTTCAATTTTTTATATCAAGCAGCAACAGTTTCTAAAGTTGTGGCTCTTTCTTCTAAAAATTTTAGAAAATGTTGCAAATTAGAACTTTCATGAAAACCTCGTGATAACTGGTATGCTTTATTTGTATTTTGATCTAATTTTCTTGCCAAAATACAAACCAATATGTCATCCCAATACTGAATTGGCACATTAAGATTTTTTAATGCTGATAATTGTTGGTTTATTTTTGAAAGAAATTCTCTTAAATATATAGCATTATTGCCATTCACTATACCTTGAATATCAAGTATAGCAGTTATATGCGAATTTATAATCAATACTGAATTATTAAATCTCTTACTGAGAATTTTGAGGGCTTCATCATATGATTGTCAGAGGAATTAATGAAAGAATGGAAACAATTTGCTACAAATCTCATTAATATGCCTATTATTATAGTTAACACAGATTTAAAGTTAACTGATTCTGATAAAGTTGAACTTGTGGGATTCTGTGATGCTTCTGAGAAAGGATATGGTTGTGTGTTATATGTAAGAGTTATTCATTTAAATAATGTAATTATTAACTTATGCTGCTCAAAAAATAGAGTTGCACCAATGAATAACAAGTTAACAGTTCCAAGATTGGAGCTTAATAGTGCTTTATTATTGGCAAAATTAACTAACAAGTTGTACAATTTATTAAAAAACAGGATACACAAAGTTTATTTATATTCTGATTCTAAAATTACATTATCATGGATTCAGACTAGATCAGTTAAACTTGTTCCATATGTAGCAAATAGAGTTAAGCAAATTCAAAATTTAACCAACACATTTACTTGGTTATATGTCAGTACCGATCAAAACTCTGCTGATTTAATAACAAGAAAAATGACAAATTTAACCTTAGATACAATATGGTGGAATGGCCCTTCCTTCTTAAAAGATCTTGACTATGATCATTTAAATTTAAATAATCAAAATATTAGTTGTGAAGTCACAAAATTAATTGATACTGACAGTCAAGTTTGTAATACTTTTACTGTAGAAGTCAAGTTACCATTTTTTACAAAATTTTCCAATCTTACAAGAATGCAACAAATAATGGCATATATATTAAGATTTGTTCATAACTCAAAAAATGGTAATGTTAAGCTATTAAGCAATTTAAGTCCATTGGAGTTACATTGAATGTAATTATTAAACATTTTCAAAGTATTAATTTTTCAAAAGAAATCAAATATTTAAAAGAAAAAAAACCTCTTAATTCAATGCTTATATCATTAAATCCATTTATAGACTTAAGAATTCAATATATATATATATATATATATATATATATATATATATATATATATATATATATATATATATATGGTTAATTTTGATAGTGGTATAACTGTCCTTGTTTGTAAACTAAGATATTTAAAGGTTTGCGTTTCTGAAGAAAAAAATGTTTGATTATATATATATATATATATATATATATATATATATATATATATATAATCAAACATTTTTTTCTTTAGAATCGTGTTCTACGGGTCCGAAAACGGATAGCGCCCCTACTCTCGCCTCGTCCCACATACGTTCTTATCGTATAGGCTGTGTAAGTCTAATTTTTTCAGAGAAAAATTCGACTAATAAATTTATTTACTTAAACTTTATCGATTCAGTAAGTAAGTTATATATAACAGTGATGTTCAACCCATCGATTGCAGAGCGAATTTCGTCAATCTCCCACTCTAATTTACAAATGAAAAATAGAAGTAGAGCTTAACATAAAATTTAACACACTCGAATCATCCAAAAGGCCTAGCCGAATTTCCACGGTGAAAATGCTCCTCAATAGCAACTCATATTAACAACTGTACTGACGGTATAGTGAGGCAATAGTTTTAATATAAATATGTAATTCTTGTCTTACATTCAGTTCTTATCTTACAAAGTTATGTAGAAAACTAAAAATTTAACACACAAAAACAAATAATAATCGAATAATAATAATCTCAATCAGACATACTCAATACTGTACGTTCTTTATTTGTTCGCCATAAGATCAAAAAGAAAGAGAAATTACTCATTTAGTATAAATGATCTGGTGCATAGTAAAGTTCTAACATAGTTATAGATTAATTTTAACTTCGCTACGGTAGCATTACAAAATAGATCCGCCAGATTTCTAATGCTTTCTTGTCTATTAGATAGTTTAGTAAAAAATTCGTTACGCATAAAACTATATTGGGGACATATAAAAATTAAGTGTTCTAAGTTTTCATTTACTCCTAAACTACAGAGGGCACAAATACTTTCAGTGTGAATTATATATACATGCTTATTAAGCACTATACGAATAAGATGTTTACCAGATGTTCGTAACTGCATAAAAAGACGGCTGTAACTAATCGGACATGAAAATGTTAAGTATTTTTGTACTTCCTCACTAAGTGGAAGATTTTGATACAACAAACTATAACTAGAGTTAGACACTCTCAGCATATCATCGTCAAGAAGCTGTTTATAGTAAACGTTAATGATAGAATTTATTTCCAACATACTAATACGTTCTGTTTGCCATAATTCTTCATAGTTTATTGAAAGCAAAAAATTATTTAACTGTTTTACCCAGTTATATTTAGACGGAGTTAAACCATCCGCTATTGCAATATTTTTTAAACGATTATAGCATAATTTCGGTAATCTATCATCGGACATGTTTAGTAAGGATTTCCACCAGCATAGGGTAACATAGATAGCATTTAAACTTATTTTTCTACGACCGACTTCTAGTCGGATGATGTACCCAGGTGTATTTTTAGGCAACTGTAAGAGGTATTTAAAGAAATTTACCTGGACTTGTTCAATCTCCTCAAGATATCGCAAGCACCAAACAGGCGCACCATATAGTAGTGATGAAATTATAACAGAATCGAGTAGGCGTGTTCTAGCTTCCCATGAGAGGCAACCTGAATTAGCTAATGTAGAGATTACTCCATTGATAGATAAACGAGCTTTGTTTATAGAAGTTTTCATGGTTTCAAAAAATAGTGCAGAGCTCACAAAAGGTGTACCCAAGTACATATATCTGTTTGTAACTTCTAAGTGTGAATCCCCGTATCTAAAGGTTTCACAACTCCTCCTTTTACCTCCCCTTTTAAAAATCATCACCTTTGTTTTTTCTAAATTGATATTAAAACTATTATTTATATTATTACTTACATATTATTATACTATTTACTATTTATAAGTATGTATTGTATGTATATGTATGTGGGAATGTGTATACATGTGTATATATATGTTGCAGCTATATTGTCAAAACCGTTTTATTATAATAACGCTAGTCAAATTATAAAAAAACCAAATATTGTCAACTGACGTTGTCTTTTACAATACACCTAATAAATTTCAGTGCTATTATAATTTCGCTAGACTTATTTAGAGAAATTGTGAAGTTTGAAATTAATTGGTATCAAAACTACTAAACCGATCTCAACAAAATTTAGTAGAAATATTTTATGGCTTAGAATAACTGATAGGATAATTTATATGTTGGGTGAAGGTTCCTGCGGGATATTAATACGAAACTAATTAGTGTAAAACTACAAAATTGATTTCAATTAAATTTAGTAAGGACACTTTTATACTTTGGAATAACAGAAAGGAAATTTTTATCCCGATTAAAGGCTCCTGAGGGATACAAAATAAATTATTCAGTCAGGTCAAAATTACTGAAGCGATTTCAGTTTGGTTTCGTATATAAACTTATACACTTTGGAATAACTGATAGAAACATTTTTATCCCAGTTAAGAGTTCCAATGGGACACAGACTAAATTCTTGAGTCACCTCAAAATTATTGAACGAATGTCAATTAAATTTGATTTAGATACGTATTTATATGACATGCTTTTTAATAACTAACGGAATAATCTGTATCCCGTTTGAAAGTTCCTATCGCCTACTATTACGATAGGAAATAATACCAAAACTACTGAAACAATTTTAATCAAATTTAGTATTGGCATATACCTTAAAATAATAAATATATGGTATACTTTTTATACAGATTGAATATCCCCGTGGGAAATGAGCTACTATTTCATAAATTAATTATTAATGTTGATTTTCTTTAGATTGTTTATTCATTGACTAAAGAATTTAGAAATAATATTAAATTATTGCTCCGTTTTTTCCGAGATATCGTTCGGTAGGAACATGGAATTTATTTTAATTATATCAAAGCGGTTGAACTACTTTATTGTGAATTAATATGTACAATAGTTTTATCCCGGTTTTCTAAAGGAAAAACTGGACACATAATAAGATTTCAATTTAGAATATTTTTCAGCTTTTTATTATTAGCTCGAGCTTTTTATTATTAGCTCTAGTAAAATTTTCATTAAGAGGTAGTCTAGGGTTTACAGCTTAGATACTAATATAATCTGGTTTATATCGCTGATGAGTCTTCCCATGACTCGAGACATAGACATGAAATTAAAATTCTTGTACTGTGAAGGACATCAGGGTTTTCTTTTGAAATTCACATAAAAATATCTGATTTATAGCATACGGATTGGGAAAAAGAAATCAAACAATAGCATTCACTTAAAACATCATAAAACTATGTATTTAAAAAAAAAGTATTCTTCATCCGTTATGTTGAACTGCCCCATACCATATGTTCAAAATTTATATTTAAAGATCGACTAGACCGGTGAGGGTGTTTGGATCATTGCACGAAAAATTTACAAAACCATCAAGTAATAAAATTATTATTATATTATATACTTGACATAAGAGAAAAACGTGACAAACTGATCAAGTTCTATTTAATTTTAATTGTTCGGAAATTACTATGTAGCTATACCTCATTTCAAATACAATTGATCCTGAGTTATCGTTAAAAAATTAAATAATTCTTATATTCGAAACAAATCAATATTCTATTCTTTTCTAGAAACAAACTGCAACTTTAAAATTTACGTAAATTCAATAATAAAAGAGATAAAACCAAGAAAACAGAAATTATTTAAATTCAGTGATGAAGCATGGTTAAATGTAAGTAAAATGAACTGTATTTGAATTTGAATATAGGTTAAGTATACAATATAACTTTTGTGTGTAATGATTAGTTTATTTCCCACGGGGACCTTTCGTATTTATATTCCACAGAATCGTTTAGTCGGGATACGCACTATGCCACCAGCTATTCCAAAGCATGTGAGCGTCAGTACTGAATAGAATTGAAATCGCTTGCCTAGTTTTGACGTTATTGAACAATTTATTAGGTTTCCCATGGGAACCTATAATCGGGATAAAAATTTCCTGTTTGTTATTCCAAAATATAAAAGTATTCATATCAAATTTGATTGAAATGGAATCAGTAGTTTTAACATTAATTAGTTTCATATTCATATCCCTTAGGTACTTTCAATCGGGATACAAACTATCCCAGCAGTTACTCTAAATCTAAATTAAATTTAATTGAAATCTGTTCAATAGTTCTGACGTGATTGAATAATTTATTTTGTTTCTTGAGGGAATCCTTAATCAGGATGAAAATTATCGTATGTGTTGTTCCATAAGGTATAAGTATCCATGCTAAAACTGAATGAAATCGTTTCAATAATTTTGGGCTGACTGAATAATTTATTTGGTTTCCCATGGGAACCTATAATCGGGATAAACATTTTCTGTTTGTTATTCCAAAGCATAAAGGTATTCATACCAAATTTGATTGAAATCGGTTTTGTAGTTTTAATACCACTTAGTTTCGTATTCATATCCTGTAGGAACCTTCAACCAGGATATAAATTATCCTATTAATTATTCTAAACCATATAAGTATCCCCTTAAAATTTTATTGAAATAGGCTTAGTAGTGAAGACATTATTTATTTTAGTATTCACAACCCACGGAAACTTTTAAACGGAATAAAAATTTCTTATCGGTTATTCCAAAGCATATTTATGTAAATATCTAAACTTACAAAATCGATTCAGTAGTTTTTTGACATCATTAGTTTCGTATTCATATCGTGTTTACTTTTACAATACATATTTTCCTGTAAGCTGATTTGGTTATATTGCCAAAAAGCATTACACTTCACAATTTCTCTAAATGAGTCTAGCGAAATTATAATAACACTAAAATTTACTAGGTGTATTGTAAGAGACAACATTAGTTGACAATATTTGGTTTTTTTATAATTTGACTAGAGTTATTATAATAAAACGGTTTTGACAATATAGCTGCAACATATATATGAATGGGTATGTATATATGTGGGTGTGTGGATGTATGAATAAATGTGTCTTTATGTGGATGTATATGTATATACATAATTATGTATATATGTATGTACATATTATATAATTACTATTATTACATATATAATTATGTTTTAATCGTACCAATCTCCTGTAATAACTATGTATATTATAGTTTAAATACAGTACTATTATTATTATTATTATTATTATTATTATAGTGAGGCAATAAGTAATTGATATCTCCAACCTTCCTGGCTAAAACCAAGTAGTTACGAGTAGTCCAGCTGTTTAGTTTGGGTTCTTTTTGGGGCCTCAGACTCCTAGGTGATAATTCTGACTTTACGTTACTTTTAAATTAGATATCCCAAAATTCTGTATAAAATCAGTATCTTATTTTCATTTAACTAATAATAGTATAATTCTTTGAGGACCCGTCGAAATCCGTTAAGTGACCGTGGCTATATGCTTTCCACAAGATTTTACAAAATTTTTCTTAATTCTATTAAAAAAATTAGGCACTAAATATTATACATTAATTTATTTTCTACGGGTATTAGTACAGGCTAAGTTAGATCACATTATTAGCAAAATAAGAAATATAAAAAATGTATCGTTATGACTTACAAATTTGTAGCCTCATGCAGCTAAAAACTAAAATAAAAAATGTAATTTTTTGACTCATGTGCTTAGGTTCGCCGACGCTAAAATTAAACTATTACTTGAAAAAAGAATGAATTACCAAAAACATGGCTTCAAAATTTTATTTTATTTCTTTTTTTTCATTTTACAATAAAATAATAATGTACAGTATACTAGAATCATTACTTAACATCAAAGTTGTTATTAATTTAATATAGAAATATTTTTATGAATTTTCTTGGATTTTTTTATTAATCCAGTCGTCATATGCGGAAACTTTTACATAAATGGAGGCAGGTGCAGTGTGACAAGGAATTTTTGTAAATGAATCTACACCTTCCAAACACATCTCATTATTCTAAAATATTTAAAATAAATACTCATGTTACAGAATCACATATATATGTAATAAAATTTTCGAATATATCCGAATGGAGTTGGTACAATACGTTTATATGTTATGTATCGACGTTTAATTAATATTGTAAGTAAATTATCCCAGTGGAAGCACTACTATAAGAATAATTCAGCAAAATAGGAAACAATACAAATATAAAAACAGAAAAAAAAACTATCCTCTGGCAGAAGATAATAATAATGCTGGTTGGACAGAAGAGGAGGTAAAAAAATACAAGAATTATCAAAAAATACCTAATATGTAAATTATCCCGCAGGTGTAAATAGAAAAGTTAGTCGAATCTCTCCTCAAGCGGAAACGAACTAAAATAGTATTATTATAAACACGTATAAATGTCACCTCAATTCGTCTCAGAGAGTGACGTACTGCAGTAGGCTTTCAAAGTTATTATACAGTTAAATGCATTATAAACCCTCATACAGTTTAGCCGCCATTAAATTTATCTATCATCATGCGATGTATCTACCACATCAAATTAATTTTCGTTTAAAATTATGTGACGATTATTGAAGGAGGTTTTATTTTTTCTAAAAAATCAAAAGTAATCGCACCAGTTGTCGTAGCCCTTCAAACAAGTCAAAGTGAAGTAAATTATTTACTGATATTCATTTCCGTAAAGGAAATTATCTTATCTGACCCAATTGTCAATTTTACCGTTAAAAAGTGTATCAATTTTTAAATATAATGGCTGATGATTCTACTGTAATAGGAATTGTAAATTTACCGTTTTTTTCATTTACTGGTAATTCGATAAATTTTTTTAACAAAATCAGTTTACCGATAATTTACCGGTATTTTTTGAAAGTGCGGAAAATATAAGAGTAGATGCTATAAAAACCTAAAAATATTTTAATAAGGTTCTTACATAAATGTAGGTTGATTTATTTACCATCGTATATATTCATTAAAAACGTTTCTATGATACAAAAACCGCATTTTTAAGTCTTTCGTACATGATATCTCGTAAACTAAAAGCTTTGGAGAAAAATATTTAGAACAAAATTTGTAAAGAATTGTACGGTCTATAATTTTTATAATAAGCTTAACCAACATAATGCTAACTATTCTTAAATTATTTACCGAAAACCAAAAATTGGTTTCATTAAAGCGTCATAATTTTTGAAATAATAAATTTAGAAAAAAAAGTTTCAGTTAAAAAAGTTGGGAAATTTAATTTTCTATGAAAGATGTTTCTTGTACTTTTTTGCGTGCCCCGCCGTTCACGAGATATTTGGAAAAACACGTTTATCAAGATGGCGGCTTTAGCACAACCTCTAGGATGACGCCATTTTGGTTTTACACTGCTTATAAGTACACAAATCAATTGCAAAAAAAAAAATTGGGTCGTGCTAAAAATGTTCTGCGATCTGTCATTTTGAACCGGACTGACTATACTAATATACCAACAGAAAATTCATACGACATTTGAAAGACTTGTGTGAGAGACATGAAAACCAGGCGCTAGTTTTTTTGTCGATCCATTTTATATAGTGGAAACAACATTAATAAATAATTATTGTGAGTTTTCTATGCATATATTTAAAGGTATTGTCCTACAAAGGTGTAAGGCTTTCAAAATATGCGCTTTGACCGATTTTGAGAGACGTCGCAGACGAATTGAAGAAGTATTTACACGTGTTTGGCGTTTCGAACTGTTATCTCAGTTCATCTCCATCTGAAGGGACGTCCTTGGTTCGCTTTTCTATATACGAGTCTCGGTAAATATCTCTATATAGCTATTAAATTACGGTTGAGAAAATATTTTAACAGTACTGACAGATATTTTCAACTAAATTTTAAGAAATGACAATATTCCAAGTGAATGAAATACACCATACATTGGACTAATTACAAAAAGAGGACAAAAAATGCAAAGATTATCGAGTATTAAATATTACTTTAAAAAAAAAATAATATGGTAAAAAGGTACCGAAAAAGGAAATAGTTCTATTTTGAGCTTATTTATGACAGCAGTCAAGTGTATATTTATGTACACAAGTCTCTACCTTCGTGTATCCGAGATATTAATTTATATGTATTGTACCATGTATGTGCAATATATGTATATGTATATTCATATCTACTTGAGCAGTTTCAGAATTCACAGTAAATACTTACGGTTTTTTTAAGTGAGTGGAGTAAATGCTTACAAAATGCGAGCAAGTAGTAAATACTCATTAGTCATTATTATAAATATACCCATTTTCTCGGTGCTTGAGTCAAATTTACTCTTCACTGATTTTGTTTAATTTCAGTGTTAACTATTCTGTATGATCAGGGCCGGATTAACCCTGAGTGCCACCCTAGGCACAGTGAAAAATGTCCCCCGTACCTTTTGCTTGAAAAGAAGGAAAATAAAATCGAAATTTCTCTTAAAAAAATAACTAACGAGTAAAAAAAAAACGCCAATTACAAATTTTGCCGCCCTGTTTTTTCAAAATTTTCCGCCCCTAAAAAGTGGCCGCCCCTAGGTCATGGCCTAGGTTGGCCTATTGGCTAATCTGGCCTTGTACATGATTATATAATACTTCAGTGTAAATAGTAACATGTAAAGAGTAAAGTACCACCTCTAGTCGGATATACACTAATGTAAATCAGATCAACTAAAAATGGTCTGACGTCATAAACCAAATACAACAACTACAAGAAAATAAGACGTGCCTAGTTTTCTGTTTATTTTTCTTTCTGTTATTTTTGTATTAGAGTAACTCTAGCAATTTAAATTTGTCTACTTTTGCTTCAGATATTATTAATAACGTCACACCATTTTTAATTAATTTGACCTATAGGTACATGTATGTAAGGAGAGATGTATAATTACCACAGATTCTCGGACAAATGGGCCACCAGAATCGCCTGGACATGAGCCTTTACCTTTTTCGCCTGGGCAAATATGATACTCTGGTAAAATGTTACGGTAGTTGGATTCACACCCTAAATAATTGTAAGGCAATATATTAGCGGATTTAATTTACAATTTATTGTGTCTAATTAAACAAATCTAATTTATTTCAAACCTGAATTTTGTTTCAGAGATTGTTTACAGAAGTCCCCACATAAACAAATTTAACTGAAACTTTGATTTGCGTTTACAGTAAAAGTTTTGTCACTTACATTTCATGCTGGCCAAACCAACTTCAACGTAATTTAATTGATCGGTTGGAATATCTTGTTTAATTCGTCCAAATCCTATTATATATCCTCTGTTACGGTTTGGTTCGCAATATGGAGCTCGTGTAATTATTTGAACATGTTGAGAAATAGCAAACTTTTCTTTCATTTTGAGCAAACAAATGTCGTGTGGATTAGTACCACTACCAAAAGACAAAATGATTTAATATTAAACAGTTTTACTAAGTTTCAGCACCTTAAAAACTCACCCCTTGGGGGTAAGAAATTATTTTTTTGAAAATCGAAAAAACTTTATAACTTTTAAATGGCTTGACGGATTTGGTTGAAATTTTTATATGTTTCAGATACCTATATAGTGTGTCCTAGGAAAAAATTATAGTACAAGATCCGGCAGCTGATGTCTGCAGGTATCTGTTTTTTTAATGAAACTTAATTTAAATGAATCCTTAATGGCAATGTAATAGATTGCTCCTGGGTTGCCTATCGAAAATTAGCCGCAAGTACTTTAATTGCCGTCATTAAGCGAATAATCGAAAAGACATTTTTTGACGTTTTAAAGTGTCAAATATTTTCAAAGATTTTTAAAATTTACAAAATTTTCTCATAGTAACAAGAAAAGTAAATAATTTTTTTCTAGTTACAAAAATAAGCCAAGAGCCATGTGATTTGATTTTTAAATTTTTTTTATTTATCTATCAACTAGGAAACTTGGTAGGTACTTGCAACTAGGTACTTGCAACTAGGAAAAAATTATTTACTTTTCTTGTTACTATGAGAAAAATTTGTAAATTTTAAAAATCTTTGAAAATATTTGACACTTTAAAACGTCAAAAAATGTCTTTTCGATTATTCGCTTAATGACGGCAATTAAAGGTACTTGCGGCTAATTTTCGATAGGCAACCCGGGAGCAATCTATTACATTGCCATTAAGGATTCATTTAAATTATGTTTCATTAAAAAAACAGATACCTGCAGAAATCAGCTGCGGGATCTTAGGCTATTATCAGCTTAAAAAACTGTAACCCCCCAAATTTTTTTTTTAATTTCTCAATATTTTTTTTATCAGCTTGTAGCTATGGTACAATCACCAAAATTTTTTTGCAAGGCTTCTTACTGTGACTGATACAACATATCTTTTTTTCAAAATTTTTTCCGGGTGTGTCATAGTTCAAAAAAATTAATGTCTGAAAAGATTTTTTTCCAAAGTTATCTTTGTAGTATAATCACAAAAATATTTTTGCAGGCTTCTCATTATAATTGGTAGAACATATAATTTTTCAGTTTTTTTCTAATTGCATTACAGTTAAAAAACTTAAATGTCTGAGGAATATTTTTCTAGAGATAGGTGTAGGCTTTCGGGTAATCAGTTGATCGAAAATCGTTTGTGAATTTTGAATATCTTCATAAAAACGTTTGTGCCTGAACAGTTTTCGAAAAAAAGAATACAGTCGACTCAAACCTTCAAATTTCTCGATCAGCCAAGCACTTGCCATCAGTTTTTAAAACAACAAAAATGGCGGATGTTGTATCGGTCATAGTAAAAAGCTTGTAAAAAAATTTTGATGACTGTACCATAGCTACAAGTTGACGAAAAAAAAATATTGAAAAATTTTAAAAAAAATTTTGGGAGGTTATAATTTTTTTGAAGTCGATAATTTTTTCTGAGATAGGTACACTATAGAGGAATCTAAAATATATAAAAATTTCAGCAAAATCCATCAAGTCATTCAAAAGTTTTTTTCGCTTTTCAAAAAATAGTTTATTCCTTACCCCCAAGGAGTGAGTTTTTAGGGGCTGAAATTTAGTAAATTTCAATATTATATCGAAAGCAGTTAGTAGAAAAGAAAACTAGCAGAACTCGTGCGGGGGCATTTCTACCCATACTTATTCGCCAATTATGTTTAAGAGCTATTTCTTGGAGCTCTACAATAATAAAGTAAAACTGTATTTTCGAACGTGAATTCGACCCCTTAGGTATTTCAAATTTCAAGATAACTATTTTGAATCAGTTACTTTTAAAATTATTGTTTACTTGCAACAAAGTATTACTCTACCAACCCTTTATAATCTTCATGTATAATTATCTTGCCAACTTTTTTCAACTGATGACCGGGTGTTGTCGCATAGGCTTCAGTAACACCAGCGCGAACAAATGTTAACTTTTCAATGCCTTTCTCCTTTATAAATTCACAGCAATGAGCCGCAGTCAAAACCCAATCAGATTCGATAAGCGAACCACCGCAAAATTTATTAAAATCGCCTTAAAACAAATTAATTAGACTCTGTCATAATCGATTTGCTTTGTCACCAATGTTAATATTTGAGAACCTACCGCCTTTTAATAAATCAGCAAACTGAATTGAAACCATGAAAGGGAACTGTTGCGCTTTTGCTGGATTGCCCCCGAATATTTTTGGTCCATCATCGAGATCTTCAATTACCTCATCACTTTCCTGATTGGTAGGCTTTGCTAGAATGTATTGCAAAGTGCAATTTGTGTATTTATGTATATTGTAGTTTGTAATTCTTACCCAAACAGTGTAAAATAAGGCAAAATAGAATACCAAATAATAACACTTTCATTTTTATTATATTACTATGTAAAAATAAAATTAAATATATAATGTTTATATTGGCATACTTATCCGAAATGATTTATTATGATGCGTGTGCATATATTTGATAATTTTCTGAATATATAGTATGATCTACTAACAATCTGCTGACATATTATTCTGTTATTATTTCATTAATCATTATTAATGATATCTTGAAAAGAATACCATGATTCTTTTGGAATCATAAGATTCACATTCTTCCAATCACTGTGTTAAATTTTATCAGAATTCACAAAGCAGATAAGCAGAAATAGGAATACCCTTTAATTTTTTAATAAAATTTTATCATGATATACAGATTTCTAGTTTTAAGACACTTTATATTTGTGTAGTATATAAAAAAATTATATTAATTATAATTTTCATTTTCAAATAAACAAATGCGCGGTCAAAGATTATTGTTATCGCTAAGCCCATCCAAAAAAAATCATATTATCTAGAATCTAGAACGTACTAGCATGATTTAAAAAAAAAATCAAGGTTTATATTCATTAACGAAAATAACAATGTAGGAACATATTTCAAAACAAACAGATATGAGCAGTCAATATTTAATGCAGAAAGTTCCAAAAAAAAAAAAAAAAAAAAAAAAAATGAAATGAAAAATACAGCCAAATCATTTATAACGTGGTATTCTTATTACTCGAATTTCATATAACGTGCTGTGAAATTGCGATAAGTTTTCAATAACGTGGTCTCCACAGAATAAAAAAATAATGAAGTTTTTAAAGGCTTAAGCAAAGAAAGTTTTAGAATGAGATGTTTTCTCAGGGTAAGAAGTCGCCCATGTTCTTTTTCAGCCCTCTGTTAACAATATTCGAAGTTTGAAACCAATAATCCGCTTTTTAATAGTAAACTGTCACAATTGTCATAGATTTTCCCTCGAGAATGATTTATTCTCCCTGGTCAAAAGATGGGCCATAACCGTCTCCGTCTTCCAAGCTATGTCTGTGCAAAATTTCAAATTGACTGGTTAAGTCGTTGAAGCGTAAAAGCAAGTCAAATAAACAAATAAAAAAACAAACAAACAAATCAACAAACTCAATTTCGCATTTATAAACGTTAAACAATTAATTTTTAACAACATTAAAATCACCAGCATACCATACCGTATCAGTTTCCACATTTCTAATTGTAAAAACGGCAGACTTCCATTTAAAGTTTCTTTCCCTGTTTCAACCCCCAAAGTTATGAATTTTTAAAAGCACTGAAACTTTTGTGTTCAAACCAGTAGCCTAACACCAATTTCCATACATTTTTCTAACTCAAAAAATTACAGATTTCTATGAAAATTTTCATCCCCTATTTTACCCCTTTAGAGGGTGAATTTCCAAAAATTCCTTCTTAGTGCTCACCCAAGATCATTTGATTGATTAGTATATTACACTATACAGGTTAGCCAGTTTCGTTAGTTTTTTGGTCCCAATTTGTAAATGCATATATAACTCAGTGGCGTAGAATCTAATTATTAAACAATTGAAAACTAAATGGGTTTATATGATATATGTACGTATAAAAGAAAAATTTTACAAACGTGTGCTTTCGGAAATTTATATATATATATATATATATATATATATATATATATATATATATATATATATATATATATATATATATATATATATATATATATAAGATTACTTGACTGTTAAATTAATCTGTTGACTTTATAATGAATCTTATTCTAATCATTTAATTGTAATGCCAAAATTGTACAAAACAGCTCGTATGGCCAAAGCTGCTTGGCGCTATATTCGTAAATAAATATTAATAATACTAAATTTCGATACAAAAAAAAAACAACAAAGACTTCATATTTTGTGTAGCTTCTTAAAAAATCCCAACAAAGAAAGTTACCCAATATTTTATAAAGAATGAGGAATTTTGTATTTGACTATACCAATAATTAACTTTGGGAAAGTTTTTATCTCTTTGAATATTCTAAGAGTGAATACTGCCGGCATTTTGTTAGGTAACAAACCATAAAGTAAGCTTTCTTTCAATGTATTGTGGCATATCTACTGATAATTTAACAAGTAAGTACTCCAGTAAGAAGAGTGTATGAAATGTAGGGTAGTGTCGTGTAAGACGGCGCACTTAACATTTAGATGGCTATAAAAAAAATAACGGAAAATGTTATAGAAGTAAATTGGATTTATTCTAGTACCTTAATGATTAGTTAACGCCGTGATAAAGGATTTTTGTTATAAACTCAATACGCATGGAGTTATTAAAAAAAGTTCACAAAATGGGAAATGCGCACTCTTACACGACCGATCGTGTAAGAGTGCGCATTGAGGTCGATAAGATGGCGCACTTATTAAAAAGCTTGGAAGTTAGCACAAATCACATTTATACAATCCTTCACTAGGAGGAAAACGTAACAAGAGAATTTCTTATGTCAGCACTTCATCATATTTTTCGTTATTCGAAACTGATCGCAAGTAACGGTAGGTCGTAGTAAAAAAAATAACGAAATTTTTGAAGGTTTAAGTAAAACAAGTTGTGGGTATTCCAAACGAATAGAAGAGCTATCAGAGTACGGCGGCACACTACGTCGTCAAAAGTATGGGAGTACCTCGACCCAAGGTGTGTCCACACTTTTGACGCCGTACTATACTTAATGCTGTAGTACACTACCGTGTCAAAATTGTGGGTACACCTTGGGCCAGGGTGACCTCATACTTTTGGCGACGTAGTGTGCCACCGTATTGTCATAGTTCTTTTACTCAAACGTATTGCGATTGTTAAAACGTACTTTTCGTTATTGAAATTTATCGATATCTATATTAAATTGATTACAACTGATTAACTTAGGCTCCATTAGTCCAATAAATTAATCTAGAATATTGGGATTATGTCGTAAACTAATATTTTTTGGTGAGCAATTACGGATACCAGAACACTTCAAAACACGATTAAAATTTGTTACAAATTTCGTTCCATTTTCGAGAAAACAGAGTGCGCACACTTACCGATTGCGCCGTCTTACACGACCCTATCCTAGATAGCTAACTAGAGTAGTATACTTTCTGAAAGTTTACTAGCACCTTTATACTAAAGTTGCTGTTCTGCATACTTGTTTGGAAATTAACTAATGCTTAATACCTTTTGTATTTTAAAGTTATTTTCTTTCTTCGTTTGTACTTGTTTGATGCTTTTGGTGAGAAGGATATAAAGAACAATGGAAAAGAAACAAATAACGATCCAGACAATGTTAAAATATTGGAGCTCCTATACAAACTTACCTTTTTGTGATTTTGTTTAATTTTTTTTCGAAAAAGGGAAATTTCTTTAAAGATTTTGCCTAAAAATAAATAGAAACGATTGAATAAAATAAACTGAATATATTTCCTGAAAGTTTTTTAGATTACTAGATAACTATTAGGGTAGTTATTTTGCTTCGGAAATTAGGAATGTTCGTAAAAAATAACTGGATAATTTCTCGCTCTTCTCTGTTATTTTTCTAGTTTAAAAAAGTCAGTCAAGTTACTAACTTGGACATCAGTCCAAGTATTGTAACTCATGTATTTTACTTACCTATTTCCTCTTTGCGGTTATTGTGTTTTACTGATGCCCGTGTGAGTTAGGTTCTTTGTAACTTAATCCGTATTTTAAATTTTAAATTTTATTGAAAAACAGTAATTACTAGACGTTCTAATTCGTTTTATAATTCTCAGTTTGTATAAGAACATTTATTTTTTAATTTGTAACATCAAATTTACAATATATCAATATTGAGGTAAATAAAAATAATAATACAACCAAATAAAATCTTAACTCCAATATAAAGTAAGTAAAATAATTTGATTTATTTCTTTGGTTGACCATATCCATTTTCAAGTTCTGGGACACGAAAAAGTTCTCGTTTGGTACCGACCTGCTTAGGCTTATTAATTGGAAACATTATTTCATCCATAGTATAAAAGATACAGTCCTCTAGTTTCGGCCACTTCCATAATGTGTCGGACCTTTCCATACATTTGACGTGGGCACCATTTTTTTCTACAGACACAACTTGGCCAAGCCAGTGTTCATCTTCATAGGCAACAACTGTAAATACACCTATTTTAGGAAGATAACCGCCAACTTGATTATTAGTTGATCTATTCATGCAGGGGACAAAGACATCTTCAATATTCCCCCTATTCTTATGTTCTTTCCCCTATCTTACGTCGGAAAAGTTTGTCTGGTGGCGCCATTGGACTCTGTAAAAGACGCTTTGTATGTAAAAGTTAAACTTCATGTAAGAATACAACTGTGGTCCATGAAATTAAATGGACCATAGTTGGAATCTAAGTACAATTGTTTAATAATTTCGCAGTAAACAAAAATGGACATAAAGAGGCACGAAAATAATTAGAATAATATCAATGTAAGCAACTTACCTTTCGAACAAGCTCGCAGCAAAGTAACAGTCATTTCTTTTTAATACTTATTGTAGCTTAGAAATTTTACAGCTAGTATGTAATGGTGCAATAGGTTACTTCCATTGACATTTTAACATATGAGAATAAGGTGTCAGTAATATCGTTTACGCCACTACATAGAATAGTCTGATGTGTTCACTCGATGTATTGGCCTGCGACAGGCACGAGATGTCGCTCAAATGTCATATATCGATATTTTAATGTTAACGGTCATTTGGACCATAGATGTGACGCTGGCCTATTGTTGTAGGAAATTACGGTAGTAGTTTGGTAACTCGCGCTGTTTTTCATGTCTATTTTAGGGGCATTTTTTTGAGAAATAACAAATGAAAAGTTTTGAATTTTTAATATGTTTTTTACGAGTTCATTTTGGATTCTGGGAGAGAAGTAGCTAGTCACATTTTTGTTGGACTTGACGTAGGCCATATGCTCCGCTAACTCCGGATGATAGCGACTTATTAATTCTAAGGTGCTTAGAAACACTCCACTACTTAACTCTCTACTTCTTTCTTACTAGTTCCTCGAAGTGGTAAATTATTTTTTGCGCAAAAAAGTATGACATCAATGAACACTTTGAGAATGTTCCTCCACTTTTCAATCTCATTTTGAATACTATCTTGGATTTCAGAATCCACAGTCTTTTTTAATTGCAATCGTTTTTTCAAATCAATCCACTCCATACAACTTAACTTATGTCTAGATGAGTTTTTATGAGTGAAAATTAGAGGATTTAAGTGTTTCCAGTCTTTAAACCTTTGTTTAGGTCTGAAAATGGCGATAACTTTCCTTGTTGATCCTTTCCAAACAGAACGCAAGGGAAACAAAATAAAGCATTTTCTGACTGGCTATAATGTAACCACTGTCTCAGTAATTTTTTGCCATTTGTAAGAGTCTTGTGAAACCATTTGGCGTCTAGACGCGTATCACCATCTGAAACTGGAAATTTAAAAGTTGACACATCAACTGTTTGAGGACCCCGTTCAACCAACAGCAATCGAATTTTATCACTAATTGTTGGAGAACCAGGCCATTACTTTGGATCGTCAAAGACTACTTCGCATCTTGCTGCCGATAATTCTTTGTCAGTTGAATGGAAATAGCGTTAATCACAATCGATTTCATCAAATTCATTCTGATTCGAAACTGGCAGAAAAATGTTACTATCTTCCAACGATGACGTTTATGGACGTGGTTCGTTGTCTTCGGAGTTTTCTAATGTGTCTGCTAAATCGGCATCTATTTCAATGTCACTTCATCTTTTTGATCTGTAACCGTACTTGCAACTTCCTCCTTATTGGATTTTAGCCAATTCTTTAGCTAACCTGAAAGAGTCTCAGCATTCTTTTCCTTTTCTTTCTTTAGCTTCCTAAATGCACTCTCAGATGGCCCTTTTGGGCCCATTTTAGGTTTTTGACTTGAAAATACTGATTTTATCTACTATAAATAAAGTACACATTATCTTTACCAAGGTAATTAAAAGCCAAAGCCAAACAAGGTAGGTATCATAATCATAAACAAGATGCGTAGTAATCTTTCGTAGAAACATATATTCTAAAAAGATAATAGGTTTCCAGTAGTTAAAATATTTTTATTTCTACCTGTATTCAGTGTTTTGCGATCACACGTAAAAGGCCAAAGTCTACATTTACACGTCGACAATGCGCATACAATGTCGACATGGTAGAGGATGGCGTATGAGGATGACAATAAATTGGCAGGTAATTTAGCAAAATGTATGGCGACATGTACAGCGAAAATATAATTTTAGAGGATGTATTTGGCGGAGAACTTATTACTTATAAAAAATTATTACTTACATTTGTGACAAGATATTTTCGTTGAATTCTGAGTATCAAAATTACACAAAAATATCTAATATTTTGAACAGAAAATTTAAACACGACACAATTATAACTATGTTTTATACACTCTATGTTTTAAACACAACACAATTTACATTTAAGAAAAAATTATATTAAAACAGTCATTTAACCCTGTTTATTTCATAAATTTTCAAATTTGTTCACAAAATACTATGCAATTCTAAACAAATAATTACACAGACCATATGGTTTTTTAAAATTCAAAATAATTTGCAACAAAGAATTATTAAATTTTCAAATTTTTCGTTAATGTGGTCTGTAAGATTGGGCAAATATGCACTAAAAAACCGTGCATATATGCACTTAGTATGCTTCAAAAAATGTTTATATGTTCAAATATGCCTTAAAAAACAAAATATGCATTATTTATGTAAATATTCCGTGAAGATTAACATATAATGTATATTTAATATACCCTGAAAAAATCAAAATACGTTAAAAGAATACCATATTTATTGTTGTCATATTGAAACAATACATTCTATTAATTAAAATTATATCCATAAAATGTACTGAAAAAACTTATTGACATTTATAAATATTATACTACGTATTTTTAGTTATACATAGACTTTCAACATCTTCACCAAATTTCGTAAACATAGGTTAATTCGTCCGAGAGTTCCCAAAACACATTTCTACCATAGTCCCGGGTTCACGTAGCGTCACGACAGTGGCTGTAATAGCTAAATTTTCGATTCGAAAATCCGCTAAAAGTGTGAATATAATATGCAGAATATTCAAAATCAAGATTAGCTCATTTGATTTTAAATGGTTTATAATATTATGGAAAACCAAATTTTGAAGTAAATATGCTCATTAATAAAGAAGTATGAATATATATATATATATATATATATATATATATATATATATATATATATATATATATATATATATATATATATATATAAGAAGAATATATTTACATTTGCCCAACCTTAATGATCTATTGTAAATAAAATAATAATCATTGTTTACAATGTTTACATTGTCTACGTGGACAATTGTTACGTAGTCTACCTTGTTGTTTACGTGTAGACAACCTTACGAAGTCTATGTGTACAAAATTTCCTGTATTGAGTCAAACTTGAAAATTATAGTAGAAAAACCAAAATAGCTCATCTATTTAAGCTGGGTGATGATTGTTCATGTGAGTGACACACCGTAACAAATCAATCCACCTGCATGCTGCATCTCCTTACTAATTACTGCTAAGACAACGGAGGAAGAAGAGACAGACACCCCACCCCATCCTCCCCCTACCTATAATCATATACCTACGTCTTCTATCCTCTCTTGCACAAATTTCACGGAATTAGGCGATAACGACATCCAGTTCCTTTGTTTCCCAGACTAGTAAAAATACTAAAAATTTTTTTACTTTCAACTTGTAGCCTAGTTTAAGACTAGCCAGTGTAGCCATCCACTCATTATCTCAGCCATTATCTCAGTCTATGTTTTTGAGTATTCTTTTCAACGTTCTTAGTATCAAAATCAGGTGATATCTATATCTTGACGATTAAGCGAAACCATCGCGGCTGCGCCCCCTGCTCCTGCGCCCCTGGCAGGGGCCATCCCCGCCACCCGCTTGCTACGCCACTGACTACAGATTTAGATTCGCGATTAATTTTGTACTATAGTATGTATGGCTGAGCGCTCCGTACTCATCGTGCTCAATCTCCAAAACAGTTAAACGCATCGAAAAGTGTTTGAAACAAAATTTGTAGAGAATTTTATGCTCTATAACTTTTATAATAAATGCAGAAACGATTTATGGCAAAGGAAGCGAGATATTTCCAAAAAAAATGATTTCCGCGACCTTTGACCTTCAATATCTAAAGACGCTCACACGTGATCTTATGAGACTTTTGAGGGAACATTTAGGATGCCAAAATAAAGGTGTATACGAAAATCTAGCTTATTCCGTTTCATTCCGAGGTTGACACCTTTTCTGATTTAAATGATTGGGGTGTGTAAGAGACCTATAATTATAAATATTAGAAAATGCTATCCAAAATAGTATGTTATACACCAAGGAACTAAAGTGTGAGTTTTAATCCCGAGTGTGAAGTTTGTTCACACGCCTTGGCTACAAACTACTGCATCCTGACAGAGGGCCTGCAAAGGTCGGGGGGTCTTTACAGGCCTTCTGGCAACAAATCACACGAGGGATGAAAAAAACACTTTAGTCCTGTGGAGTATGTACTAGCTTATACAATTGCGGATAATTAAACAAAAAAATAGTTAAATGTCATCAAATTGTATGTAATAATATTCCATCAAATATACTTTAGATAAATCAATTGAATTGTACAATACAATATAACTGTTTGTCTTTATCTACAAGTTTGATTTTGTTTATTATTTTCAATTACTTAGCAACGCTATTTAATTTAAGTAAAATTTCTGTAAATTGTGCTTGCTGATTGGTTTAAGAACAGGAGTAAAACAATTTTTTAGTCCCTTGGGACTAAACAGTATATTACTTACTGAAGACTGTAAGCTTTATTTTTGTGGCTTCGGATGCAGTTTGAGAATCCGCGGCTGAAAGCTGAAGATTCTTAAGCATTCACGGCCACAAGAGTAGGCTTACGGGCCGAGTACAAGTAAGTTATTTTTTCAACCACCCACAAAAATTATGAATAATTTAAAAAAAAAATTAATAAAAATAACATTTATTTTTCACTACAGTATCTTACAATATTGAAAATATAATTTTAATAGAAATTAGCAGTAGGCGTTTGCAGCTATTTCCACAGAGAAATGTGATTTTTAGTTACTTTATATACAAACTAGAAACAAAAGATAAAATATAAATGGACAATATCTAATAAACGATCTAAAAAAACACATGTGGTATTTTATAGGGTGACTGTTTTAAGTAAAAAAGGAATTTTTCTTAAAAATCAAATAATTTATTTATTTCTGACGATATTGAAAAAGCAGTCAATATCGCATTTTGATCAATTGTGCCAGAAAAATAAAAAAAAAAACGGTATGAAGCTACTTACAATGTCGTTCGAAATTGGTGCACTAAGAATATTGTTTTTAACAATGTTACTGAAAATACTATGTTAGCGTATTTTTTTTGAAAGATCCAAAATTATGTCGTCTCCCAATAGTTTGTCGTGAGAATACTCGATGTTGAAAACGATGATTATCTAAATGACAATGTAGAGAAAAATATCTATTCTCTTATGAATGTTCAAAATAATTCTAATTGTAATTGTTATATTATTACGATAAACGGATAAATAAAAATGACCAGTAAACAGGGCGAGTAATTTTAATTCATTTGCATAGTATTTTTTTTAGATAGTATTCATGATATTAATCGAGAAAGGGGTAATTACTTTACTTACCTGCCTAGGAAGGTACGGTATAACCTGTTATTTTCTTCTAATTATAGTAACTAACAGACGAAATGGTAGGTGATATTTACGCTTCAAGACATACACTATATAACAGCCAACTTACGATTTAAGTGGTGGAAAAAGTAAATTTTGTAGTCCTTTAGGACTAAAAGTGGCACTTTACTCCCAATTATCAGGGACTAAATCATGTCTTTTAGTCCCGGAATTGCAAAAAATATTTTTTAACATTACTCTGAGATTTTTTCCTTTTTTTGTTTTAAATAAATAATTTGAATTCTTCGCACGTAATAACTATGCAAATTAATTTAATGAAACTAAAAATGTAAACTGTTTTTCGGTTTGTTTACAAAAGGTAATGAAAAACTACAATTACATAAAATGCTAAGACAAAATTTTTCTGTTTACTGGTGTAAAATTAAAAAAGATAAACATTACATTTATCGCTGCTTTTCATTTTATCTACATGTGCTATTTCTATAACAATGCAAATGTGCCATGCATACACACGTATGTATGTATATAGCACACTTTCCTTCATTTGGTGTATGAGTACATGAAAGCACAAGAAAAACTGAACACCATTATAAGAATATTTATTGTAACATTGTAATATCTACCGTGAAATATATAAAAGTTTATAGTTGATTCTTCAGTTTCTCTGACTTAAAAAAAAATACACTCTTATATTGGGACTTAAGGGAGGAGTTCACGCCAGAAATGGCTAATAAATTAATTTTTTTTGGAATCTCGTTTTTTGCTTTTATTTTGTTCTGTGGTTCTTTACAAACACGGTGATATATAAAACATGGCCAAAAAATTTTTTTTTCAGGTAGAAAAATATTTATTTGTGAGCCGCTGCACAGCCAAGTTGTTGCTCCTTTGCAGACAATGCTCGCGCCCCTCGCGATTTGATCAGTAATATTTAGTTTTGGTGTGTACATGAGTTATAGTATGCCCTGACATAATGTTCTTTTATTTGTATGCCTTTGTAGACGTTTTAATAAACAGTGAGTAAACCGCTTCTTTTGTTATTATTTTTGTTTTTTACCGTTTCCCGAAAGTTGTGTTTTTCCCGACAAGGAAAATCATATCTCAAGTTCCAGAAAAGATAGAGACGTAATTTTTTTTAAATTTTGTTCATAAACATATTGCGAATAAAGTGGAGTATACTTTTTCCATTTGAACAATTGTAACTATTTTTAAACATTTTTTTTTATAAAAAATTGGGTTTTATAATTTTTAGAAGTTTGGGATTACAATTTTACAGTTAATTTTTAAAATTACCTGAAATCCATACTCAGCTTTATGGACAGACTCTTTAGGAATAAAATAATGAAAAAATATTTAAAAAATATTCATTACTTTTTGAGATATGGCGTTCCTTGTAAACGCTTAAAAACTTGTGAAAAAGGGCCCCCTCCCCCCACAGGGAAGAGTAATGAATGCTTCAAAAACAAAATTTTCCATTTGAAACCCTCCCTAAGAGTGTAAAATAGGGGATGAAAATTTTCATAGAAATCTGTAATTTTTTGCTTAGAAATATGGAAATTGGTGTTAGGTTACTGGTTTGAACACAAAAGTTTCAGTGCTTTTAAAAATTCATCCCTTAGGGTGTTGAAACAGGAGAAGGAACTTTAAATGTAAGTCTAACATCTAGAAACGTGAAATTTTGAAGAAGGATTTCTTATATAACGTAGGTAAGCACTAAGAAGGGATTTTTGGAAATTCATCCCCTAAGGGGGTAAAAGAGGGAATGAAAAGTTTCATAGAAATTTGTAATTTTTTGAGTTAGAAATATGGAAATTGGTGTTAGGTTACTGGTTTGAACACAAAAGTTTCAGTGCTTTTAAAAATTCATCCCTTAGGGGGTAGCAACAGGGGAAGAAACTTTAAATGGAAGTCCGTCGTTTTTACAATTAAAAAGGTGGAAACTGATATGGTATGGTATGCTGGTCGGCACCACAAGATGGCGGATTAACTATATCTTTGAAACGTAACTTGAGTCTGTAGAATTCATTCTAAAGTAATTCATATCCATATTTGTAGTTGTGTTCCAGCATCTATTTTTAGACAAGTACAAAAAAAGTTACGAATTTGTTTGTAACCATGCTAAAATACAAACAAGTAACGAACTTGTTTGTAATGTACAGGATGTACAGTGTGCTGGAACGGTTTAAATTCGTTTCTGACATTCTATAGACTGTCACTTCAGTGCCTTGGTAACACTAATTACAATTCATTAAATAAACAATTGGACAATTTGTTCATTCAAAAGTCCGCTGACAATTCTAACAGTTTGCGGACTGTCAAACATGTGATACTGGAACACAACTTGTGTTACGAACCAAATTTTTTTAGCCCGAAGAAGCTAAAGAGACTTTAAATTTTGATTGAACGCATCGAAATACGTTTATCACGTACGTAATAAACCTGCTTATTTCTGTTAGAAAGAAGTTTTCAAATATTCGTCCGCTTATTATGCTGTGAATGTTCTTATGATCTTCCTAAGATTATGATTACACTTACTATTATAACAATTTTTTAAACAATGCATTAGTATTTATTTCTTGCGTATTTGATATAATGCGATGTAAAATATATAAATTTTAAATTCATTGAGAATTGGAAGAGGTTTATTTCAGTTATTTAAAAAAATACTAATAAATTAAGAAAAATTTTAATGGTAGAGCTTATAAGTTACACAGTTATTCTTCTATTTTTATTTAACATATAATAATAATCTAGGCACGATGTTGAATTTTTCAGACCTGTATAGTGAATGGATGGCAGTATCTTCAAATTCCATCCACCCGGTGTTACCTCTTCGATATGCAAAAGCGGTGTAATGACCAGTAGCTCCATATGATTTCTCATTTTCACATTGCAGTTTTCTACCGCCCATACCATGATATGCAACTGCCCCAATGAGCAACAACTCTTCTTGCTCATTTATTGGGTTGCTCAAAGTTTTTGTCAATTCTGATAGCTTAAATTCAAAATTTGCTTCACTTTGATTAAAAATTTCGAAAAGGATCATATCACATATAAAACCAAATAAAACTATGTAAAACTTAATCATTAACGTCATTAGCATTAATAATATGCGTTTGTGTAATATTTATGCATTTATAATATGCGTTAATGTATAATTATGTCGTGGACAATATAATTATAGGCTTCGATGGATCGATCCGCCAACTAGAAAAGTTTGTAGAGTCAATAAATTCGTTAAACCCAGAAGTTCAATTTGACTTAGAGGTAGAAAAAGATAATAGCATAAACTTTTTTAGATTTAACTATAACCAAAATTAACAATAAGCTTGATTTCAACATATATAGAAAACCATCTTATTCTGGCATTACAATTCCAAATGATTCAATAAGTCCGTATCAACATAAAATCGCAGCCTATAATTCCATGATCCACCGAGCGTTTAATATACCTTTGTCGAAAGAAAATTTTGAAAAAGAAATAAAATAAAAATAATAGCGAATAATAACGGATATAATTCAAACTTAGTCGATAAACTAATAGCTAAGAAAGAATTTAAACAAATTTTAAAAGAAATTTACCCCTCCGTTAAACCATAACTAAAAACTACCTTTAAAACTATAACATATTTTAGTAATATATCGGATAAAATTAAAAAAATTCTAGAAAAATCAAACATAAATATAGCATTTAAATCAGGCTTTAATCTAGCAAACTTAATATATAACAATAAAACAAAAATTGATAAACTTAAAAAATCGGGTATCTACAAATTAAACTGCCAAGACTGTAATAGTTTTTACATCGGTCAGACTGGCAGAAACTTTGAAACCCGGAGAGTAGAGCACTTCAGATCCTATAGGAATAAGAAATCCGACTCTGCTTTTGCGAGGCATTTAATTGACACCGGACACACACCAGAACGGGAAATTACCGTGCTACACGAGGCAAACAAAGGACAGAAGTTAACAATCCTAGAAACAATAGAAATAAATAAACATAACTCCGATCACCTTTTAAATGACTACACCGATATCTACAGTTCAACTTTATTTTCAATATTATAATTTAATTAAACTTTTAAAATTGTATTTTTCTGTAATATTGTTTGTTTATCACTTTCAATCTTTTGTCACGTGTTTGCTCGCATTTTTCACATGTAATGTAATCTTGTTTTTCTTATTTTTCGGATTCTCCCATTACCCGCCCCTTCTACTTCCACAACATATACCAGTCCCCTTCATTAGTATAGGTAGATAAAATTAGTATATAAGGGCATGTATCGAATATAATTTTTATTCTGTTTAAAAAAAAAAACTAACGGTTCGGAATAATATTGTCACAGTTTCAAAAATAAAAGTGGTATTTTGCCAAGTAAAATATTTGTTTATTATTTACTGCTTATTTCTGTTTAAAAAAGTTTTCAAATATTCATCCGCTTACTACGATGTAAATATTCTTAAGATCTTCCTAACATTATGATTACACTTACTATTTTAGAATAGCAACTAATTAGTAAAAAAATATCTCGCAAATTTCATTTAGATAAGTGCAACAGATCCGGAGATATTGTGGTGGGGACACCGGTTTCAGATTTAAGTCAGCAGCACCATTGTTTCTCGGTAACGACTGTGGCAAAAAAATTAATTCGTTGGAAAAAAAAATAGCAAAAAAATTAGTAAAAATATACCCCGTAAATCTCATTTGAAGAAGTGCAGCAGGTTCGGAGATATACTGCTGGCGGGGCTAACTTCAGATATAAGTCAGCCCCAGCATTGTATCTCGGTAACGGTTGTGGCAAAAAAATCAATTCGTTGGTAAAAAAATAGCAAAAAAATATCCCGTAAATTTCATTTGAATAAGTGCAGACGGTCCGGAGATATAGGGGTGGCGGGGCTGACTTCAGATCTAAGTCAGCCCTACCATTGTATCTCGGTAACGGCTGTGGCAAAAAAATCAATTCGGTGGTAAAAAATTAGCAAAAAAATAGCAAAAAAATATATCCTCAGTGGGATCTCGGGGTTATGACTTGGCGGGGCTAGCTTCATAGACACGTATTTAAGTCTCTTAGAGGATATAACCCATTACCCCCAGCTCTACCAGGCTAGTCAAGGTGCGTCAAGTGTGCACTTTCTCAAAGTGGTAACAACATTCTACATTATTGTACTATCCCAAAGAACTAAGAATATTGTAATTTTTTAAGTTTTTTTTTTTTTTTTTTTTTTTTTTTTTTTTTACAAAATTAAACTACCAATAGTTTAAAAGCAGACATGGGTAATGCACAGAAAAGAATTAAAAATTTCATAGTCCAAATTACAATTTTCATCGGTTTAAATTGTTTAAAACTATCGATATTCGATTTTTTATTAAATAATGTTTTAAACTTTATGAATGCTTTTATTTAGGAATAGAAAGGTTAACACACAACATTAATTTTTTTAATCCTAAGAAGTGATTCTTATTATAACTATCTAGAAAACTAAGATTTCCGTTTTCATATCAATTTTAGTGCTCAGTTTATAAAAAAACATCCTTGTTATGGTTTTTAATTGTTATATAACACATTGTCGATGATCAAATATTTTACGTTAAATGAGTAAGTTCTTATATTTATCACACGATATCGCGTGATTGACCATATAGTAAAGTAGTCAAGTCATGCGATATAGGGAGATCGGCAACGAAACGGTTAAAACTATCGACATGGTTTAGTATTTAACCAGAAATTTCGTGTAGTCAGTTTGCCGTTTTCTTAAATTCTATAAAATATTTAATAATTAAATAAATTTTAATTTATAAATAAAATTATAATAATATATAGTAGGTACATACTGAAGTACGTAAAAAATGCTGATTCTTGTTTAAAATATTAGATAAGTTAATAAAAATTTTACAATCCTATTACAGTCGTTTACAAAAACTTGAAGTCATTTAAAAAATACATACCTAGATATTTATAACGTAAGTAAGTAACGATTTTTAGCTGAGTAATAGGTATTCTGATATTAAATGCCACCATCAAAAGAATGTACAGATAAAAAATATACAGAGTGATACATTTTTGTAAAATTTATATATGGTGTATATATGGTGTACCATAATAGTAAATGGAATTTTTATATATACATAAAGTTTAAGGTATAATATTAAAAATTGGTTTGATTTCTTTTTTAGGGATGGGAGTAAATCAAAAGATCGTTTTTTTTTAATTTTTTTTTATTAAGTATAGTTTTTTTTTAAAAAAAATATGTAACCAATAATCACTTTATAACATGTAAACAATAATAAGATTTTTTTAATTTACAAATTTCAAGAAGATCCAACGTTTTGAATTGCGATTTCAAGAAGATCTAATGTTTTGAATTACAGTTTATGAATTAGTCCGATTGGTCCATTATTTATGATACCCAGTTGTGGATTGTTCTGCAGCCACGCGAACATCTGCTCCTTTAAATTGTCGAATCTCGCCGGCAATGATATGTATCCAATTTCTAATTCCAAAACTGTCTTCATTTTCGATGAATCGAATTTTGATGGTAGCTAACTTGCACCCATTATTTTATATATTTTTCCAATCTCGATATCAGAAAGTTTAATCCACCGTTTGATGGAACCAAGATTGTTTAATTCAGACATAAAATTTGACGGCACTTGTTGCACTAAATTCCAAATAAAGCACCAGTTGCAATGGATTTCATTGTTCGCAATAACTAATTTTTAACACAACAATTAAAAAAAAAATTTTTACAACAGTAAGATTTTGATGTTTTTCACTAAAATTTGAACCAAATTGTGATTGAAAAGTTATTCTATGGTCTTTCATAGTGGAAAATAGCATGATGACGTCAGTTGTCACACTTTATGTAGCGATGCAGGTTAAAACCTGTTGCTTCAGTTATTTTGCGTATTAGACAGAAGTCTCTGCTATTAATGTCAGTATACCTTCTAATGACGTTGGCTGACAATTTCTAGTGGTTTAAACCTGTTTTATTTTAGAATAAAATGTACTAATTTTACAATAACTAGACGTTGCACGCCATCTGTTAACAATTTTTCGAACTTACGCACAGAGATCGTTAGTATCCGGACGAGCAACGCCATCTAATATGAAAACTGTATCATCAAAATCGGTGACAACAAGATTTCAGGGTGAGATAAACTTCATTTACCAAATAACCTGAAATTGACCTATGAAATATACTTTATCCATTTTAGTTCCGATTCATTTAATTTTATACAATATACTGCAACTTCGAGTCCGAATTCTTTTTCACGATAGTGTATCCTTGATAATCTTGAATAGCAGACACGGTTATTACCAACATTAAAATAAATATTTCTAGAACGTTGGGAAAATTTTTCTTCTATTTTATTTTTTTATACATAGTATGCATGTTGTTACTGCTTGGGAGAAGTGCATACTTGACGCGTGCTCGACTAGCTTGGTAGAGCTGGGGGGGGGGGGGGGTAATTGGTATATCCTCTAAGAGAAAAATTACTTACGGCTACTACTGATTACAAAAAAAACTATGAGCGCCACCATATTTTTATCGAAAAAAAAAATATGGAAAAAGATGCTGGCTGTTACCCTCAGTCAGTACCCCGTATACAAATTTTCAGCTGAAAAGCAAGTAAATGAGACAAGAACAACAATTACTTATGGAACGGTGCGAATTATTATCATTAACAGACATGTTTCGTACAACTATTGAAATTTTATTAAGTGTACAATAAATTATTTAAGACGATCTGTATTTTACAAAAAAAAGGTGAGTAGTGTATGTAAAATATATTTAAATATTGATAATTATATACTATAGGCTGTACAACATTCATTTATGTGACACGGCATTAACGGCGACTCAAAAAAATTATACTCGTTCACTGACGATGGCTTAGACGCCCAAATCGAATATGTCAAATTGAAAATTAATTCCACGAGAAGCACTTTCACGTAATTGAGTGTAAGAATTTAAATTTATTAACTTAATGCATTTTATTACTCTTTTTTTAGGTACTGAGAGGCCGGCTAAGAAATATTTCAATAAAATTATTATACTACTAACATTTAACGTAAATAAAATTATCGAAACTGAAGGAAGCGCATTCCATACACGTAAGCAATTACAATTTTCACTACAAAACTTATGTTCATAAAAAAATTTCTTTACAGAAACGCTTGTTCAGTTTCACTTACTTAAAATCTACAAATTTTAACAATTAAAAAAGTAAATATAACCAACAGTGTGAAATTAAATCAAATAATAATACTGTCATGAACGTTTCGTAAGTTCCAGACGTACTCACAAATTTACTTGGTAGTCACTACAGGGTGTCTACTGTCCACGTACCACTAATATAATTCCGTTTACGACGGGCATCACAAAATTGGAATAATGCGGTCACCAAAATTATTCGGCAGCATCTGCACTTCAACAACAAATTTAGGATCCACTTCCAAATAACTCACTGGCACCAGCCAAAAATTTCCTCACCACGTGGACACCAATTCCAAAGTACGCTGACAATGAGGCTCAACAGGCAATAAATGGTGAAGGGTTCCGAAGAAAAAAATCCAACCAATGGAGCAATATGCTTGAGATAAGTGCCATATTTCGTTTTTTCTTTTTTGAAACTTGTAACAAAAAATGTAGCACCGTAATGGAAAAATTTGCCCCAAAATCCCAACAGTGGTTACTGACTAATTCGCCACATGGCGTGCCCTTCACATATATTCGAGAGCGTGAACCCACTAGGGGCCACGTCTTGCTTCCTTCAGCTCCAATACCCGAAAGAGAGCGAATTCCATCTGTTTCTCACCCATTTCACTTTCACAAAAGCTTCCATCTCATTCGATGCTTCCACTCATGCGCACATGTCACTTGGTTTATTTACATTGTAACGTCAAAATTGTAACCTAATTTACAACTGTCAAAATTCTTACACTCAGTTTATGTGAATTGCATTGTTATACTTAAATTTTCTCTCTTTTTTTTATATAAGATTTACAATAATTTAATACATTTTTTTTTAGGATCAAAGGTGTGCTGAAACAGTTCCAATGTAAACAGTTGATGTTCATATTATAATATACAAAGCTGAATTGTAATAATGGTTGGAAAATAAATTATTTTTCTAAAATTGCTGTTCTCGTCAATCAACCTGTACCCTTAGCACGATTGCATGGGGAAAAGTATTGAGATCACAATAAAACGTAACAATGTATACATGCTCATAGAATATATATACAGCCACGTGCAAAAGTATTAGGCACCCCTACTATTTGTAACTGTATCAATAATAAGTGCCCAGATAAGAGTTTTATGGTTTTACTATTACATCGGTGACATTTTTTAATATAAATAAATTACAAACAATTATTTATGGCACCCCGCTGTGCTTTAAGAGGTAATTCTTTGAATTTTATTATTTTACATTTAGAATTTTAGTGCGATGTCAGTGCTTGTGCAGTGACCATACACGTGTTGTACGATATTATTGCTATCATATTTCTAAATTCGAATATTTATTGTGTTAAACCATGGCTAAAAAAACTGAACTTAGTGTGGAACAGCGCCTAAAAATTAAGATTTTACATAAACAAGGAATGTCTCAAGTAAAAATAGCTCGAGAAGTGAAGTGCTCGCGTTGTGCCGTGCAATATACGCTAAATCGCTTTGAAGAGACCGGTACCCATGAAAACAGACGAAGAACAGGTAGAAGAAGAATAACTACAGGTCGTGAAGACCGATTGCTGATTAGGCAGTCTCTGCAGGACCGCAAAAAAACTGCTGTGGACCTCGCTGCAGCTTTATCTGAAGCAAAAGGCAGATCAGTGAGCGTGTATACTGTGAGAAGAAGGCTTCTTAAAGCTGGATTAAAAGGTTGCAAGGCAAGGAAGAAGCCTTGGCTGTCGGAGCACAATAAGAAAAAGCGTTTGGACTGGGCCCTCAAATATAGAGATTGGACAATGGAAGATTGGTCCAATATACTATGGTCAGACGAATCTAACTTTGAGGTATTGTTATTTACTGTATGTATTACATTAAAACAAGTCAAGGTCTTTGAGACCACATTCTGCAATAAAAGTAATTGAATCTTAAATTGTCTCTTTTTTTCTTTTTACATAGGTGTTTGGAACTCCCGGTGTGACTTATGTCAGGCGAAGGAAGGGGGAAGAATACAACCCGGAATGTGTGGTACCTAGTGTTAAACACGGTGGTGGTTCAATCATGATTTGGGGTTGCATGGCTGCCGGTGGGGTAGGGGAAATTGAGTTGTGTGAAGGGCGAATGAACAGCGCGAAATACACCGAAGTTCTTGAAAAAGCTCTTGCGCCGTCGATAGCGAAAATTTTTGGTGATACAAACACCGACGGCGTAAAATTACAACAAGACAACGCCACTTGTCATAAATCAACGCACACCATGACGTGGATGGCCCAAAACGGAATCGATCTTTTGGACTGGCCGCCACAATCCCCAGACCTGAATCCGATTGAACACATTTGGTCCATTTTAAAGAAAAACATCCGAAAACACTCTGTAAGTAATAAGCAATTACTACTGGCCGCGTTAAAGCACGAGTGGAAACAAATATCCCAAGAAGAATGCTTTAAGCTAGTAGAGTCAATGCCAAAAAGAGTGGCTGCTGTCATTAAATCAAAAGGTGGACCGACAAAATATTAATTATTTTATTAAAATAAATCATAATAATCATATATATGCAGTTTTATTTACATTTCCTGTGCTAAATCACCCTAAAACTGGCAATACTGTAGGGTGCCTAATACTTTTGCACGTGGCTGTATATATATATATATATATATATATATATATATATATATATATATATATATTATATATATATATATTATATATATATATATATATATATATATATATATATATATATATATATATATATATATATATATATATATATATATATATAAAATAATTCATGTTCTCATTTCAACAAACTGTCCGATTTTTTGTCAAAAATTTAAATTAAAAACACAAAAATAATAGCTGAAATTTTTTTAAGAACAACAATCACGGAACAATCTGATTTATAAGATTAAATATTTTAATAATGTTAGAATGGCTAATTAGGAATAGAATGACCTGCTTCTAGCTGTACATGAACAGCCCATGTATCCCTTAACGAGAAATATTTTCGATACGTTTATTTCAGTACTGACCTTAGTATTGGACAACCTTCATAAATTATCTTCATAAATTAATTAACCTACAAAATAAGTGAGGGAACAGCTTTGAACAATCTACTCTCCCTAAAGTTTAGTGAATATCATTTTTGGATTCCAAGGACCTCAAAACAAATTTCTGGTATAGCTGGTAATAACTGAATCTCCAGAATTGAAATTCGCTAAAAAGGTAGCTATATTTTCTATAGAAAATTATCGCACTTGTTATCTTACTTGTACTGTACTTAACCGTAAGATAAGTACCTGAAATAGTATAAATATAAGATGTGATACGCTACTGGAAGCTTGATGATAAAGACATTACACAAATACCGCAACCAGAATTAGCAGATACACACAATAATAATATGCCATGCATACACCGTCGCAATACTACAGTAAACTTATGTACTTTAAAGAGTTCAAGTTAAATGAAACATTTATGTAAAACACCAAACTCTAGAACTAAGCTGTGTTTGCTGCAATCTAATACCATGCATTACAATTAAATAATCAAAAACTTACCCATACAGGACACTGTTAAATTTTACTGTATGTTTGTCTTTTAGATTCATAGTATCGTCATTATCATCAGCGACTCTGTATGTGTACTTTGTCTCTGGTTTGTTATATTATACCTAGCTTGTTTACAGCAAAACAAAATAGTATAGTAGATTTGGTGTGCTCACTATGCAACTCGGATTATTTGACCAAAATAACAGACACATATAATATGCATCACTGTATTGCCCAGAGCGATTGCTATAATAAACAAACATAGTGTAGTAAGTTGATATTATGACATTTGAGAATGAATCTTCGTATCTCGTAGGTGTCTGGCTTTGTATTAAACTTATTATAATTATTATTTATTATTATTATTATTATTATTATTATTATTATTATTATTATTATTATCCTTTACGCCAGCCTGACACTCACTACCTCAGTTGGACAGTACCGGGTAAGTTTCGCCTATACTGGCAGTATGTAAGATATAAGGCTCTGTGAAACGGTAACGCGCTAAATTATCCCGTAAAAGTACCATAATACATTCACGGACGAGTTCGTTACACCACCTCTTATACTCTTGTCGTTGCTTAGAACGAGCTATTATGCGTCTATTATGGTGTACACTGGGACTTACGACGGGACTACTCCTGTGGCAACGTTGGTGTTGGCTTAGTGACAAACGGCTGTGATACCCTAGTTCGTTTTCCTGTCCTCAGAGGATAGGTAAAAATACGGATAGAGGGAAGGGAAAAGACTTTTTGGGTTTGTGTATGTGTTCGTGTATGTATGCGGATGTGTCCTTCTATTTTACATTTCTTGGTGTAAACGTGTTCTGGTTCATTAAATTGCCCATTAGGCTCGGGTGTTCCTGGAATTGTGCGTTTAGATGGCATAGAAGTTGACGGACTTTGTGTTTTTTGGGTTGGGGAGGATTGTGCACCAGAGTGGTAAGAGTGACAGTGCGACAGTTAATCGATCCTCTCTCTCCATCAGACGAATCTGGATCTGTATGTATGTTAAGTGTTTCAAGGTAAGTGTGTTGTGTGTTTGTGTATGTGTGTTGTGTGTCTGTAAGATGAGTGTCAGTGTATTGTTCGCTCACTATAGATGGCTCAGACGTAGTAGAAGCAAATCTTGTGTTTTCACATATCGCAATCGGATTCGTATTACTGAGAAACTACGACACGTTTATGATCACTACCCTTTGCATAGTGGCAAATGTATATTTTGGGAGACCCAACAGGCTCAAATAATTGTGAAGTGTGTGTGAACTGACCCTGGTGGCACTGAGCTTTATTGGAGCAATGTAGACATGTTTCATTCACAATTGTTGTTTTATTTCAGCTGCGAGGTCAGTGTATTAATCCAGTATAACTGCTTGTGTTTTTTGTAAGTTGTGTGTATTGGGAACCGCAATATCTCTCAGATAAGTAGTCTTAGTTTTTTTTCATTACGAAGGTGATATCTGGTCGATTATGATTTATGGCCTTTCCGGTAATAATCGACCGATTCCAGTAAAGTCTACAGGAGTCATTCTCCGCTACTACGTTTGGTGTAAGCTTGTAATAAAGAATGTTATCGGTTATAAAGTAGTATTTAACCGCAAATTTCTGGTATAAAATTTTGCTAACCTGATCGTGACGGGCTTGGAATGGCATCTCTGGCATGTGCCAGATGTTACTGTCGAGTCACGAAGTATGTATTTTGAGTAATCCTTCTATGAATTACTTGATCTTGTATAGCCAGCATGAACCCTTCAATCTCCGAGAAAAGACTTTCTTAACCCAACCAGGCGTGCGACGCTGCTTTGTCGACGTTACTCTTGGTTAAAATCATGTGGATGTCTCCCATGTAAAGGCTTGCGGATCCATTCCTGAATATTGTCCTCCTTCGTGACTGAAGGGCAAAAACTATCCGGCATTTCTGTGTGTGGGAGGTTTAATGGTGTATGCCATGTCGACTCCGAACCCCTTTGACTCTTGGCAGCGTCAGTCGTTCTATCGCTGTTTTGGGATGATGAATTCGGTATTTGCTCATAAGGAGGCGGGTCTTGATCTCGATGTTTGTCAAGTCCGTAGGCGTCCATTTGATTACCCCAAATGAGTACGTTAGCACCGGAACTGCGTAGGTGTTAATTGCTTTTATGTTTTTTTTTCCATCAAGGGTGTTCAGTAATCTCCATACACGCGTTAAGTATTGGTATTTGTGCATCAGGTGTTGTTTTACAGCGCTATGATGTATATGTTCATCCTAATTGAATCCGAGATACCGGTACTACTCTCCCTCCTCCGTGGGCTACATAAAAGACTGTGGTTCGTGTTCGAATGCGACCGCATCTCGTTTTCCCTCAGAACGACATTGTCTTCGACATTTATCGATTCCGAACTCCATACAGAGGTCTCGTGAAACCTCCTTAGAAAGTCCCAGCATCTGCTGTAATTGATGTTTAGTAGCTGCATAGATTTTTATATCATCCATGTACATCAGATGTAAAATGGTATGGCGCGAATTCGTTTGCGTACCTACACTGTAACCGTATTTCGTTTCATTTAACAGATGAGAAAGTGGATTCATTGCGAGACAAAACCATAATGGACTCAATGAGTCGCCTTGGAATATGCCGTGTCTTACTTGAATAAGATCGCTTGCTGTTTTTTCGTTGCCAATACTCAAATGTGAATAGAGTTCGTTCTTCTCCAGTAGACCATTACTGTCAGTTACCGTGTTCGTTAGAGACTAATAAAATCGTCTCTCGTTTCTGCTGAACGTTTGGTTTTGTCGTCTGCGTTCAATACTGGTCTTATACCTTCGTAAGCGCTTCGCTAGTGCTATTAATTTTTGATGAAGCGTATATCTGATCTCTGCGAGTATTTTATTGGGTTTCTCGTATTGTGTATGTACTGTGTGTTTGTGTAACATGTCGTGTATGCGTTTGTTGAGCCGTTTGGACCCCGTACCCTGTTGGTGTTGGGTGGTCCTGCCGAGGTTGCATCGGTTGTTGTTGACGCGTTTATTCAATCGTGTTTCCCAGACACGGCTTTTGTGTTCCTTCGGGTTGTGCGCTATAGATGGTGTTACATCGGAACCATTACAACGTATAGCGACAACGGCTCGACAGTAAATAGCTGTGTGTAACTCAATAAAATTGTCACAAGTTGTCAAGTGTTTAGGCAGTATTATGTTATTTAAACTTAACGATCTCAGCCAATCTACGTGAGGTGTGTTGTTTAGGCAACAATTACCGATGGGTGACGTCCGTCTCTTCAAATTCAGTAAGCGCTGTGTTGTGGCCCCTACCGGGCCACACAAGTAGCCGGGTTCCTCCCTCAGACTGATTGACAGGGGCAGCAACGAGATGCAAAACAAAAGTGGGCTGAGGCTGTCTCCTTGGTATACGCCTCGTTTGTATGCCACAAACTCTGTTGACACAACGTGTTCACCGGATGTTATTGTGAACCTTGTATTCCAGAGCGGCAACAGGTGTTTAGTACATTTAATAATGCCGGGATGGACTCGCAGACAATGGAGCAAATATGCTCATGTGATGTTGTGTCAAATGCTTTTCAATAGTCCAGCCAGTCCATGCTCAGGTTGCGTTTGTGCTATTTAGCATCCTGACAGATACTAAAGATCGGTCGACCAGCAAGTTGTCTTTGTAACCCGACATTCCTCTTCCTCTTTTTGAACCTCGTTGTTCATAAATCGAATCCCACACTGGTTCAGTCGCCTTCAAGATGCGTTCGTGCATCTTAGAATGGAAGTCAACGCTTTATACACACTGTTCAGGTACATTATTGGTCTGTAGTTCTGTAGTTGTGAAAGGTCTCCGTGGGATAATCTCCCCCACGGGTGCCAAGGGGAACAGTTATAGGTATCCCAAACCACCTTATTGTTATTATTATTATTATTATTATTATTATTATTATTATTATTATTATTATTATTATTATTATTATTATTATTATTATTATTATAGACTTTTACGCCAACCTGGCGCTCACTACTCAGTAGGACAGTACTGGGTAACATTCACCTATACCGGCATTATGCAAGGTATTAGGCTCTGTGGAAGGGTAATGTGCCAAACCAATCCGTAAAAGTACCGTAGTACATTCACGGACGGGTTTGTCACATCACTCCTTATATTGTTGTTGTTGTTGCTTGAAACGAGGTGTTATGCGTCTATTTTGGTTCGTACGACGAGACTTTTGTGGGAGCGTAGATGTTGGCTCAATGACAGACGGCTGTGAATGCCTAGTTCGTTTTCGTGTCCTCAGAGAATAGGTAGGATTAGGGACAGAGGGAAGGGAAAGGACTGTTTGTGTTTGTGTGTGTGTTCGTGTATGTGTGTGGATGTGTCGTTCTATTTTTCGTTTCTTGGTGTAAATGTGTTCTGGTTCATCAAATTGCTCATTAAGATCGGGTGTTCCTGGAATTGCGCGTTTAGATGGTACAGAGGTTGACGGACCTTGTGTTTTATTGAGTTGGGGAGGATTGTGCACCAGAGCGGTAACAGTGATAGTGCGGCAGTTGGTCGATCCTCCCTCTCCATCAGACGAATCTGGATCTGTATGTGTGTTAGGTGTTTGTGTTTCAGTATTAGCGTATTGTGTGTTTATGAATGTGTGTTGTGTGTCTGTAAGATGAGTGTCAGTGTGTTGTTCACTCACTGTAGATGGCTCAGATGGAGTACAAGCAGATCTTGTGCTTTCACATATCGCAGTCGGATTCGTATTACTGAGGAACTTCCGTACTATACGACATGTGTTTATGATCACTGCCTTTTGCATAGTGACATATGTGTACTTTGGGAGACCCAGGCGGCTCAAGCTATTGTGTAGTGTGTGTGGAATTACCCCGGTGGCACTGAGTACTATTGGAAGAATGTGGACATGTTACATTCGCCATTGTTGTTTTATTTCGGCTGCGAGGTCAGTGTATTTCTCCAATTTAACTGCGTGTGTTTTTTGTAAGTTATGTGTATTCGGAACCGCAATGTCGATCAGATAGGTGGTCTTAGTTTGTTTCATTACGAAGGTGATATCTGGTCGATTATGATTTATGGTCTTATCTGTAATAATCGACCGATCCTAGTAAAGTCTACAGGAGTCATTCTCCGCTACTACTTTTGGTGTGAGCTTGTAGTAAGGGGTTTTATCGGTTATAAGGTGGTGCTTAACCGCTAGTTTCTGGTATATAATTTTGCCAACCTGGTCGTGACGGTGTTTATATTCGGACTGAGCGAGCTGAGTACAGGCAGCTGTGATGTGTTGGATCGTTTCGGGTTTGGAATGGCATCTCCGGCATGAGTCGGATGTTATTGACGAGTCACGAAGTATGTATTTTGAGTAATTCTTTGTATGAATTACTTGATCTTGTATAGCCAGCATAAATCCTTCAGTCTCCGGGAAAAGACTTCCTTGACTCAACCAGGCGTGCGACGCTGCTTTGTCGACGTTACTATGGTTAAGATCATGTGGATGTTTTCCATGTAGAGGCTTGCGGATCCATTGCTGGATTTTGTCCTCCTTCGTGACCAAGGGGCAAAAACTATCTGGCATTTCTGTGTGTGAGAGGTTTAATGGTGTGTATGCCTTGTCGGCTTGGATTATTGAATTGTGTAGGTGTGATGCGTGTGTTTTGGTGTAAAAGTATTCTCGCAAGTTATGAACCTGTTTATTATACGTGTTCCTTATGTCTATAAGACCCCGACCCCCTTCGGCCCTTGGCAGCGTCAATTGTTCTATCGCTGCTTTGGGATGATGAATTCGGTATTTGGTCATAAGGACGCGGGTCTTGATCTCGATGTTTGTCAAGTCCGTAGGTGTCCATTTGATTACCCCAAATGAGTACGTTAGCACCGGAACTGCGTAGGTGTTAATTGCTTTGATGACTTTTTTTCCATCAAGGTGAGTGTTCAGCAATCTCTGTACACGCGCTAGGTATTGCTGCATTAGGTGTTGTTTTACAGCGCTGTGATCTATACGTTCATCCTGGTTGAATCCGAGATACCGGTACGACTCTCCCTCGTCCATTGGCTGCATAACAGACTCCGGTCCGAGTTCAAATGCGACCGCATCTCGTTTTCCCCCAGAACGACATTGTGTCCGACATTTGTCGATCCCGAACTCCATGCAGAGGTCTCGCGAAACTTCCCTGGAAAGTCCCAGCAGCTTCTGTAATTGATGTTTAGTTGCTGCGTAGATCTTTATATCATCCATGTACATTAGATGTGAAATAGTATGGCGCGAATTCATTTTTGTCCCCACATTATAACCGTATTTGGTTTCATTTAACAGGCGTGAAAGTGGATTCATTGCGAGACAAAACCATAATGGACTCAATGAGTCGCCTTGGAATATGCCGCGTCTTACTTGAATAAGATCGCTTGTTGTTTTTTCGTTACCAATACTCAAATGTAAGGTCGTTCGCCAATCGGACATGATCGCTCCAAGGAAGTTCACGATACTTGGGTGTATTTTATACAGCTCCAATACTCTCCGTAACCAGGAGTGCGGCACCGAATCAAATGCCTTTTTGTAATCAATAAACGCTGTGTACAGGTTACGTTGTCTCCCTTTCGCTTGTTCCAGTACTACGGAGTCAATCAGAAGCTGCTCTTTGCAACCTTGTGACCTCTTTCGACATCCCTTTTGTTCTTCTGTCATTATGGTGTTAATCTGACAATGTTCATTGATCTTTTCTGCCAGACAGGACGTCAAAGTCTTATACACAGTAGGCAAGCAGGTGATAGGCCTATAATTAGCAGGATTTTTTGTATCACTGTTTTTCGATTTCATATATGTGATACCCTGCGTTAGGAACTTCGGTGTCAGGTTTGGTGTTCTTATAAATAGTGTAAATTGTTCAGCGAGATACTTGTGTGTTGATGTAAAGTGTTTGAGCCAGTAGTTTTGTATGTTGTCGATGCCAGGTGCCTTCCAGTTATGCGATCTCTGTAAAGCTCTGGAGACGTCCTCTGTAGTAATGTCCGTATAGGGCATCTCCGGAAGATGTTCGTTATTCCTGTACTCTGTATCGATCCAGCTGGCTTTGTCATTATGGTCAATAGTGTTGGACCATATATTCGCCCGAAAACTATGGAGTGCGTTTTATTATTATTATTATTATTATTATTATTATTATTATTATTATTATTGTTATTGTTATTGTTATTATAAACGCGCCAAAACTTCAAAAACCTCCAAGTGGAGGAAAAAGAGCCCAGTATAGCCACCCAGGTACGTCAAACCCGTCATTCAGTAACCCCTTGCTGCTCTTCCCTACCTAATTATTCCGCAAAATTCGCTGTTTATCAAGCAGTGGGAGATTCGAGGGCGGGTCCAAAGATGTTTGAGGGCTTGTTCTGAACGGGGCATAGGGTTCGAATTTGGTCATGAACCCCCGGAAAAATTCGTCTCGTGCGACCGAAGCATCCGGAGCGTCCCAATGATAACTGCTTTTTGCATCAACGTCCCAACGTGTTCGCTTAGGATCTGCAAACCAGAGCTGTTGTTAAGATGTTAAGATTCTGCGCAAAGGAGTTATGCATACCCCCGGACATCCGATTATTAAAACGATCAAGTCTACGGTATAGTCCGTGTTCAGTTGTCGCAGTTGATGTAAAAGATCATGATACTTAATCTTCTTTTGTTCCTCCTTTTCGACTATGTTCATTACCACCGAGACAGAAAATTCCATGTATAAATAGTCCAAGATGATAGATACTGGAGGACTATGCCTATATCACAGGCTTATTTGCATTCAATTACCTGGTAGTTGCAACCGGCATATTCCAAAAGATCTTGCACTTTTAGTTGCCAACAAAGGATTCTACTTCCAGAGGTTCGTAGGGCAAGATAGGTGTTTTGTCTTTGTAATGACAACGAAGGTGGATGTATATAAGTGGGCTTAGCGTAATAAGAGCAGCCTAAAACCAGATGTATCAGAGTTTCCGGGTAAGCTTTGCATGTTCGACACGAAGTATTCGAAATCTCTGCGTTACTCATCACATACTTTTGGTGTGTGAAGGTGTTCCACACATCATCTTGTCCTCTGTCTCCAATTTGAACACCTTAGCTCTTAAGAAAGCTTAAGCGATTTCGCTTGAGAGGCCAAGGTTGTCAAGGTGTCTATAGAAAATCCCGTTGGCCACCTCACTAATGGTAGATTCTCAAAAGATTTGAGTTGCGACACCGACAATATTAACTCAACGTTCTGAATAAGTCTCACGAATCTGTAGTTTTTGCCGTTTAGAAACTGTATTGATGAACGATTTACGCGTGTCTGCCAATATCTCACAAATTATCGTAAATGGTAAAACCTGTAAAATCAGGAAAAGTGAGATAAGACTATTCGTGAGATGGCCGACGATATGCTGATGAACTTTGTCGCGATGTTGATTGAACGGGTGTTGTTGCTCGGCTATTTTATTGCGGATTTTTGGCGTGATAATGAGATAATGCTATTAAGTCTACGTCGATGGTGGCGTGAAAAAGAGTGCATATTATGTAGAATATTACCTTTCCAATTTTTGAAATCGCAATATCTTATGAAGGATAGATCTTAGGAAAAAAATATTAACCTCTTTTTTGTAGAGAATTGTATAATCTATAATATTTATCTGAATTTTTTTCACTATAAATCACCATTTACAAGATATTTTCGAAAAACCCATTTTCTTAACCTTTAACCTTAAATAAAATTTTTAGAAAAAGTGGGATCGATGGGGAATTTTGACACATGAAATGTGCCAATTTTCAGCTCTATGAGAGTTTTTCGGAAATTTAAATTTTCTTTTGTTTATTTTGACTAGGTTAAAATCATACTAAATATCATTTTTTTCTATAAATTTTTTTTTTTATTAAATTATTGTAGATTTACTTGATCATACCTGATAATTACTAAAGTATTCTTATTTTTCGTTGCAGGACTAGGTCGAATACTATTACGAATAATGGCGTCATCAGTGTGGTTGTTAATTGTAACCTGTGTGCTAGCAACAACACAATCAACATCGAAAACATCGACGTGTCGCCTATCAGAATATAAGTGTGACAACGGTCGTTGTGTGCCACTGACTCGTTTCTGTGACAACATTAACGATTGCGGTGACTCATCAGACGAACCGAGATATTGCACCCGTGAGTATAATTTCTTATCAACCACTATAAAATATGTATTTATATACATATATGATTTTATTATGTAATTTCTAACAAATTAGTATTATATTTTTCCAGGTGTATTTAAATTTGAGTATTTTGAATAATATTAGATTGTTAATCTTTTCAAACAAAATTCAGAATTATGATCATTAGTAGAATAGCTACGCCGATACGGCAGCATCGCAAAATGGAGTAAATTGAACCCTTTTGACGATGTTTGAAAGCGTGTGACTTAGGGCCCTACTGCAATCATTTTTCGGTACATACTGATGAGTTATCAAAAAATTTGTTTGTGACATTTGACCCCACACGCGCTCATACTGTTGGCCTTGAAATTCCTAATATGAAATGAAAAAGAAGAGTTAACCCATTATGCATTATCACAATTTGGATTTTAGTGTTAACCTATTATCCACCAACAGTAACGTACTTTTAGAATCTAAACCTAACGCATGCGCAGATTGAGTTTTAGAACATAACGCATGCGCAGAACGGTTTTTTAAGAACTGGGCCATACTACCGCGTCAAAAATATGGGGACCACTTGACCAGGGAGTGTACCCAATCTTTTGACACCGTACTGTACTTAAAGTTTTAGTACACTGGCGTGTTAAAAGTGTTGACCCCCTAACCAAAAGGTGTCCGATCGCTTTTTGAAGCGTACTGTACTTATTTTGTGTACGCGCAAACCCTGGCCTTTGACTCCAACACGCGCTTGCCTTAATTGCATCATTTTAAAGAAAATTTGACTTAACCGCTAACGATAAATTTTGTCAGAGTACTGTACCAAGCACAAACATTGGTCAAGTCCCTGTACTACACGCTTCAGCAAACCTAACTTTTATATTCGGACTCCAGATTTTTGACCGCTACTGTACTACCGAAAACCGGGTGTCTACACTGTACCATGGGGGATTTTTTTGTATGTAGTTAACCTTGGAAAATCTTATTTTCAAGAAAGTCAGTACTTTTTTCCCATAAGATTAATTTTAAATAACCAAACGATTGTTTTTTTAAGGTCAAAAATTGTTTAAAAAAATATACCACCCATTATAGGCCTCAAGCAAGAAATTATTTTTATGAGTTTTATTACTTTAACATTTAATCGACAGGGAGTAATTTTTTAGTTAGCTAACAAAAGTTCTTAGAACTTTAACGAGTTGTAAAAAATATTGCTTCTTATGGTGCACAACATTTTAGAATTTGAGTATAGCATAAAACTATTCTAGCATAATTCATAAATCAAATGAAAATTATCTGAAATAATTCAGTATTTAATACACACCTGTATATTATGTATACACCTTGTATATTAAGAATATGTAGTAATTCTTGAAAAAAGAAAATTTAGAAGCTTTATTAACCATTTGAATAAGTATAAAATCTAATTATAATAATTTATCAGCATTGAAAAAAAAATTGTTTAGCCAGTAAATATATGTTTGTATATCATTTTAATACTAATACATATTTATATTAGAGTATAGTACACAAGTTATTTCTTAATATTTTAACCAGTATAAAATTTCAAATCTTTTAGTTTTAATTACTATAATTTCAACATGTTGCTTAATATAAAAATTATAACGGCGTATAAACAGCATTGATTTGCTAAATTTTTATAGATTAGTAAAGTCCTGAGATAATAATTTACAGAATTCACATGTTAAATCAAAATACTAGAAAATTTCGAATATAGATAGCTACTTTATTATTAACACACACATACACATATATATTATTGCATTTATAACGGACGTCTCTTTAACATTTTAGTGAATGTTTTCGTATAAAAGGTGCATCATGAAATATACTTTTCAATATACTATAATAGTAAATATCATAAGATTTTTTTTCAACACTTTTATAGGTTAACGAAAGAAACTCCTGCTGTAAAAAAAAAATAATAGGGAAATGCAGGGTGACAATTAAAATAAAACGCACGTAAAATCTTTTAAAAATTGTATTTATGGAATATTTATACAAAAAATTGAATTTTTAAATCTATTTGTTGTTTAAAATCTATTTATTTTTCATACCTATCTATAAGAGATACCTATCTATTCATACCTGTCTATTCATAAAATCTTATTTTTTGAACCTAAATTGTGTATTATATATACTTTTTTTATAATTGTGCATATCCTTTATATATAATAAATTCAACAAGGTGATTCAGGATTTTTAGAGATTTGCTGAAAGCAATATACAGCTGATCGAAAGTGTATATTTTTACTAGACAAATTATCCTCTATTTTACAGTTTTATCTGTTCTTGATCAAAAAAAGTACAAAAATTTACCATTTTGTAATAAAATTATTAAAATAAAGATTACGTCATTAATTCACAAAGGAAAAGCATTCGCCTATCCCATAATTTTTTTAAAATTAACGCCAGGGAACGATATGATAAGGGAATAGGATAATGAAATGATTAATGTTATGAAACATTAGGTGTGTTTGATAGTCTGCACTAGTGTACACTTTATTGCATTTTGTAGTGAAAATGCGTTTGGTATTACTTACAAGGAGCATCACGGAGGTGTACCCCTCCGATTTTGTTTATTCTTTGATATGTTGTAGAACATCGAAAAATAAGAGATACGTTTTTTTTTAACGGCTGTAAAACGGTTTGAAGGGGTGAAATCACCCTTCAAAAATTGTGGTAAAAATTTACTTTGTCAAATATTTCGAAAACGGTAAGAGATAGAGCAAAAGTTTAAATTGGCGATATTACTCCTTTTTAAAGAGCTATCTATTGATATGCAACTTGTTTAAATTACATCAACAGGGGTGGTTGGGGGTTAAAATTTAGGGGTTAATTTTACGAAAAGAGGGTAAAAAATACAATATATTAAAATTTTGTTTACAGATTTCAAATCTACGTGAAAAAATCTAATTTACCAGTTTTTGTTCAATATCATAATATTAAGTTTAGGGGTAAGTAACTAGAGGGTGACTGTGTTGACATAATCATACTATTTGAGTAATTCAGGAACTTCTTCATGGAAAATAGCTTAAAATAATTATAACATCGTAAAAATGATATTTTCGAATTCAAAATTCAGTTTGATCGACACTGAAGGGGGCGGGGGGGGGGGTGAGTCACCCTCCTAAATTACATTACGTTTTCATACACCCATTTATGTTATTAATATACTGGCGGAGGATAATAATGTCAAAATAAGTGCTTCGGATGTTACACTATCGTGTGTATTATCAGTCTTGAAAATATCATTATTTTCGATAACGAAAACTATATTTTGATAATCGTAATACGTTTGGAATGCCAATAGCTTGCTACCTTTAAGTACTATATAATATATATATATATATATATATATATATATATATATATATATATATATATATATATATATATATATATACCTTAATACTAAAATTGAGTATATGTAATTTAAGAGGGTGAGTGAGTCACCGCCCCCTCCCCTCTTCAGTGTTGATCAAACTGAATTTTGAATTCGAGAATATCATTTTTACGTTATTATAATTGTTTTAAGCTATTTTCCATGAAGAAGTTCCTGAATTACTCAAATAGTATGATTATGTTAACACAGTCACCCTCTAGTTACTTACCCCTAAACTTAATATTATGAAATTGAGCAAAAACAGGTCAATTAGATTTTTTCACGTAGATTTGAAATCTGTAAACAAAATTTTAATATATTGTATTCTTTACCCTCTTTTCGTAAAATTAACCCCTAAATTTTAACCCCCATCCACTCCTGTTGATGTAATTTAAACAAGTTGCATATCAATAGATAGCTCTTTAAAAAGGAGTAATATCGCCAATTTAAACTTTTGCTCTATCTCTTACCGTTTTCGAAATATTTGACAAAAATAAATTTTTACCACGATTTTTGAAAGGTGATTTCACCCCTTCAAACCGTTTTACAGCCGTTAAAAAAAATACGTGTCTCTTACCGACCCAATTTTTTAAGGGTGATTTCACCCCTTCAAACCGTTTTACAGCCGCTAATAAAAAAATACGTGTCTCTTATTTTTCGATGTTCTACAACATATTAAAGAATAAACCAAATCGGAGCGATAGACCCCCGTGATGCTCCCTGTTAGTGTAGATAAAAACAACTGTTTGGTATCCTAGTGTAGTGTAATTTATACTGCACGAATTACAGCAGGATTTGAAAAAAAAGCAAATAGTGTAGCGAGTGTAAATTGATAGTTAGCTTGGTTTTATATACATTGGTTGGTATCATATACATTAGATTGGTACCATTCCACTTTTGCATTTAAAAAAATTATATTTCAAAAATAAATACCAAAGAAATTAAATCAGCAGATAAGTATAATTATTAATGAAATTAATAGTGATGATAGTGATAATAACCTGAAAATCGTCGGAGGAAGCAGTAGTGACAGCAGTAGACATATATAGTAGACATAGCAGTAGACGTATACATATATATATATATATATATATATATATATATATATATATATATATATATATATATATATATATATATATATATATATATATATATATATATATATATATATATATATATATATATAAATCAATTAGGCATTCCTTATTAAAATAATAACAAATGAAATTTCTACAGTTTTATATATCACTAGTCCATTCAATTTAAACTTAAGCCTGTAACTACTATTCCTATTATACGATTCCTATTAAAAAAATTTAAAAATTTATTATTTTCAGGCTTATCTTTAACTTGAACAACCTTACGTGTATCCAACAAACTATTCCGCCTTTTTCGGTTGCACTAAGTACTCTAAAAACGTTGCACTGTTGACACTATTTCCACTTATGGCCTCATACTCATTACAATTGAAATACACTAGTGCAGGTACACCAAACACACCTAGTAAAAAAGCAAAGACGAAAATGTCTCAGGAAGGACCTAGCCGTACTTCCTTAGCGAGACTGCTCCTAATTGGAACTTATATTAATAACAGTACTAACGGTATGGTGAGGCTATAAGTAATTGATATCTACCACTTTCCGGGCTAAAACCGAATAGTTACGGAGATTACTTAAAAAAATAATAAAAAATGAGTGCTTTATTCAAAATTTTTTTTACTCGGTATTTACTTAACATAAAAATATAATTCAAAATCCACATGAAGGCAGACACTCTCTTGAATATTAGACACATTTATTAACACTATGAGGCCTGAGTATTTTCAGAGTAAACTTCCCCGGAAGCCGACAATATTTTTAAACAAATTTTATGTAAACAAGTACATAAAATGATTCCACAGAATACTAAGTAATTTAAAACGTATGTGTTAGGCAAGTCAAAAGATGAGTACATAGTTATTATTATTTTGATAAAATACACATATACATACAAGCATACAATACACACATACATACAAATGTGGATAAAAATATAACTGTAAATAGAAGACGATGCCTAGATATTCTGATGATAAAACTTATTCTATTAAGTATATTTATATTAGGTCATCCGGAAAGTTCATGCCGTTTTTGGAGCCGCTCGAATGAAAGTAGCAGAGCTGTGCGGGTTCTGCCGCATCGCAAAACGGATTAACTTGAACCCTTTTGACGATGATTGAAAGCGTGTGACTTAGGGTCCTATTGCACCCATTTTACGGTACTATACATTCCGAACTGATGAGTCATCAAAATGTATCGATGTGCAAACCTTGACCTTTCACCCGGCACGTACCGAGTGCATGTATTTAAAATTTGTTGTTGACATTTGACCCCACACGCGCACATACTGTTGGCCTTGAAATTCCTAAGTCATCACTTCGAAATTCAAGTTAACCCATTATGCGTCATCACAATTTGGTCATCACGATTTGGATTTGTGTTAACCCATTACTCGGCAGCACTGACATAGTTTTTTAATGCAAACCTAACGCATTCGCAGACTGAATTTTAGTACACGACGCATGCGCAGATTGAATTTTAGAACACGACGCAGGCGCAGACTGAATTTTAGGCTCCAAATTTATAACTGGGGTACACTACCGCGTCAAAAATGTGGGGAATATCCTGACTCGGGGGTGGCCCCAAACCTTTAGCACCGTACTGTACTTAAATTTTTGGTACACTGCCGTGTCAAAAGTGTGGACCTCCTGACCAAAAAGATATCCGATCACTTTTTGAAGCGTACTGTACTTATTTTTTGTAAGTGCAAACCTTGGCCCTTGACCCCAACACGCGCTCGCCTTAATTTCGTCATCTTAAACGAAAGGTACACTACCGCGTCAAAAATGTGGGGTTTCCCTAATCCAAGAGTGGCCCCAAACTTTTGACACCGTACTGCACTTAAATTATTTGGTACACTACCGTGTCAAAAGTGTGGACCCCCTCACCAAAAAGGTATCCGATTACTATTTGAAGCGTAGAACTAACTTCAGACTCCAGATTTCCGACTCTAGAGTCCAGATTTCAGACCGCTACTGTACTGCCGAAAATCGGATGTCGACTGTACCTCAGGGGGATTTTTGTGTATATTTAACCTTCGAAAATCTTCTTCCAGGAATTTTTATCAGTTTTAAAATAAACAAACAACCAATATCTAAATGTTGGTTGTAGCTGAATGTTTATTTTAGCAGACCTTCAAAGCAGACTGTAAAACATCATTTAAGAATTTGAGTATAACACAAAACTACTTCTAGGATAATTTATAAATCAAATGAAAATTATCTTAATACCTATACACCTGCATATTATGTATACACTTTGTATATTAATAATAATAATATATATTTTATGTAGCATCATTCTATTTCGTATTTATGATTAGATTGAATACAGAATCTAATTATAAAATAACTTATAAGTATTGCAAAAAAAATTGCTTAATCAACAGAAATCATTATATTTATATCATTCTAATACTGATTCATATTTATATTAGAGTATAATAGTTATTGTATTTATTCATATTTTAAACAGAATAAAATTTCAAATTTTTTGGTTTTAAATTACTATAAGTTAAACACGTTGTTTAATATAAAAATTATAACGGCACATTGAGTTGCAAAATTTTTATAGATTAGTGCCTATACTAGAAAATTCACATGAAAAGTCTAAATTTCTATATACCCCTAGAAAATTTTGAATATAGGTATACTTTATTAATAACACATATATATAATATCGCATATATAACGCGTGTATATTTAGTATTTTTAATAAGTATTTTAGTATACAGGGTGTATCATGAAATATGATTTTCAATTGGAATGGTAAATATCATTAGATATTTTTCAATACTTTTATAGGTTAACGAAAGAAATTTCTTACTGTAAAAAATAGGGTAATTTAGGGTAACAATTAAATAAAACACATAATTTTTTTTTTAAATTTTATTTATAGAATATATATATAAAAAATTTAAATTGCTTAAATATATTTATTACATATAAAATATCCTGATGGGAACAACATGTTTTCAATTACCACGGATGCATCGAACGATTGTGTGGGAGCTTCCTTACACAGGAATATGACGGAATTGATATGCCAATTGCATATTACTCCAGTATATTAAATCAGGCTGAGAGGAATTACTCTAAATTGAATGTGAATGCCTTGCAATTATTAAAACAATCAAAAATTTTCTTATATGGTCGTGAATTTTTAATAAAAACTGACCATCGTCCTTTGGTATGGCTAAATTCCGTAAGGGATGCGACGACTAGATTGGTACGCTGGAGATTAAAGTTACTTAATTATCAATATAAAATTCAATACACTCCAGGCAAAACCAACTACACAGCGGATACTTTAAGTCGTCCAATATTAGTAGCTATGTTACACAAAGAAAAATCATTTGAAAATTTCCAAAGATTTAATAAAACATGTAGCCTTAATGTCAAAATTAATCGAGGTAATGACATAAATAATATTAAATTACTAATAATACCAATCACAAAAGATCTTCAAATAAAAGAAGAATTAAGAACATTTATTTTAAATAACTTTAATAAAAATGATATTACGAATGCTAATATAGGTCAAATAATACGCAAAAATAAAAACAGTCAAAGTATAATTTTATTAATATTAAAACATAAAATAAAAGATAAACTAAATCTTAAAATGTTATATCAAGCGTTAGAAGAAATATCTTTAACATCCGAAAATAATACAAAATACAATTAATAATCGATATAAATAATATTGGTTTTTCTTCACTATTAACTGAAGAGGAAATCCAGAAGCATTAGAAAAAGAATTAGGTGTAAGCAGTAATACAATTGAAGAAGATTTAACAGAAGAAGAAATACAAGAAATATTAGAAAAAGAATTAAACGAAATTCAACACGAAAGTATGGACAGCGAAACTAACAATCAAGAAGGAATTGTGGAATCAATACCAAGCACTTCAGGTATGAATAACGCAATCGAATCGATACCAATAGATGAAGACATTGTTAATGAAGAAATCGCCAATGAAGAAATAATTAACGAAGAAATAAATAATCAAGAAACAAATAATGAAGAAGCAGTGGAAACTATCATCGTCATAACAGAAGCGGAAAAGCAACAATTACTACGCGAATATCATGATTCACCATTAAGAGGTCACCCAGGTATTGCCCGCACATACAGCGAACTTCAACAAAAGTACCTTTGGAAAGGTATGAAAACATACGTCGAAAAATACATCAAGAGTTTCCCATATGTCAAAAAACAAAAACAACTCGTATCGGAAAAGCACCAATGGTAATCACCACAACAGCAAAGACTTTCAATGACGAAATTTCAATGGATTTTATTGGCCCACTTCCGGTAACAAAAAATCAAAATAAGTTCATCCTTACGATCGAGGATAATTTGACAAAGCACCTTCAATTTTATCCACTTCAGGATAGAAAAGCGGAAACAACAGCAATCTATTTCCTGAAATATGCAAGCACATTTGGTTTCCCGAAGTCCATTATACCGGATCAAGATCCTGTTTTTACCAGCTCCGTCATCAAGGAAGTGAATAAGTTATTCAACATCAAGCAGAAGACGACATCTCCATACTATCCTGAAGCAAATGGTACACTAGAAAGAACACATTCATATATTGAAAATTATTTAAGATAATATATCAACACCGAAATGAACGACTGGGACGAAATGCTGTATTTAGCTACATAGCTCCACTGACGAAACAGCAAACAAACTTGTATTTGGAATCGATCCGAATATTCCAACATCGTTTGAAAGAAACACAAATGCAAAAACATATCAAGAATTGTCACAAGAAGTGCAAGAAAAAATCAAAAAATTACGATTAGCTGCAAGAGAAAATTTAAAACAAAGTAAAATCAAAAACAAAGCTCAACACGACAAACAAACAAAAGTAAGGATTTTCCAAGTAGGAGAATACGTTTTAGTAAAAGAAGGCCAATCCGCTCCAGGGAAATTATCCTGTCACTACAAAGGTCTATTTAAAATCATATCTGTCCATCCTGCTACTCACACAGTTAGAGTTAGATATAGAAATACAAATAAAACATTCCAAGAAAATAACCTGAAACCTTACGTTTTAGATCGCGAAGTTATTAACGTTGTTACCAATACTACAGCTTATACACCAAACGATGGCAGAAATACAGGTGGAACAAGTTAACACCTCGCCGGGAATGCACTACATCAATACAACTACATTCGAAGAAAATTTCGAAAAGGCTCAAGAATACTACCACAAATCATATATCTTCTGCAAAACGATACCAAGTAATCACTCCAACGCCGGGACATGTAAATTACAACAAAAATTATTAGTACAGCAAATGGAAGAAATTAATACATTAATTAAAACTATTCAAGCTCATCATGTACGCAGACGAAGAGGATTTTTAAATGTAGGTTCTAAAATACTAAAGTGGCCTATAGGTTCACCTGACTCCGACGATGCAACTTTTTGTACAAATTCAATAAATTCTATTATTAATGATAGGAAAAAAACGCATCTATTTATTAATGAAAGATCAAATAAAAATTCTATCAGAAACAATGAATACTTTAAATAAAACATTAAATACTATTCAAGACGCGGAAGAAGAATTAAATATTAATATTAAATCAATGAATATCTAATTCTTCTAGCATAATTAATCGCAGTTCACTTGAAATCGAGCTTCTAGACCATTTATTGTTAATAAAAAAAATAAATGATTTAAATTTAAAACAATTACAATCTTATAGTATGACACTAACATTAATAAGACATGGGATAATGGATTACAATATAATTACTCCTTATGAATGAATTAAGTAAAATTTCTTCTCTTGAATTACCAATTAAAGTTAGCACAGACACTATTGAAAATTATTATGAATTAATGGAAGTTAAAGCTTTTATGACTGATAACATTTTAGTAATTCTATTAAAAGTTCCAATAGCGCAAATTACTGAATACAGTGTATATCAAGCTTTTCCACTTCCAGCACCATTACAAAATTCCTCACAAGTATCCTATATTACCATAGATTTTCCCTACATAATATCCAGTAGAGGAAAATCACAATTCGCTACTTTAAAACAGCTCGATCCATGTACACTAGTCAATGATGTGTGCATCTGTAAAAACATTGACACACTACAGAGAAGAACCGACAACATTTGCGAGTTAGAAATGTTCGATATTTAAGAAGCATCCATTCCCAGGCAAGAAAACTACGATATACGCACAGTCCGAAGTCTGGAAATCCCAAAATCAATGGTTGTTCATCTTATCAAAACCGACAAAGGGAACCGTACTCCGTACACAATATCCAGATGAAGAAAGAAGTTTACATGGAATAGGACTTCTGAAAATTCCAAACAACTCCCGCTTCATGACACACAACGTGGTACTACAACCTGAAATGTCAATCAAAAACCTATCCGTCTACATACACATTCCTGCAGTCGACATCCTAGAAGATGATTGCTGCAAATTTTTACACAAAGAAGAGGCCCTAAAACTACAGTACTTAAAGCCCATAAAGTTAACAAATCTGGACCTAAACCAAGTTAAATAAACTCAACATCAGTTGGAGAAGATTGACGAAAATCTTCAAAGCCAGTTAAATAAACCATTTATAATCAAGTATGAAAAAGTTATCTACAATTGGTTATGTTATATTGGTTTTGGAATCATAGTTGTATTACTACTTTACTACTTTTATAAATATGGAATATTCAAAGTAATAGCGACGTTACTATCAAGATTATTCAAATGCCTGTGCCCATGCACCAAATCGGGAGGCAACACATTCAATTTCTACAGTTGCCTATTCAGGGAGAACTAGAGGAATTAAGTCCAGCCGTACAATCACGAAGTGATCTTCGAGCCCAGCCGCCAAACAGTACTCTTGAAGGACCGAAGAATCCAAACTTCAGCATCATGCGTATCTGGACGCCGTCCCATTCGCCCAGTCAAATTTTAAGATCCCGCAGGAACCTCTCTAATGGGAGAGGAGTGTCGTGCCACACATAAAGTTTGCCAATTTTAGTAAAATTCATCATCGTGAGATCAACGCAACATATCGACATACAGGATGTCAAAATGCAGAAAACAGCATAATCCACGAGCCAGCTACCGGATGTTCCCTAGACATATTAAAATAAAATATATTTTCTATTTCATGCATTGTATTTCAATATAAAAATAAATTCTATCTTTGTTAAGCAAATTTTGCAAACTAAACATAAAAATTATTATAAACTCAATGTAATTTCACTATTTTCAGTTTTTGGCCATTTTAATCAATTTTGATAAATTTTAATAAAGTCTTTTCGTCGTTATGTTCAGATCTTTGTATATTATTATTTTAATTGGAATAATTTTACTTTAATAAAATTAACTCAATTTGAACTTCGTTTTCTCAGTTCTTACCAAACCATATCAAACAAGACATTAAGTAAGACAATCAACGCTTCATAAGTTAATAAAAATAAATAAGTAAAATTATTGAAGTAAATAAAATTAATAAAAGTAAATAAAATTTAAATAAAGTGAACGAATCAATCAATAAAGACTTTAATTCAAGCCGACAATTGAGCGACCTCGGCAGGTGGTAGACCTATCGGGGCGGATCTAGAAACCTTCGGTAGTGGGTGGAGTAATCTTTTGGTCTCAAAACCTAACTGAACCCAATGAAATTTTGGGTTCAGTTAGGTTTTGAGACCAAAAGACAAACCTAAGGAAATTTAGTTTAACCTAAAAGAACCTAAGGAAATTGATCTGATCTCACGGGACCTAGGTGAACTTAGCTTAACCTAAGAACTCCAAATTCCCCTAATAGATGGCGCAGTCACTTTCGAGCTCTGCAAATTCCAATTTTCATTACTAGATGGCGTTGCTAGTCTAGGCACCAGCGATTCCTGTGCGTAAGTTTGAAAAATTGTCAATAGATGACGCAGCCACCTTTGAGTTCTGTAAATTTCAAGCTTTGCTACTAGATGGTTCCTTTAGGTTAGACAAAATTTCGTTGGGTTCAGTTAGGTTTTGAGACCAAAACATTTCTCCACCCACTGCCGCAGCTTTCTAGATCCGCTCCGGTAGCTCTACCGTCTCCCGAGGTCGCTGAAAAAACCGGGAGGTGGGTGGCTCTTTAAAGATAAATTGTGTCTAACAAAGTGTTTTTTGCGAATTTCGAAAACTCTAAAATCACCTATTACGGTCGTTCTCATGGCGGGACCTGAGGCCGAGACTATAACAGAAATAATAATAATAATAATAATAATAATAATAATAATAATAATAATAATAATAATAATAATAATAATAATAATAATAATTATTTATTTGCATCGACCAAATCAAAGGTATAGAAATCGTCAGTTGTATATTATCATTACAATCGCAATACTAACAATAACAATAGTAATGTAATAATATTAATCATACGGTGTTAATAATTCACATGCAATCTTCTATATCATATGGTGTTAATTCGATTAAATATTTTTTTAACTTATTTTTAAATTGAACAAATTTACTTTCATTCCGTATCTCCAGAGGTAATTCGTTATATAATTTGAACCCTGTGTATAGTGGCGTCTTTTCATAAAAAGCCGTTTTATGGGCATAATAATATATTATGTTTGATCTTGTATTGTATCGGCTATGAGTACTCGTTACTACGAAGTATTGTTTTTTATGCATATAAGTTAGTAGTTCATATATATATATATATATATATATATATATATATATATATATATATATTATATATATATATATATATATATATATATATATATATATATATATATATATATATATATATATATATATATATATTATATATATATATATATATATATATATATATATATAATATATATTATATATATATATATATATATATATATATATATATATATATATATATATATATATATATATGCTAGGAAGAGTTAATATACTCCATTCTTTAAAAATTTCTTTGCATGATGTTCTCGCAGGTAATTTAAAAATTATCCTGATAATATGCTTTGAGGTCCCTTGAGTACGATAATGATATTCGCTAAAATTTATTTATATATACCTCAACATCCTTAGAAATCGAATTATTTCAGGCGGTGATTACAATGCGAAGCACACGCATTGGGGTTCTAGGCTTATCAACCCTAAAGGTAGAAATCTTCTAAAAGTTATCGATGAAAACAATCTGAATCATCTATCTACGGGCGAACTAACTTATTGGCCGTATGATCTAAATAAAATTTCAGATTTGCTGGACCTATTTGTTACGAAAAATATGTCTAGCAGATACATGGAGATAAAGTCATGTTTTGACCTATCATCGGGTCATTCACCTGTTCTGCTTACAGTTAGCACTAAATTAACCCATAAAGAGAAAATACCTGTCCTGTTCAATAATCTTATAGATTGGGATTACTTTCGAAACTATATTAACAACAAAATTACCTTAAGAATATTCTTAAAATCAGAATTAGAGTTAGATCAAGCAGTGGTAAATTTTACTAGAATCATTCAATCTGCTGCTTGTGAATTCACTCCAGACATTGTTAATAATTCCGGTGCCAAAGTTACCTCACCAGATACAGTTAAGGACTTGATTTTAGAAAAACGGAAGCTAAGAAGAATTTGGCAACAAACCAAGTTTCCAGGAGACAAAAATCGTTTTAACAGAATATCCCAAAAGTTAAAGCGATTACTGAACAAATTAAAGTAGGATGCTATTGAAGATTATCTCGAAAATCTTTGTCCTACTGAAGCGTCTGACTACTCCCTTTGGAAAGCTACTAAGCACATTAAACAGCCACAATAGCCAATACCACCACTTCGTGGAAATAATGGAAGCTTGGCAAAAAGTGCACAGGAAAAGGCAAAACTTTTGGCTGAAACATTATTTGAAGTTTTTCAACCCAATCACGGAGACAACTTAAATATCGAAGAAACTCAACTTTTAGAAGCATCTTCAGAGACAACTATCCCAGTTGAACCTTTTTCACCAAACGAAATTAAAAGATTGATCTGGAATGAACTAAATATAAGGAAAGCTAATGACTATGATCTTGTCACAGTTAGGATTCTAAGAGAATTGCCTAATAAAGGTATTATGATGATAAATTTAATTTTTAATGCCATTTTAAGGTTAAAATATTTCCCTGGTGTTTGGAAATTAGCTTAAATTATCTTAATACAAAAACCGGGGAAGCCAGTAAATGAGGTGACGTCGTACAGACCAATCAGTTTACTTCCCGTTTTATCCAAAATGTTCGAAAAGTTATTTCTCAGAAGACAGCATCGAGTCCTCGATGACCTTAAAAATATTCCAGATCATCAGTTTGGTTTTCGCGCAAAACTTTCAACCGTCGAACAAGTTCATCGTGTAGTTAATATTATCAACCGTTCTTTTCAAGAAAAAAAATATTGTACTGCAGCTTTTCTTGACGTGAGCCAAGTATTTGACAAAGTATAGCATACTGGTTTATTGTATAAATTAAGGAAAATATTCCTGAATCATTTTACTTAATACTGAAATCTTATTTGTCAGATCGTTACTTCCATGTAAAATTTCAGAGTGAAATATCAGAAATGTTTCCAGTTCGTTCCGGTGTACCACAAGGTAGTGTTCTAGGGCCTGTTCTTTATTTTATATATACTGCAGATCTGCCGATTGATGAAGAAAATACTACTGCAACATTTGCTGATAATACTGCTATACTAGCTACTGATGAAGATCCAAATGTTGCATCACAAAAGTTACAATCTAACTTGCGTCGAATACAGCAATGGTTACATAAATGGCGTATTCGAGTAAATGAAGAGTATTCGAGAAATTCGAGTAAGTGCAAGTTACATTCACCATGAGAAAAGGAATCTGCCCTGCAGTTAGTTTGAATGATGTGGTGTTACCATTAGCTTCTGAAGCTAAATACCTAGGTATGTATCTAGATAGAAAACTAACATGGCGTAAGCATATTTGGACTAAACGCAAGCAACTAAATGTTAATTTTTCCAAGTACTGTTGGTTTCTAGGTCGTAAATCAAAGTTGTCTTTAAGAAACAAACTGCTAGTTTATAAAAGTATTATCAAACCAGTATGAACTTATGGTATTCAACTTCGGGGTACTGCCAGTGCTAGCAATATTGAGATATTGTAACGTTTTCAATCAAAAGTGCTACGAGCCATTACTGTTTCCCCGTGGTACGTGCGTAACGATGACATACATCGCAGTCTTTAAGTGCCCACAGTGCGTGAGGAAATAGTACGATACAGTGATAAATACATTCATCGCCTAGAAATTCACCCTAATGGGTGTGCCCTTAACCTACTTGACAATAGTGACTGTATAGACTCAATAGATAGAACATTTTAGAATGAAGATATCGATTTATTTAGCTTTTAATGAATAGTATATATTATATCTAGTATAGGCGCTTTCAGTTAAATTTAAGCATGACTCATTACTTAGGAATTTAAGGAATTCCAGTGCTACAACTTTAAGAAAACGTTTGTCTTAGGTAATAGCATAATTTCTATGGATAAAATATACTAAAAATGTTTCTGATAATGTTATTGTTTTAAAATAACCAATTAGAAAATAGAATTTGACAAGCGGACAATTCAAAATTTAAAAAAATTATACATACCTATTTAAGTTAATAAAATTAATCATAAAATTTATTGAGTCAAAATGTATTTCTTTACATTCAAATATACTAAATATAGTTATTTAAAATTAGAGTGACATAGTTTTTTCTGAAATAAAAAGCTTAATTAAAGTCATAATCTTAGTATTTTTATGTTTTTGGCCATTTTGGCTATTTAGATGATGTAGTTGCCGTTTGATGTGACTTTTTTTACCTTCTACGTCTACGAACAATAAAAAAAATATTTTTATAGCATCTTTTTCTTATCACTACTGAGTTCATTTTAATTTTGAATTATTTTTGGAAATCTACGGTTTTAAAATACTTAAAACTTTAAACATAATGTAATAATACATATGCATTTGGTAAGAGTGATTTTAACAGTCAGTCATAACAGTAATTTTAATTCACTGATAAAATTCAAAATTAGTAAAATAAGGTGAATTTTCAACAAAAAAAAACTGTAATTATAAAATACAAGTATAGGTTTTAGACATAGTTATTAAGTTATATGATAAAACGTTAACGATTTTCTAATATAAATACTGTACAAACCAAGAATATGGTTAATAATTAGTAAAACCCTACGTACTTTCTCAATAAATTAATATAAAACTTATATTCGACAAATTATATTAAGAATTAAATAAAACAAAACATATTTTTTATTTTAACTTTATTTTAAATAAAATAATACAAAATTTACTATGTAATATGAGGTTATGTTACAAAAACAAACCAATATGAAATAATACAAAACATAATTTTTTATTAATCACTAATAATTATACAGGATTGTGTTACAAAACTAAAAAAAAATTCACTGGAACACAAAATGTTTATTAATCAGTTCGAAAAACACACAAAATTTCACCACAAACGTACAAAATCAAAATACGAATACACAATTTACTAAAATTTTTAATAATCTTAACAGTAAGAAATAAACACAATATTAATTAATGAATAGATTACTTATTTGACAATTTTAATGTAACATTGTAAGTTTTTAAAAAATACAAATAAAAATATAACACGAATTTTAAAAATAAAGACACTTTTGCCGGCCATTCTTTCGTAAATATTTAAACAATTAAATGATACAATGTAAATAATCTCTTTGAATTATTTGATTGTTGCCAAATTTAACCAAACGAAGAAAAGAGTTCGAATAAAAAACGATACAGTTAAATAAATTTTAAAGTTACAATTAACAAAGTCATTTATTTTTAAAAATAATGTAATTTACTTTTTAATTTTAATAAGAAGAGGTATAAATAAAAAAATCGATCTTTTCTAAAAAGCTGAAAATTGGCAACACAATTTTAAATGTGTAAAACGTAGACATAAGAATCGGCAAACGTTTTTGACGTCTCCGGACGTCTCCTATACAAATACAATGGAACATTCCTTCTTAGCTTTATCTCTTTCATTATTGCAATTGCGTACATTTTAAATCTGCAGTTTGTTTTTAGAAAAGAATGGAAGATTGATTTGTTTCGAATATAAGATCACTTGATGATCAATATTGTAACTGAAATACAGTATATATAATTTATTTTGAGTGATTACCAGTGGGTAATCACCATTTCCGTTATCTTCTATCATCGCTCGATTTATAGTTCTATTTAGAACCGATAATCGATAAACGAGGATGTTAAAAAAAAAATTATTACAGAGGTAAGCTATGTTAGATGGGTACAGGTTGTGGTATCTGAGATCCACAACTTGCCTGCGGGTGCAAATGCGGCAAACAATGCTACACATCCTGTTTTCAAAATATTTTTACTGTTATCAAGGTAAATTATCCTATATATATATATATATATATATATATATATATATATATATATATATATATATATATATATATATATATATATATATATATATATATATATATATATATATATATATATATATATACAGGGTGGTCCAGAATTATGTACCGTAATTGCTGGAGCTGATAGTATGTTCAAAAATAATGGTACCTTCTCATCTACACTTTTTTCCAAAACTCAATAATAAGGCAGATAAGGCAGAGGGGTAAAATGTAGAGGGGTGGAACGAAACTGACTTCTTTTTTTTTACAAGTTTTTTAGGCGCTTTTGATTACTGGATTCATATTCTAAGGGCGTGTATGAACATTAAGATAATTAAACTTATGGTATCAATTATTCCATCACTTATGATCAGGGGATAATTTGGAAATAGATACTTCTACTTTAAATTACTCGAAAACGGTAATATTTATCGAAATGTAACAAGTATACCTTTTTTGCGCGAAATTATCTGAGGAATTATATTATCAGGGAATTTGTTTAAATAAATGGAAATTAAAAAAGAAAAGACGTGATAACTCACACCTACCACCCAAAACCACCACTTAGTCATGAGTGGTGGAATAAGTGTTGACATAAATTTAATCCTTCTAACGCAAAATAAGTACCCCTAAAATATAAATCCGTTATTCAAAAGCGTTTGGAAAATTTTTAAGAAATAATGGTTTTCGTTTCACCCCTTTACAGAGTTGTATATCCCTTATTATTCAGTTTTGAAAAAAAGTGTACATGAAAAGGTATTATTATTTTTTAACGTACTACGAGCTCTACCAATTACGGTACATAATTCTGGACCACCTTGTATATATATATATAGGGTGTAAAACAAATAACTTTCGTCCTTTTGTGGGGTGACTTATAGCACCCTGTATACTCTAAAACCGCAGGAATTTTTTCGGAATTAACAGTCGCGTCACCCCTTAAAAGGATACAAGTTATTTCCCTTACACCTTGTATATATATATCACACAAATGTATATATATATATATATATATATATATATATATATATATATATATATATATATATATATATATATATATAATGTATATAGTAATTAAAAATATTTTTCAATTTAAATAAATCATATTTATGCAACCACAATTCTACATCACCTCTGTCAAATTCCGGTAGTTTTTCGAAAATAAAATTTACTCTACCGTTTTCTAGGGTGACTGGTACATGTGTCATCTTCGTATTATTCCTTTTTGGCATAATTATATTTTACTTTTTAAAACAAATATGCCAAAATATAATTATAAATATTTTAATAATAAATAAATATTGAAAGGAATTACCAGATCGTCGTTGGTCGTGTGTGTGCGTATTTATCGATATTTATTAAGAGAAATAATAATCCGAATGTCAGTCCAAAATCATGTATTTTTCTCTGATATCTGTTACCAAGATTATTCTCCCAGCATACTAATATTTTTAATTTATAATTAATTCTATGCACGGCAAACTATGTAATTGTGTGCCGATATATATATATATATATATATATATATATATATATATATATATATATATATATATATTACATAAAGTCCGCCTAGAATATACTGATTTTTTAATGAGGTCCACCGGGATCTTGCAGATCCGACAACGCCAGAAATAAGCTACCGAACCGATTCTGAAAATCTTCTCACTGCTAGAGAACTAAATTATTTTAGATGGATACAATTATGCTGCACAAAATCCGTTCGGGTTCTTGGGTCCCAAAAATACCAAAACAAATTACCCAGCCGATTTTAAAAATTCTTTTACTCTTAGAAATCTAAACTATTTTAAATGGGTACAGGTACAGATAAACCTAAAATATAATCTTTTAATTCTTAAAGGGATTTAGGAGTGATGGTCATCAAGGAAAACAAATTTTTTTTCCAAACGCTATCGGTTTCGACTTTTTGTCGTCTTCAGGCGTCTGAGGAAAAATTTATTAATGAAGTATCTCTTCTTGTAGTTAGGCTCACGTTGGATCAGCATGGGATTACTGAAGTCGAGGTTGTGCCCATTTTCCCAGGAATGTCACAGCAGTCCCGAAGCCATGTTTGCTTGTTTAACATTGTTTTTGTGTTGCTTCATTCGCTCACTAAGAAGCTGTTTCGTGTTTCTAACGTCTACATTGTCACAACCTACATTGATAGAAGAAACCATATGTATACCACATTTTGTTGGTTGGAGGTGGGAACCCAGATTCCCGTTGTCAAAAGCACCAAAGTCGCGCAAGCTCACTAAAAATTATGATTATATACCTTTATTATCTTTGTAAAGGCACTTTGTTTTCGAAACTCATCGTAGCAATGTATTTCATTTTTATTTTTTTATTTTTTATTTAAAAAAAAACTCTCAGGATAACCTTAATGTTCTTTGTGATGCACATTTTAACTGAAAAAATTCTTTAAATCTTCTAAAAATGTCTCAAATAATTTTTATTCTTTCAAATATTGAAAAATATTTAAAGTTCGATTACTTTGTCTATTTCACGAATTAAAAGTTATTTTTACTGAACGCGTTTTCAACCTTTCGGTCATCCTCAGTGTAGGCTACTCTGAGGATGACCGAAAGGTTGAAAACGCGTTCAGTAAAAATAACTTTTAATTCGTGAAATAGACAAAGTAATCGAACTTTAAATATTTTTCAATATTTAAAATGGAGTTTCACAAAATAAATCTCTCAACAGTGAATTATTTTTTTATTCTTTCAATTTTTAATCATTTTACACTTAAAATTTTACTCTCAAGTGTTTTTATTTTTCTAAAACTAATATTAAAAATGTTACTTTAACCAGTGCTATTATTGTTATTATTTTTGAAATTATTATTTTAATTTTCCAATTATTTGTTCAAATGTCAGTTTGGCATATAAACATAATCATGTAAGTACCTGATGTAGTATTTTATCTATGTATTTTTAATATTAATAAATTTTTTCCTTGATGACCATCACTCCTAAATTACTTTAAAAATTATTCTTTCAGTGTCATCAAACGTAATTATTAATTTAAATAATCTGTACAAACTAGCATGAACATATTCTTATTCCTATCAAATAGTGTCCGACCAAAACTAGTCGCTGTCTCAGTTTCGACCGAAAGCGAAATCAAAATCGAAAATTTCTTTCAAGGCAATTTCTTACTACCTTATTTTGATTTCATTGTGTTTAAAAAGCCCGTATTTGAGTAATAATTAGTTATTTAATCAAAATAAAGAAAAATAAATAAAAAAGTTTTTACTTGCTATTTTTATTTTAAGTAAATTGGATCAGAGTCGTATTAACCCACTCTTGGGCCCTAGACGTTTTCTTCTTGCCGGGCCTCCTTTCTGTTTTTTGAGGACCAGATTTACCTATGGGAGGCTCTGAGGGGATGGAGCGTTTCTCAAGTGAAAGATTGTCACTAATACTTCTGTCAAAATTTCCCTTAAAAGTAGAGTTGACGAACAAAAAAAAAAAACTTTTTCTTTCTATTCTACTCCTGTTTTGAAAGATTCATTATCTTTTTGTGCGACTCCTATGCCAATCGATTGTGTGAAAAACTAAAACTTAAATATTGACTCAAATATTTAAAATGTATAGTTTAACAGGGTCCTTCAGAGAATCATTCCCTAGACATTTGCCTCATTTGTCTATTTGATGATCCGGCCCTGAGCGGGGTATATAATTATTGTTATGAAGTTTCTAATAAATATGTATAGTAAAAGTAAACATTGATATTAACAAGGTTAATTTGTACTTAACTGAGACTGAAAAATACGGTCCGTATAATGTCGGTCTTCTCACGAACGCAGTTTCGGTTTCGGTTGTACTTTTGGCTGTTTTACTGGCGAAATTGAAACTAAACCAAAACTCCAATTTCTCGCCGAAGCTGGCCGAAACCGAAATTTCGTTCGGACACTACTATCAAATATTTTATGTATTATAATATAAAAAATTTTAATTTATACAAAATACGATACTATGTGAGGTGGCAGATACCAATATATGTCAAAAACAGTGTCGTTGTCCGTGGCGAAAGATAACACACCAATAAACTACATACACGCCCAAATAAACTATATAAAATACACCCTGTATCAACTATAACATTGTACATAAGAGATTTTACAGTTGTGATTACGCATAACAACATGTTAAAAATTTAACTATAGAAAAAACGGGATTTTATGCTAAAAATTTTATTTTAGTATAGAACATATATTATATAAACATGTATTATGTAATGTAACTTACGTGTGTGTCAGATTGCCAGTTCACTCGAACTCCAGCCCGACCGTTGACGACATATAAATTACAACAATGTAATAAAAATAAACAAATATGTGCCACCGCCACCACTCTCCTTGTATGTCCTGCTCTACCAACCATGAAACAAAATGTTAGATTTTAATGGTTAATGTTACGTTTAGGTAGGTTTCATATGTTTTATTTTTCGTGGGTGGTTGTTGAAATGTATAAATAAATAAAATGGTAACATTTTGTTACGCTTTAAGTTTGAACGAAATCACACTAAACTAAATAGCATAAAAACATTTTTATAAACAATAAATATACCTCTAGAAAATTTGCGAATAAGTGGTATAGCCGACTGACTTATTAATTTTAGTTAACAATAAAGAAAATAGTTCGGTTAATATATTGAGGGAGGAGACCGTTAAAAAATGGCTACGAATATAGAAAAATGTAGAGAACTCGGGTGTGAAAAGTCTATGATTTCTGCCAAATCTATGGAACTTGATTTATCACATACTGTTGAATTTCATTTTATTTTGACGATACAAAAATTAACCTAGTAAATAATAAATATTATCTATGTTGTAATAAATTACGTATTTCACACCATTCAAAATATCTATTTGTGTGGCAAATGAAAGAGGACAATAATTTTAAATAAGTGGGTTTTGAAGTGGTTTTTATAAAATTAAGTTTTAAAGAAAACTTTTTGACCTTTTTTTATGAAAAAAAAGGAACCATATAATCGTTAACACATGTGAATTTTAGTAAGTAAGTCATTTTTATTTTATTTTTAAGATTAGATGATTTTAAGGCATGATGTAGTCCAGATATGCATTCCTATGTGTAATTTGAATAAAGTTCTAATTAAACAATATACAAAAATTTGTATTTTATTTTCAAATTGAAGCCTATTTTCCAATTGATTATGGGCCCAGGTTGCTCTGTGTTGTTCTATTAAAATTTTTTGTATTGTGTTTAACAAGGACTTTTACATTAATCTTGTCAGTGTCACTACTGTACTTGTGATTAAACAATTATTTGTTTTTGTTCTGTGTATCTCATGATTATAAATAATGGAGAAGAGAAATATTTAAACTTTTGATGGTGATTGGCTTAGTGTGTGGAAATTAAGAATTCGTGCTTTATTGACTGAACTTAATGTGATTAAAGTTATTAATAATGAAGCTCCTGTTGAACTAAATAGAAAATGGATAAAAGCGGAACGTATCGCAAAAAGTGTAATTATTGAATATTAAGTGATCCTTTTATTGGTTTTGCTGAATCAGGAAGTACTTCACAAGAAATTTTTCAAAAGTTAGACGCAGTATATGAAAGAAAAAGCTTTGCCACTCAATTGGCTTTACGAAAAAGACTATTGAAACTCAAACTACAGGGTGATATATTGTTAATGGAACATTTTAGAATTTTTGATGATCTGGTAACTAACTTCTTAGTAGCAGGCGGAAAACTAGAAGAGGCTGACAAAGTATCTCATTTGTTATTGACACTTCCGTCATCTTACAACGGTGTAATTACTGTGACTGAAATACTCTCGGAGGATAAATTACGTAACATAAAGTGTTATCACTGTGGTAGAAAAGGCCATCTGAAAAATGATTGCTATTATTATAAGAAAAATAGTCAATATCAAAAATTTGAGAAAAACAAGAATGTCCGAACTGTGCAAATTGCGCAATCATCAAAGGATAATATTTCAAAATTTTGCTTTCATGGCTGGAGATTATAAAATATGTACTCAAGATAATTATGACAATAATAATATTCAATTTATTTTGGATTTGGGAGCATCTGACCATATAATCAACAGAGAAGATCTAGTTGAAGATTTCGTTGAGTTACAGACACCAATAAAAGTTTTAACAGCGAAAAAAGGAGTATACATCACAATAACTAAGAAGGGCACTTTGAATATCATCAGCAACTTAGGTGTACAAGGAATCTTAGAAAACGTGCTGTATTGTTCGGACATCCCGTATAATATATTATCAGTAAGAAGAATGCAGGAAGCTGGTATGATAATTATTTTCAATCAAAAAAGTGTTCAAGTAAGAGTAGATAATAAGATTATCATGACAGGTGAGTCATTAAATAATCTAATCAGTGTTAGATTTATGGTTGATAAACATGCTCAAGTTAATACTGCTAAATAAGAAAATCATGAATTATGGCATCAGCGTTTAGGCCATATAGGTAAATCAAAATTTTTATAATAAAAAAATAAAAGGATGACAGAAGATATAGAGCAGATTGAGAATGTTTCACCAAATGATAATTTATGTCAGCCATGTATTAATGGTAAATTAGCACGATTGTCGTTTAATAAAATTAAAGATAAAAGCTATGTAAAACGAGCACTGTTTTTCACTCCTTCTTCAGTAAATAATAAAAATTATTTCGTTCCTTTTGTTGATCAGTATACTCACTATTGTGTTACCTACATATTTGATTGCCTATAAGTCTGAAATTTCTATTGTTTTAAGACTTTGTGGCAAAAAGTGAGGCTCACTTTAATTTGAAAGTTGTCAATTTGTATTGTTATAATGGTAACGAGTATCTATCAAATGAGATGAAGAATTATTGTATTAAAAAAGCATTACGTATCACTTGACAGTTCCACATACCCCACAATTTAATGGTCTTTCAAAACGTATGGTTCGAACAATTACCGAAAAAGCTCTTGCAAGGATTAGTGGATAAAGCCTTTTGGAAAGAAGCTGTTCTAACTAGTACATATTTAATTAACTTAACGCCAACAAGACCTTTGAAACAGTCTAAAACACCATACGAAATGTGGCATGGTAAGAAAGCGACAATTTAAATATTTGAAAGTATTTAGTTCTACCGTTTATATGCATAACAAAAACCAGAAAATCAAAATTTGATGAAAAATCACTAAAAGGTGTACTGGTTGGGTATGAACCAAATGGTTATAAAGTGTGGGATGTGGAAGCTGAAAAGTTTATAGTAGGTAGAGATCTTGTAATTGATGAAACTAATTTTTTGAAAACTAGGCCAATAGCAAAGACTGAGGGATCAATACTGAAGACGCCCGAAATGAAACTGATGTATCTGACATATTGTCAAAATCAGTAGCTGAAAGGGTCAATCCTGAAGACGCTCAATATCAAACTGATGCATCTGACATATTGTCAAGATCAGTAGTTAAAACTATAAAATCTGATGGTAGAAAATTAGATAAATTTGATGCTGGCACTGAAAATGTCGGCTTGAATAATGATTCAAGTAAATCTGTATTTGAAACAGATATGGAGACAGATACTGCATCTCAAGACACTCAAAATTATCACAATGATAATAAACATAAAGAAGGTTTGTCATTTAAACCAAGAAGGAGTGAACGAATTAAAGGTTGTCCTATTATTTCCTACAATGAAGGTGATATTTTAGATGATAATTTATTAAGTGCTCAACCTCTTATTTATAAAATTCCGACTTCATATAAAGAAATTAAGGGTAAAGATGATAGGGCTTAATTGGAACAAGCTATAGCAGATAAGATTAATTCTCTTTTAATAACTAAGACATGGCCTTTGGTATCAAAGCCCCCATACAAAAATATTGTAGATTGTAAATGGGCGTTTACAATTAAAAACGATGACTTTAGAAATCCACTAAAATATAAAACTCGACTGGTAGCAAGAGGTTTTGGCCAAAAGTATCTAAAAGATAATGATGAAACTATTGCGCCAGTAGCTAGGATTTTTAGTTTTAGGTTTATAGTAGCTCTTGCCAGTCAATTTAATTTACTTATTCATCATATGGAGGTAAAGACAGCCTTCTTAAATGGTATATTGAAAGAGGAAATTTATATGAAAGTTCCTGATGATGTCAAAAGTAATAAGAACCGTTTGCAAATTACATAAAGCCATATATGGGTTAAAACTATCTGCAGGGTGTTGATTCGAAACATTTGAACAGTTTTTGAGTGAAGAAAGTTTCAAGAATTTGGCTGTTGATATATATATATATATATATATATATATATATATATATATATATATATATATATATTAGATAAGGGAGATATATTCAAAAATATATACTTAGTTCTCTATGTAGATGACCTTGTAATAGCTACTGCAAATTTAAAAACGATGAATAGTTTTAAAAATTATCCAATGAGAAAATTCAGTATGATGACACGATACAGTCCAGAAATGCCTCTCGATGTGTAGTTTAAATAAAGTTTTAATTAAACAATATACAAAAATTTGTGTTTTATTTTCCAATTAAAGCCTATTTTACGATTCATACGGTGAGTTAGACTGTTAATAGACGTAAGTATTAACTAGACACGGCTATTTTAACCGTAGAACGACAAACCGGGGTAGATATCTACCCCAGGTAAACTTTAAACTACGTTTTTAAATTAGTCAGTGACATTATTGACTGGACACCTATACCACAAAGTTCAAGGGTCTAACAGGAGGGTGAGGTCGTAAAACCTTTCAGTTTCGTCCCTACTGTGACGAAGTGAAGACGTGAAGCTAGTGTGAGGCTGATATCTTCCCCGGTTTGTATTTTACGTCAGCGTTTTGTGTAGGTAAGTTATTTTTATTTTTCTTGCTAAAATAGTTTTGATTCACTTATAATAACCTAATTTTGCAATAAAACATTAGATATATAATTTTCGGTGATGATTTTCATATTTTAAGTACCCATATACACTGGGAATAGCAAAAAAATTGATACGCGTTGCTTTTTTTGGCAAATGATGACGACCTGCGAGAATCATAGAATACTATATTGCGGCGATTGTAGCGCCTTTGAATAAGTTATATTCTCATTTTTTACATTTTGCATGACAGAAACTGAAATATATTGTGAAAAATCAATATTTCATGCATTTTTATTTAATTTTTCCACATACCAAATTCGCAATTTTTTGTAATTTTCAAAATTCCAAATAAATAGACTTTTTTGGCAAAACATCATGATGTCATTTTTTTTTTGAAGTATTTTGTATCCTCTTTAAAATTCCGTCTCAAATTTGAAAATCGGTTCATTAGAAAAATAGTTATCAATTTTTGTTTATTAAATTACAGTTAGACCGTTTTTGAACACTTTCCGCTATTTAAATCTCTTCACCATTCTCTCCAGCATGAAAAAACGAAAAAATGCATGTACTTGTAAGTGAAATTACTGCTGTCAGAATGATTTTACGACCAAAAATTCCGTGGGGTAAATATATACCCCGGTTTGTAGTTTAACAGTAGAAAAAATAGGTTTGTCGTGCTAGGGTTAATAATCATCAACAGCGCAGAGACAAGATCGGTGACGACAAATGTAAAATCAATGTGGACGCAGATTCGTTAAAGAGGTCTCAGAAACATGATAAAATTGGAATGCGGTAGTAGCTTCAAAAGACACATTATGAAACTAGATGAGCATAGGAAGAGAATACAAGGGAAAGATAAAGGATGAAGGTCAAACTCAATCGTCCACTAGGAATTCCAACGAAATTCCATTCAACGAAAACGAAACTTTTAGAATCAGGAAAATCGTTACCTAAGACTCATGAGGAAAATATCTCACTTAGACTAATTTTTATCCAAAATGAATCCTCAGTACAAGATAACATGTATTTTTAAATAATTTCATTATTTTTTGTATATAGTCACTGATGAATCTATGTGGAAAAATTTTGGGAATATACATAAAGAAGAAAAATTTTTCAATTGAAGATTATGTGAATTTCATTCCTTAATCCCCTTTAAAGAAGTCTAATGCATTTGGAATTAGGTTAGAAAATTGTTAAAAGCTTTTAAATTATTAAACCGAACAAATACGAGTATTATTCAATTTAAAAACGATTAAATTATTTAAGAAGGGATCTTCTTAAAGCAGGTTAAGTTGAACTTTAAATTGACTATAAAGGAGTCGTTATTAGAATGATCAAATCTTATTAACTGCCCTTAAAAGTGGAGTAAGGTAAACTCGTCTAATACCGCATCTAGTCCTATTATATCAACCATAGACAGTAAAAACGAGAAATAGTATCAAAACAAGGCTGATGATTTTTAAAAAATCCTTTAATCTCGTAGGTAAAATGTGACCAGACACGTACACAGAAGGAAAGTCAAGTGATCATTAGATTGGGCCGAAAAATTCATTTGTTTTTTTAACGCAACACGGAAAAGTTGCGAATTAGAAAGACTAAACAAAGAATTGGAAAGGGTAAAAAAAGAAATAATATCGGTTTACATCTTTCTAAGCATCTGCTCAAATTTACTAAAATTTGAAAAAATTCACAATTATTAGTCGACTTTTTCAACTAAAAAAAATTAAACATACAGCCTATAAGATAAGAACGGGACGAGGTAAGAGTGGGGCGCTATCCGTTTTCGGATCCGTAGAATAAGATTCTGAAAAAAAAAATATATATATATTCCCGCTACCTTTTAACATGTGTAGGGTCCCTCTATTGGGGGGAGGAGCTAAAATTGGGTGAGTGGGGCTCATTCCGATGCACAACAATACCATCAAAGTAGGGTCGAATTTGGGGCAAATTTTGGATCCGACCCAACTTTTAAGAGGGTGCTGGGGGGTCCCAAACCAATAAAGCTTTTTCAAACCAGTTGGAAATAATGCTTTGGTCAATTTTCTACAACATATCCAAAATTCAGCTTCCTATGATGATTTGGAGGGAGTAGAGGGGGAAAAATATTTTGGCGAGATCTAACACGCCCACAGCCCCCCAGAATTAACGCAGAGGAGTGAAATTTGGTATATTGATAGAGTCCCTACCTAAGGTCTGCTTTTTGGAGGTTATAATGTTTTACCCCTACCTCCACCATTTTTAAGCTACAACTGCATGCTTTTTCGACGTTTTCGAAGTTGCAGCACTCGCACCGGTCACCCAATAAACCTAGAGATCTGAAATTTCGTATTCGGATTGAGTTAGTATCAAGGAGGTGCCTTTTGGGGGTCTCGAGTTTTAACCCTTACCCCCACCATTTTTATAGTAAAAAAAACATGATTGTTCTTGTTTTTTAGCAGTTTGGTTCGGGTCAAAATCTCCCCAAATAAACCTAAAGAGCTAAAATTTTGTGTATAGGTTAAGCAAATAGCCAGCCACTGCTTTTTTGAGGTTTCAACTTTGTACCCTTACCCCCACGATTTTTACGCCAATATTTCCTTGATTTTTTTGCTTTTTTTCTAACACGTCTAGAGACTCTCTGAGTAAACCTGAAGGGCTGAAATTTTGTACATGTATTGAGTTAGTATTGAGTGCCTTTTAGGGATTCCACATTACCTTGCCCTCCACTTCTCCCATTTTTACGTTGTATTCAATGGTACTGTTATATCTGTTAAAAATGATTTATTTTAATACTAATATAAGTAGGCAGGGTAAATTTAGAAAAAAAGTGAACTAATTGTAATAAATATTGTAATTTAAAAAAAAAATATATTAGTCAGTTTTTACGTCGAATTTTGGATTTTTTGGAAAGAAAATTTAAAAACAAACACAAAGGCTATTGGCGGATAAGCATGAGTAGGACTGCCCTCGTACGAATACACTGAATTTACTGAAATTCAGCTCTTAAAAAGTTAATTCTTTTTTTAAGGCCCCGATCAGCCCGACACTTATCAGCAGTTTTGAAAACACCAAAATGACAATCCTCCAGTACCCTTTCAATCACATTTAGATATCGTGAAAATACCGAAGATGTGGCGAAAAATTCGACTTCCGTGATGGGGCCCCGCTGCTCACGACGTTTTTTTTACTATAGGTAATTTTTAAAATTTTTAAACTAAGCTGGTCTCAAAATTTTAAAACTCAAATTCTTTTTCATTGCCTTCAAAATTAATGAAATTTCAAAAAATTTACAAATCAGGGTAGACTATGGTTCAAGGAAAAATACGAACTAACAACTTACAAGTTCTTTTTTTGTTTCCTTTGTTAAATTCAGGATTAAATGTCTAAACACAAATTATTTTTGGCCTTTATTAATATATGTAAGCAGATTTTATTGTTAAGTTTTTAGGTGAAAATTGTGACGCTGAACTCCAAGAAACTAACGTTAAACCGTTGAACATCTCCATTTTCACCCATTCTTGCTAAATGTATTTTGAAATTTTACTTATGAGCGAAGTTAAGCATAACTGATCATGACAGCAAAGTCGCTCTAATAAAACTGTCTCTAAAGTCAGGTCCGCAAATTTTTCCTGAGGCTTTTGTCACGAGTTTTACTTTTAAATTGTTAGTTTTTATTTTTCCTTGAACCGTAATCTACTCTTATTTGTAATTTTAATTTGTAACGACCGGGAGTAATTGGTAATTTTTAAATAATATTTAAAGATTATTTTCTGTGGTTCTGCGGCATAAGAATTTGAGTTTTAAAATTGTGAGAGCTTAATAATGTTTAAAAATTATGGTAAATATGAATTTTTCCAAATTGTACACCTGCGTGACCGGAAGATATTATAAACCGATATTATTTCTTTTTTTACTCCTTCAGTCTCCCCAATTCGCGACGTTTTCGCGGTATTACGGCTTGAAAAATTTTTTTTCAGCTCAGCCTCTGGTTGCGACTCCTCCCAAGAATTAAAAACCAACACTAGATATTATTACGATAAGTAAGAAAAGAAGTTTGACATAATATGAATAAATTATGTTTAGTTTTTCCTGTAAGAATTCCTTTGAAAAGTTAGGCTGTATACGTATCTGTGAGTGACGATTATTACTAAGTTTGTTTTACAGCGTACAATAATATGTAAATCGAAATTGAATGTAGAATCGCATGTAGCTAAAAGAGTATGTTAGTTAATATTGTTACATTCTTGAAGGAAATTTAAGTAAAAATTGAATTTTATTAATTTTTATTTACGAAAAAAAAATTATTCTAATAATAATAAATAAATTTTCGCTCCGAATTACATAATGCGAATAAAGTTAGTACATCGGGTAGTTTGGTACGCGCTGTATACACAAACATGGCCTGTTGGTTTTTAATTTTAATATATTAAGGTAGACAATTGAAATTGACATTTTATTTTACGCGCCAAATGGTGACTATATAAAGTCTTGACGTCGGTAAGATCCCCTTTTCGATTCTCATCTTAAACTAATTCAGTTCATTTTGCTGTATACAGGTAAATGTTAAAATTTTTTTTATTGTTGCACTTATAAAATTTTGTTTGTCGGTTCTGTGATATTTTTTATTATTGAATTTTTTTTTGATTACATAACCTTCAAGCATTACTGGATCAATTTTCTGAATTGTTTAATAAAATTCTTTAAATTTCTTTAAAATACAGGTTTTTTCTATTCCCTTTATTGTGGTTAATTTTTACTGACAGTAACGCTTACACGTTTTGAAAATTTCCTGGATTTGATTATTCGAGTGATAAGTTGGATTTAAGTAACTGCATTAGCGAGTCAATGACCTTTCATGTTATTAAAGCCTGATTCAAACGTGTCGAATTTTTTGGGCCAGTCTCTACCTACCATTTCATCGGCTGTGCTTTGATTTCATCGACGGTGCTTTGGTACTGGAATATCCTATAGATATTTATGAATTGTTCCGGCTTTTTCCAATTGTATTGCTGCTGGTATGCTTATCAGAAAAGCATGAATTTTCATGCGCCGTGTTTCTTCGATTGTTGTTAAGTAACTTTATAACCCATTTCATACCACGTGCATTCAACTACTTGTTTTTAGTGATTCCCACTAACTGTTTAGTGCTATCAATAACTATTTATTCAGTGTTTCAAATTAACTTTTCTCGCTATTTCTATTTTCTGTCAGCACATATAGTATTTATTTTTCGTTTTTGTTTGTATTTTTTTTTTTTTTGTTTTTGTTTTATTTTGTTTTTTTCTTTTTTTTTTTGTAGTTAGATTTAGCTTGTTATTTTATTATTTTAGGCACCCACCTAGATGTATTTATTTATTTAGTTAATTAATTTTCTATCTGAAGTCATTCACTTACGCATTCATTCAAATTACTTTTCTAACGTTAAAATTTATCATCATTTTTATCTAGTGTATTAGTGAAAGGCTTTTCGCTAGGATAGATTTATCTATATTTGATTGGTAATTTTTCTTTTATGATAATCACTAAATATTTGTTTAATTATCTTATCTTATCTTTGTATTTCTCTTAAATTTACTGACTGTCATACTAGGTTAACCGTTGATTGCTTTTTGTAATTCGCTTTTATCTTTTCTTCTGGTAAGTTGCTTTTGTAACGTTCTGTCTGATTATTTTCTTCGTATATCGACCCCTGAGATAATATTTATAGAATGTACATTTAGAGCTAGTCACAACATCACGAATATTATTTTTTATAATATTCAAATAATACGAATTTGTAAAAATATAAAAATTGTTAAATTAAAAGTTTGTTAACATGATTTCAAATATTTTAATTTGCACATTCCTTGATATTTTTATTTTTCAGATATCTTACTAAGTTTTATTTTTTTTTTTATTACCTAACAATATATGTTCCTTACCCATAATTATATCATCTTCGATTTGCTAAACAAATAAAATGCTACATTGCTCACATCAAACTGTAATAATTTTTTTTTTTTTAATTCTAATGGGCAGTTCTGAACGAACACGAATTTATGTGTCGAATTATATTAAATAAAACACATTTTTGGTTGATTTTTTTAAAGATATAGGCCAGCACTCTATCACATTCGGTTTAGTCCATATAGTGATAAAGTAACAATTTTAACTTGATCTGATGTCCATTAGTTGAGATTTTTTGATGAATTATATCGGGAAATTATTAGACATACTAAAGACATCTACATCAAACATAGCCTTCAAATATATGTAATAATAATATTATTACCAAAACAACTGTTTTATATTTTATACTTAAGGAATATGTGACGTAAAAGGCCTTATACCGGAACACTATTTTTAAATGTGAAATTAAACTGGCTTATAAAAATTGACAAATAAATTAAACATCCATTATTTTTTCTTAATAAGCATGAAAGACACTTTTCTTAATCCAACGAATATGTTTTCAAAAAAATTCGACGCAAAAATTTTTATTTATTAATGTTTTTCTTTTACAAACAGTAAGTACACATATCGGAACGAAAGAAAATTATTTACACTAGAAGTTCGGAACCGGTAAGCAAACGCACGTGTAATATGACACATAGATTGGCATCTCGACGTCAAAGTAGGAAACATAGAATGGTGTAAATATTAGACGTAAGTAAAGGATGAAAATACTGTATTTTCTACAGATAAGGTTTCGCCATCTAGTGATCTTGTAAAAAACGACTGTGGAATTTATTTTAGTTCAGTTATTAAAACTAATATGTCAAAATGGCCACTATTTTTCATTCAAAGTAAAATTTTGCGGTTTCAAATCAATATTTTTTTATTCATCAATTGATTATACGCTTCGAAATAAAAAGAATATTAAAAATTTTACGATTTTAAAGCAATAAGTAAATGTTTTAGACCCAAAAAGAAATTAAAAATATTTATAATATAAACATTTATTTGTTTTACGTACATTACTTACGTTAGATACACAAGATTATATTTGTACTGAGGAGTAATACACCTATATAAATAATATTTAAACAATATAAAAACGTGATTTAGCTGTTATAATCTCTTAACTGGACTAATAAAAATTATTTGTATATTTTTATACTTATACCATTAGTCTTATATTAGATGGTATATACTTATACCATCCTAGTTATAACTTAACTAGGAAATGTTAAAATTTATAACTCATGTGTTTTTTTATTAAAGACCATCGATTGAAGTAAAAATAGGCGAATTCAACAAAAATTGTTTAATATATACAGCCCGAGTTTTTCGAGAGTTGCCATTTTTATTACAGCCAAACCGTTGATTTAATCGAAAAATTGTTCAAATAAGAGTTGTAGATACCGACGGAGGCAACGGATTGCTATAGTCAGCAGCTTTATAGCTCTTATGGCTTTTAAGCTATGATACAAACTTATAGATTTTTAAATGAGACTATATGTAAATTTTTCGATAAAACTGATCTAATGCATCAATTAAAAACATAAATAAAGAAAAAAATTTTTTAACCCAAGTTTATTTTTTGAATTTTTCTTTAATTTGTCAATTAGGCTGTAAAAATACACTTATGTATTTGAGGCTACTTCAATTGATGGTATTCTGGTCGGTTAATATTTCTATTGCATTCAAGAAAAGAACCTTCTTTAGTATCATTCTCTGCCATTCAAATGATAGTAATTCAGATTTCAGAGTATAGATGTCGGGCTGTATTTCAAGTTTTTAACATTATTGCATAATAAAATCAAATTACTTTAAAAGATTAATATTTAAAGCAACTTAATTAAAAAAAAATTTGAAGTTATTCATTAATTTACTGAAAAATAATATTTTTATTAAAAACTAAATTAAAAAGGAAAAGTTTTTTCACAAAAAACTCTCAGAAAACTCACTCTGTAAATATATTTCTTTAATTAAGTAAGGAAACATTAAATGTGGGGTGAATTTAAATTGAAAAATAATCATTCTATTAATAATAATTTTTGTTATCAGAGGTTTCTTTCAGAAATAACTTCATTAATATATAAATGTCAAAACTGTTTGGACATATGATCGCGTTCCGGTATACGGGCTTTTACGTTATACAAACATAATAAGTATAGAAGTATTAACATGCATATTACCAAGCATATATTACATACGTTTACATACTGTATGATGCTTGAAACTAAAACAATTTACAATATAATGGAAATATCCTATTCGAATTGGTTCTATTGCAGAACTATAAATAAATGTGTAAATATTAAAACGGTATACATATTAAAATTGTGTAAAGATATAAGATCAATTTCAAAACTGTGTTTATCCAAGAAGTCATCATTTCCTATTAAAAACTGATATGGACGTCAACATAATTTTTATTTGAACTTAAAAAATATGTGTTTAATATTTTTAAAACGCCTATTCAATGACATCAAACAGGACCTCTCAGCCCTACCCCCTAGACGTGAAATGGGCCGTAACTTTGAAATCTGAAGTTGAAATGCTTATTTTGTATTACAGATTCGAATTTTACCTTGAAAGCAGCTTAAAATTTGTTTCACACTTAACCAATAAAATGAATGAAAATAGGGTTTTCATTTAAGATTTTAAAGTTACCGCCTACCTCTTCCTAGGGTGTGAGGGTGAGGGGTCGCGTTTAGTGTCATTGAATGTACTCTTTAAAAATATTAAACACGTTTTCTTATTTTTCTATCAGATGTGTATTTCTTGAGATATTTCATCGCTTCGACACCTTTTTACGGTATCAGGATAAAACTTATTTTTACAATTACCAAATGTTGACCAAAATTTTTCGAATTAATTTTAATTAATAGCTCTCATAAAATAATACTACCTGCAATTTTTTCAGACTTTTTGCCCTACAGGTTTAATTTTTGACTTTTCTAGCTTTTAAAGTTACTAATAAAAATTACTCGAAATAATCTTAACTGAGTGTTTTTAGTAAGTGCTCTTACATCTAATTTTTTCCGATTTTTTAGAGAAATAATTTAAAAATTATAGGCAGACGAAAACTGTCGGCGAAAAATGACCGTTTTATAGCTGAGTACTTTGTAAAAGAAACTGAAAATGGTAAAAGGAACTTCATTTAAAAAGCTCTTTCTGATGATAATCAACACGATGTGGTTATCCGCACTTTCAAATCCGGGAGAGTACATCAAGACATTAAAAAAAATTTTTTTAAAAAAAAAAAAACAAATATTAACTGATACTTGCACTTGTAGCTAAATGTAGCTATTTATGGAGGGCCGAACAATGTAGGTATTTATGGAGGTTGTGACAAACGGATTTGACGAATTCACAAGAGCTTCGAAATGTTTTCTTTGGAACCCCAAAAATAAGTAAGGAGAGAAGTTTAAAAAAAAAAGTATTCAATACTATTACAAATAAATTTTTGTAGATTTAAAATTTATCTACCTATTTAATTAACCACAGTTTTTAAGCCGAAAACCTAGAACAGAAAATAACAAAATTCTATAGCCATCTGGTTTAACATTATTTGCCAGAAATAATGTATAGTATATATGGAATCCGTTTATATAAATTTGTTTCATGTATTTTATTCAACTGAAAGTTCTTTGTCAAAAACTATTCGGTACCATACCGTACATTAAGTAAAATGTATGACGTTTAAATGAAAATATAAACTACTATAAACAAGACTCATATATGTAATTTGAGTAATCTGTCTATCTCACTTATATGGAATAAAAGCAGTCAGTATCTACTGACATACATATACGTACATAGTCTAGTACAAGTATTTACACTGTACAATCTATTTAGAGTTTAAAATTGTGTTCGAATAATGTACCAAACGAAGCAACCAGAGCTTTGGGATTTGGATAATGCAACAAAGTTCAATTTCAGCTCCCATTGCACGTACGTACACACACGTCCACACATACTGGCTGAGTATTTGAGGAGTGCAAAGGAACGAACGCAGTGAAGATGGGAAACAGTTTTCAACTGTATTGAGTCAAGTGGTAATAGAGTAGTTGTCTATAATAGTGGTAGTTCCTATCTGATACAAAATACTTGAGCTTTCATTACTAGTATATAGTAGTATAGCATGCATTGTGTAGGCAGAACACTTCTTATTATATTGGTTGATACACGGTATCTCTCTTATTGCACATACTTGTATATACTGTTACAAAAAAAAATTAATAAAATATGAATTTAAATTTAAAATAGAATAAAAAAAAAATATATCTGAAATAAGAATATATCTAAAAAATAAAAAGGTATGACAAATAAAAATCTTTGAGTTGCTTAGAGCGTGAGTATTTATTGAATCTTTGTTTTCTCAGGGGTGTTTGGTTCGAAAATGATGAAGTTCAGATATTAAAATTCATATATTAACAAGAACAATCAGTTCACAGCCATACTTAAAATTTGTTTAACAATTTTCAATAAATCTTTTTCTTTTAACAATTAACGATACATTGGGTTGCCTTTTTTTCTTTAAATTTTCAAACTACCAATTTTTTTTTAAGGTTACAATTTTGATTTTGTTTGACTCGAAAAGGGTATAAAAAAATTTGCAATCAAATTACAGAACACAGAATTGGGTAACCCGCCTTAAACGTAACAAAAAGAGATTTAGTTAAGAAAAATGAAAAATAAGCAATGCGGGGTTAACCAAGTTTATGTTCGTACAGAATAAATAATTATAAAGGTAGCTCGAATACCAGTTTTGAAAATATAGTAGATGATAAAAATTTTTATAAAAACGTGACAAGTATTTAGTTGCAAATATTAGCTAAATAAAAGCGAAGTATAAAAAAAGTATGCCATTATAAAAAATATAACCGCAAGCCAGAAAATCAGTATTAAATCAATTTTACAATACAAGAAAATCCGTTGTAAAATGGGAAAACAAGGTTTTCTGTTCTAAACTTGTCCATTACGAAAGTAGCACAATGATTCGCTAGGTATAACATGAATAGAATCGGTTCACACTGGTTGGTACAAAGTTAACTCATGGAAGTTTATCACAGAGGAAACTGACGAAAACAAAAATCACTTAACTCACAAGGAATGTTACGGAAGTGTACCCCTTCGATTTTGTTCATTTTAAGATATATTGTAGTACTTGACAAAGCAACAAACATATTTTAATTATACGTGCCCAATCCCATATTTAGGGAGTAAAAGACCCCTTCAAAAATTTCCTGAAAAATCATATTTTGGTATTTTTCCCATATTAGCCCTTAAGGAATTTTGATGAAAAGTGGTCAAATGATTTAGACTGAGGTTTCATTACTATAGAGTTTTTTTTCATTGGGGTCACTTAATTTTTAAGGGGTGAAACGCCCCTAAGAGTGGGTTTTTAAAAAAATTTTTAGAGAAATCATAGCTCATATTTTTTAAAATTCTGTGAAAAGGCTGCAAGCTATTAGTTAATAAATAATACGTGTTACTCACTGTAGTGGCGCGGCGTAACTGGGGGGCTATGGGGGGGGGCTCTGTATGAGAACGAAATTTTTAACAAAAATTAAATATTTTGGGTTTTCCTCTATATTATTTGTTCTTATGTAGATCCCCCCATAGCCCCACAGTTACGCCGCGCCACTACAGTAGGTAAGACGTATTATTTATTAACTAATAATTTGTAGCCTTTTTACAGAATTTTAAAAAATATGAACTATGATTTCCCTAAAAAAATTTTTAAAAACCCACACCTAGGGGTGTTTCACCCCTTAAAAATTAAGTGACCCCAATGAAAAAAATTCTATAGTAATGTAACCTCAGTCTAAATCTTTTGACCACTTTTCATCAAAATTCCTTAAGGGCTAATATGGGAAAAATACCAAAATGTTTTTTCAGGAAATTTTTGAAGGGGTGTTTTACCCCCTAAATATGGGATTGGGCACGTATAATTAAAATATATTTGTTACTTTGTTAAGTGCTACAATATAACTTAAAATGAACAAAATCGCAGGGGTACACTTCCGTAACATTCCTTGTCAGTAAATTGACGAGATCCGATGTTTAATGCTGGACATTTGAACCAATTCCAGGACTTTTGACGGGTGTTCAGGTCAGTTCATGAACGAAACTTTCTTCCAACGAGCCACGTAAACCATTATCGATCATAAGCGATATCCAAATAAAACCGCCACTTGAAGCCCGATTTACAACGATTTCCACAAAACCTCACAATTAATGACTTCCATTTTTACTTGTCGAAAACATGTTTGGAAAATTTTCACACTAGTCAAACATCTGGCAAAAATATCAAAAATGTTCAATTAAGTAATACAAACAACAGAAAAAATTTAATAAAATCACAAAAGGGTTTTAACGCAACCAAAAATTTGTAATAATACACAAGATATATTTACACAAAAAAGATTTACATCATTTTTAGCAACAATAGAATCAATAATGTTCAACAAATTAAATTCTTACCTGGTAAAAACATCCAGAGGCGAGTTAAAATTACAAATGACGAAGAATTAATTTTTTTTTGCCAATGAACCTTATATAGCCTACATATTGACAGACGTCATCGTAACTCGCTCAGTCACTCAATGGAATAAGTGCGCACAGAAAATATACTACATGAAATTAAAAATACAACATTTTGCAATGTATTTACTGAGTGTTCAAAAAATATGAAACCATTGGATGATCAAAAAGTTTTTCGATTCAAAATTTTTTAAACTTTTTATTTTAAAAATTAGAGATGTTATTCTTATTTATTGCAAAAATTGTGGAACATGTAACAATACCCATGACAGATTTTAGTAGAAGGCCCGAGTGGCTGATGTGACAACGTTGCAGTCTAAATGTCTAACCGGCCTATTGATGTCTAAAGGTACAGAAACACTGACAATAACTATTATGTAATTTTTACCATTTCTACTTAGGTAACTTATTAAAAAAATAATGAATTTTTTAATAGCAGTAATTTTTTTAAATTATTCATTACCTATATATTTTATTTTAAAAAAAATAATATAGAATATCTATAAATATTATTCAACATTATATTTCGCCTCTACCTAAATTTGAAAATTAATCGTTTTTGCTTCCATGTTTTCATATTAAGACACCAACATAATTATCACAAATTAAACTTGTTTTTAATTTATATGTTGCAAATTCACAAATATAAGTAATAGCGGCATTATTTATATTTGTTTACAGTATGTCTTATTCATTAGCTATGCCGAAAACGAAAAGATAAATTGTCAACTCATAATCTGATCATTTTTGCATGCACAGAACTGAAATTTAATAATTTTAATTTGGTTAAATAAGCGACCGTACATTCTTTCATAAAAAAAAGTACTTATTCAACAATGAATCCTTATTAAATATTAATAAATAATCTACTAAAAACATTTAACGTCTCAATTTGTAAATAAGCAAGAGCAACATTTTTAGGCTGAAAGTGGGATAAAAGAAAAATACGTTATTTACAACAAAAAACACTTGTTTTATGATGATCATAATGGATTGAAACATTTTTTCAATTTCAAATATTATCGAGTGCTTGCGAAACATTATTACGTATGACAAACTTTTGTTTTCATTTAAACACCCGCAGTATTCATATGTTCACTTATCGTTCAGCTAAACTGAAAATTTAAGCACTCGATTTCTTTGGTTAGTATGACCAAAATCCAAATGTAAATTAAAAATGACAAAGCGATTGAAAAAATTATGCGGATCGGCCAGGAATCGAATCTAGGATTTTCCGGTAATTAGCTAGGTGTCTTCGCCATTAGACCAATATGAAGATTGAAACATCTCAAAATTAATTGAATAAAAGTAGTATTTTTGGAAGAGAATTGCTTAAGAAGACAATTAAAGAAATAATTAAGAAGTCAGTTAAAGAAATTATTAAGAAGACAATTAAAAAATGAATACAAAAAATTTATTTGACGAAGCACAATACGTACATTACAAATGTATTTACAGGACACAATAGGCCGGTGATACAGTGTTGCCAGTTTTGACTACTCCGGCCTGTAAACTACAGACGTCGATGATATTTACTACATACCGAGGCTAATAATTTATAAAAAATAAAATAACTCTTTATTATCATAAATACAAACCTTAAAATTATAGGTTTGCATTTATAAAATTTGTAAATCTAAACACAGAAATTTGTAATGTTTAATAAATAAATTAAAAATATTATGTAATGAAATTATAATTTTTAAGCTTGCTCACTAAGGCTTTTGATAACTTTTATATCTATGGAAACTTTATAGAACTTTTTTATATCTATAAAATTTTTATTTTCAATTACTTTTGTATTCAGTTTAACTTTTTTTCCTACTAATCTTTCATCATAAGACACTAGTTCAACTGACTGGCTTTATGAGCGATTTTTTAATTACTATGTCTATTTGTTTAGTTCAAAAAGTTTTAACTTTTAGTCACAGAAAACGTTAAAACTCTAGTTTCAAGTAAACGGTAATAAAAAGAATTTTTTTTCTTAGCTTAAAAATGAAATAAAAATTATACACTTATGTTAAAAGTTTGATTTTGGACATTACTAGCTCATTGTTTGCGTAAAATTCCAAATTTATTTTAACAGGGATTTGTTAGATAACGTTATATTTGTGACACAGTATTCTGGCATCTTTTGTGGAATATATATTTGGAACTACTATAGCATTATATTTTTGATCGAAGTACCTACGAAGCACTTATTACACATTTCTGCGTGGAGTATACAAGTCACTATACATAAGATTTTCAAAAGGGATTCAAAATAAACTAGGCTCTGTAATATGAGATTTTGAGGTCTTTTGGACCCTAGGAACTCAAAAAGGGTCTGAAGTGAACTACTCAGTTGATATTAAAAATTGTTTCACTGTGTCACAATAAAAAAAAATAAAAATAAAAAATAAAAAATAAAAAATACTAAATGGTCGAAAAAAAAAATTAATTTGATTGTGACATTGGAAATTAAATAAAAAAAAAATGAAAGTCAGGGGCTCCTCGGCTACAAGGGTGCTCGGTTCCTGTACTAAAGTCGATGACCCGTGATTACTGATAATTTTACTTATTTAAATTTTAATTATAAATTTTGATAACTACGGAGGTTCACAAACTGGTGGGGCCCATTTCACCAGGAGGGTATAACGCCGATATGAAATGAAATGTTGTTAGTAAAGGAAAAAATCTAAGTACTTTTACAAATCGGTTTAACCCTGAAAATAAGGTAATATTCTGAAATATATGGCGTGTATGTCGAAAAACAAGTAAGCAATAAGTTTAAATCTAAATTTATTTAAATTTAATTAACTTTGATACCAAGTTAACAAATATTTAACAATTAGCGATATAAATATTGTTTGAAAAGGTTAACAATGTTATAAAATATTCAAGAAAACTAAATTTGAATTAAAAGAAGCAAGTTAACAAACAATTTAGGTAATATATAAAAATTTGATAATTTTAGCAACATATTTAAATATCAAAATGGCGTCAAAATTACCTAATAAATTTAAAAAGGAGAAAAGTTTATATTAACTATAAATAAAATTTTCTTTAATAATAAGATAAGATTATATATGTGTTTTAAATATTAAATATTCATATCGCCCCCTTTTTTTCACAATCGTGATTAATTAACACCAATTGAGGCGGCGATATTTTTAAATTTGAAACACTACAACGTTTCAATGAAGACAGGATATGACTGACATGGAAACGACAGCCATATAAAATCTATTTAAAAAAATATTAAATATATCTATATCTATATATATATATATATATATATATATATATATATATATATATATATATATATATATACATATATATATATATATATATATATATATATATATATATATATATATATATATATATATATATATATATATATAAATTACGAAAATGGTTAACGTGAGGTCAAAATTGTTCGTCGGGGTATTAGACATACAAAAACAGCTTAAAATAAACAACTAGACGGAACTTGGATAGTAAAATCATAGTGATTATGGATCACTGGATAGCAAGCTCATAGCGATTATGGACTACTGGGTAGTAAAGTAGTAGTGATTATGGACTATTGAGTAGCAAAGTAGTGATTAAGGATTACTAAAATCGCAAAATAAATTTTGATCCTTTGTAACGTTTGAGCGGAATGGTCTTCTTCATTGCGTTTTATACTTATATATCAATCCCTTATCAACTATTGATTCCAGCCCCTCCCTATCGAATGGGCGGAAATGGAACAAAAAAATTACTTCCTGCGACATCTCTATTTTATAGTTGTTTAGCGAGCGAATGCACTAATCACTATATGCAACATTTCGTACAGAATTTCGGAATATCTGATTTAAAAGTAATTGAAACCATAATTCAGATATTTTTCACAGGTGAAACCGTGGACCAGAGCTAAAAATATATAGGTAATGTATATGGAGGAATGTACGAAATTTAAAATGTATATGGAGAAAAATATATAAGAAACCAAAATGAAATCAAAATAGACCCTTTAGCGAAGGCAAGATGGGCTGCAAGTAACTAATAATTTGACTCTACTCATCCACTTTATAATACAAACTTTAAATTACATATTTAATAAAAGCAAATTAGTCAAATTTAATTGCCAACATTATAATAGGTATCTTTGTTGTTAGTTCTGTATTATTTACTAAAATTAGCCGTAATTGAACTCAATTTTGTTTAACTCTTTACATACTTAACTGCAGTTTATTCTAGTGCTTTACAAATATGTAAGGATATGAAACACAATCTGGTTAATAAGTATCTACATTGTTGTGTATCGGGTCTCTGTATTTAAATTTTATTTCTTAAATATTTAAGTGTACGTACATTTTATTTGTAATGTAAATGCAATTTAGTAAATGTTTTCAGTTCTATTCATAATAAACACAAAACAATAATATACAAGAAATCCCAACCAATAATAATAAATAAAATAAATATACAAGGCTAGTCAGAATTATGGAAACAATGAAAAATCTCAGCGGCAAAGCATTTTTGGGATAAATGATGGTGACAAAAGTTTCGACAATTTTTACGGTGCATCCGATAGTGACTTTTACTTTGACCACAAGAACCTAGTTTCAGGTCATACCTAGGTCAAAGCCGTTTTTTAAATGGTAACCCCCCTTTCGACTCCGGAAATGGAAAGAGCGGAAAATTCTGCATTCGAATATGACCTCGAAGTCAGTGATCAAAGTCAAATTCAGGTCAAATGCCAAATTTTACTGTAACTTTAATTAAAATTCCTACTGTAATTTTTTTTAGTTTTGACGTTCCGCAGTAGTTGCAGACAGGATGTAAACCTGTGCAGTAAATGTAGCCTGAATGTGCGCACTAGGTGCAGGTAGGATGTTGACATGTGCAGTAAGTGAAGTAGGTAGGAATGAAGTTGAAGGAAGAATAAAAAAATGAATTATTAGTTTCATAGTTAATACATAAAATTGTAACCTTAAAATATATCAGACGAACCAGTTAGCCTATAGAGTCAAATATTTTAAAGTTATATCCCAGTCAACATTCTGACGTCTTAATGAATTCATAAAGAATTCATATTTCTGATTTGGACGTCAGAAAACAAGTTCAGAAAGATATCTTTATGAATTCATAAAGATATCTTATGCGTCGATTTATGAACAGATTATGAAGTCTTAAATATGATGTCTTAAAGAATCCTTTTTTCTGACTTCAGAATTGCGATGTCTTAAACAGCTCATATTTCTGATGTCTGAAAAAAGATATCTAAATTGAGAATTCATTATTAAGAAGTCATATTTCTGACTTCAGAATTACGATGTCTCAAATAGTTCATATTTCTGACGTCTTAAAGAATTCATATTTCTGACTTCAGAATTAGCTCATATTTCTGATGTCTTAAACAGCTCATATTTCTGACGTCTTAAAAAAGATGACTTTAAGAGGACTATACTAAGAATTCGTTGAAAATATTAAGCGTAATTTACGAAATAAAAGAAATATAATTAATTTTATTTATTTACATGACTGTATATGTACAACGTATATTAAATGTATTTAAAAAATTAACATTTAAGATTAAATTTACTCCAGTATTTTATCAGGAATGTCACAATTTGTACACTAGTCACAATAGAAACAGTCAAAAACACTAACTAACCATACTCAATATACCATCAAACCACAAATTATTATCATACCTTCTTAAATTAACACTATCATAAATTTATTTCTTTCATTTTCACTTTAAATAATTTTCTTTAAGCTACCATATTTTATTTTTGTTTAGTATCACCATCACCATCATTTTCATCTTGTGCTAAATTTCTCTCCTATTTTAATCTTCTATTTTTTCGATTTTTGAATAAATATTGAAATGGTTTTCTTTTAGACATTATATTGTTAACGTTGTCAATAAAAATATTAATTTTAATACATTACATTGTTCGTTTGTTTTTTGTTTTTTCCTTACATCCGAAATAAGAAGTCTTAATAATGAAGTCAGAAATAAGAGCTGTTTAAGACATCAGAAATATGAGTTCAAAAAGTAGTCAGAAATAAGAACTGTTTAAGACATCAGAAATATGAGTTCAAAAAGTAATCAAAAATAAGAGCTGTTTAAGACATCCAAAATATGAGTTCATAAAACAATCAGAAATAAGAACTGTTTAAGACATCAGAAATATGAATTCATAAAGTATTCAGAAATAAGAATTGTTTAAGACATCAGAAATATGAATTCATAAAGTAGTCAGAAATAAGAGCTTTTTAAGACATCCAAAATATGAGTTCATAAAAAAATCAGAATTAAGAGCTATTTAAGACATCAGAAATATGAGTACAAAAAGTGGTCAGAAATAAGAACTGTTTAAGACATCAGAAATATGAATTCACAAAAGTAGTCAGAAATAAGAACTTTTCAAGACATCAGAAATATGAATTCATAAAGTATTCAGAAATAAGAACGGTTTAAGACATCATATTTCTGATGTCTTAAATAAGACTTCTTTATGAATTCATTTAGATGTCCTAATATTGTTTAAATTATTTTTGTTAGTGGTTTCTATAGAAAAAATAATAATATATTTATAGGATATTTTTTTAAGACATCAGAAATATGAGCTAATTCTGAAGTCAGAAATATGAATTCTTTAAGACATCATATTTATGAAGTCTTAAACAGTTCCTAAATCGACGCATAAGATATCTTTATGAATTCATAAAGATATCTTTCTGATAATGTTTTCTGACGTTTTAAATATGACTCCTTTAAGACATCTTTAAGAAGTCTTATTTAAGAAGTCCGAAAGATGTCAGAAAAAAGATGTCTATTTGATATCATTAAATGGAATTCATATTTAAGATGTCTTTAAGAACTCTTATTTCTGACTTCTTAAAAAAGATGTCTTAAAGATGTCATATTTACAGTTCAGAAAGATGTCAGAAAAAAGACTTCATAAAGACATCTTTCTGACTTTTGTGCTCACTGGGATATTTTGTGGGGTAACTTTGAACTATTTAATTTTTTTATTATTCCTTCAACTTCATTCCTACCTACTTCACTTATTGTGCACGTCTACATCCTGGCTACACCTATTGCGCAGGCCTATATTTTGGCTACACCTACTGCGCAGGTCTACATACTGTCTGCACCTACTGCGGAACTTCAAAATTTAAAAAATTACAGTATAAATATCAGTTAAAAATTACAGTAAAAATCAGCATTAGGTCTTAATTTGACCTTGATCATTGACTTTAAGGTCATATTCAGATGCAGAATTTTCCGCTCTTTCCATTTCCGAGGTAGAAAAGGGGGTTGTCATTTAATAAAACGGCCTTGACCTCAATATTACCTTGAACCCTGAGATTGAGGTCAAATTCAAGGTCACCATCGAATGCGCCGTAAGAAATGGTGAAACTTTTTATCACCATCATTTATTCAAAAAATGCTTTCCTGCTGAGATTTTTCACTGTTTCCGTACATTTGACTAGCCCTGTAAAAATCAAATTAAGTACTGTGCACTGCAATGTATAGGAAAAAACGTTACGGATAAAGAATCCTAATATTATTTTCTTCAGTAGGTGTGTTGTTTCTGGTTTCCATTTTGTCAAAACAATTGTAAGGCTTTTAAAATAAGGATTGTCACCCGTGATAACTATGTTGGCATCTCACTATAATTATTTTTAACCTCCTCGTTCCAACCGTCGACCATAGTCGACATAAAACAACATTTCGTAGGGAATTTTTATTACCCCTTTAGAGTGGGTTGACAGCACTGACAGGAGTACCACTGTCTTCCTCATGGATAGCAGCACATTACAGAATTTTTTTCAGTTGGATCCACGTTCATTATTGATATTCCACAGCAGTTTGAAAATAGCGCATCGCTACAAAGGGTAGTCCTCAGCGTCTTCGAGCATTTCATGAGTTTGGTTGTCATAGTAACGCCAGAAACTTTTATGTCTACTATAGTCGACATTTGGAAACCGGCTACGTAATAATTAAAAAAATATGTTTATGTAAGTAAGTACATTTCTGAAGATATTTTCAATCTGGTTACAGAAAAAACCAATCGTAGCTATATTGAAAAAAGGGCGCCCGCTAATTTCAAATAATGAGCAATCAAAAAGGTTTTTTGGTGCCTCCATCAATATGTCCGTAATGGGACTTCCAAGACAAGAATGTACTATCATTCCAAAACAAAAGTTTTTTCAATTGAAATCTTGCCCAGAGACCAATTTTTTGCTATCATGAGAAATTTAAAAATTGTTTATGAGAATGAAGTGACTCCAGAGGAAAAGGCTGCTTCCAAATGTTGGAAAGTGAACCCTCTTATAAATGTATAAACCCTCATATGTTCATTATCATTACAATAATTATTATTTTGTAGTTATTAAACATGTTTTCCATTCATCTATTGTGTTTTCTTAGCCAACTATTTCCATAAATTCTTAAGAAATTAACATTGTTTTAGATGTCAATTGAGTAAGCGTAATTCCAAATGTCTACTATGGTCGACATCAAGTATTTTCAGTAAAAAAAAAACAAAAAAAAAACAATGTGGTTTTTTTATTTCTTTTAATAGTAATGAACATAAATTTTACAAAAAATCAAAAATTTGAAAAAAAAATTTTTATTTGGAATTAGGAGGTTAAAGCAGGTACCTTTGGTGCTGTCGTTTGTCCTTGTTGTTATAGAGAAATTATCTGTTGTCTATTTCTGAAAATAATAATTTTTGAAAATATTTCATGCGTTCATAAAACATATACTTACCAAAACATTTATTCGGTTTATAGGTTTTTGGAAAATTTTCCTTTGTATCGAGTCACTAATATATAAGTTTCTCATGTATCGTAATTATTTAGAATTCTACATGTTAGGTTAGGGTTAAGCACCTGAGCCTAGGTATCTAGATTTAAAGCAGGTATTGTAATGGTTACGTGCGCAGAGCGTACATGCGCGAAGCGTAGATAGTAAAATTTGCGCACGAAACGTACATAAATTTAAATTTATGTTTAAATGCGTGCGCCAAGCGTACACATTCCAAATAAATGACTTTGTTCTATCTCGAGATATTTATATTTTTAAAAACAATCAGACGATAGAGATAAATATTTCATAAATTGAAATCTTCCGTAAATTGAATATCAATATTTGTTTCTGGAATTTGAGTAATGCCTAATGCTTGCCCACTGTCTTTACATAACGTATATTTTTCGCTATCATACTTCAGTGTTTTGAATACCAAGTCGTAATCTTTTTCATAAATAGTTGACATCTCTTATTCAAATAGTTTTAGAGATAGGTATATCCATTTTGTCACGAACTCTCTCTTGCGACTGGTGTCAATAGCTTTCTTTATATCAATTTCAACTAAATCTGGCACATAAGGATGTTCTGCTGCACATATCACTTCATTTTCGAAATTGATTTTTACATTTCCTTTACACTTGCTGCTCGTTTGTTCTAGGCATAACCAACCAACATTACTTTTCGTTTTCCTATGGAATCTATGTTGATTACCATTAAATATTAATTCTGGTAGATAGTCCCATTTCTAGGAAATAGTATTTCAACAGTGAAGAATCTATTACATTCAGATAATACACAACGGACTAAGCGAATGTACGAACAAATTAAGTGAACTTAGAAAATACTCAGTTCCAGCTAAGATTCATATACACTAACAAATCAGTGATTTTCTATTAACTAGCTACACTAGCTAACTCTATAGTTGGCTAGAATTTACCAATTAAAATCATTAACTACTAATAATACGGTAACTCATCACATTAATTTCTTAAAAAACTCTGACATGCACAGCTGTAGCCAGCTATCTTTATTTATTTTACATAAACAAGTTACTCCTTAGCAACTGTCACCTAGTGTTTTATATCAATTATTTAATGAGCAATAGTATATTGTACAATAAGCTTTTCCCACGTATTTTACACTATACTTTTTCTGCGACCACATTTTTTTCGTAAAATTTACATTAATATTTATTTAAATAAGTAGTAAAAATTTTTTAAATTTATAACGTCAGTGGCATTGATATAGAAGAATATGGATGGAGCCTATTTCTTAAGAGAGAGACAAGATATGATATAATATGATATGTTAGAATGAATACGTAGATTCCTTTAAATGTGCCACAAAAAATAAAAAACAAAAGAGTAAATAGACACAGAAACACGCGACTTGACGTGCCTAAGATTGACTGCTCCAAAAATTTAAATTTAAATTAGTATTACTAAACGTAATACTCCACAAATATAATATCTGGGTAAATAAATATTGTATTTATCTATAAGTACAACCATTTGTAGTCAAAATTTGTTTATTTTTCCAAATTTTTCATTTAAAAAACAGGTTTATATAATAAACGGAAAAATACCAACTTTGGCATTACACAAAGTAAAGGAAGTACCGAAAAAAGAATTACTCTACGTAAATAAGGGAACATTTCCACTGCGCGCTATGCGATGCGAGGCTTTGCTATGCGATGCTAGGCTATGTTGTTAACTTTTGCTATGTTTCAAGATGTGTTCACACTGCTTGCTCAATCTAGCATTGTATAGCGAGGGATCATGAGGATTAGGGATTTGAATGTGTACATTGCACGCTATGAATAGCGATGCGATGCTATGCTAGTAGCAGCTTTTATACGCAACAATTCAAGCATGTTTGATTTTATCGCCTGAACTCGCCAGTATTGTGCTATTCGGTCATCAGTGATGGGTGTGGAAAAACTTATTGAAGCCTTTCGATGTCGTTCGTCATTATGGGATCAACGGTTGAAAATACTCATGTCGAAAATACTGAGGAACTCTTCGAAACTCCTTAAATAGGTGATGAAATTCCCCACATTTAGATTTGCCGTAGTTAATTTTGTTGACCCAAATTTTTCTTTTTAATTTGTTTTTTAAAAACATATATCTTAACGCAGGGTTTTCCATAAAAACACACTTTCATGGTGGCCACAGATTCTTAAAGATCAAATTCCCTGACATTTCCAGGTTTTTCAGAAATTTTATTAAAAAATTCCCTGACTATTTTGTGAAAAATGTCAACCGTACGTTATCCTAAAAATCTAAAAAAAAAAACTTTTTAACACTTTCTCTTAAAATAAAACAAATGAAGAGCAAAAAAAAACTGAAATCCGCTCCAATTTTTAAATCTAATTTCAAAACAAGTGAAAAATATGGATTGAGGTTTTATCCCTATAGAAATCAATTTTTTCCAGTCTTATGGTAAAATTCCCTGACTTTTCCAGAAAGTTTAGAATTTCCTGACATTTCCAGGTTTTTCAGGTTTTCCAGTAATGTAGCCATCATGACTGTAATTTTCATTAGGGGTGGGCGATATACATCAATGTTTCGACTATCCGTGTTTTTTTGAAGAAACATCAATGTTTTTGCTTGATTTTTTTTAAGTCGAAACATCGATGGTCGATGGGATTTACTGAACCATCGACATCGTCGAGCCTAAAGTAAATTAAATTTTTGTATCAACAACTCTTGGTAATTTATCTATAATTTTTTTTTTTGCGTACCGTTATATTTTTAATCGACATTAAATAATTAATTTAAATTTATTATTGATAATTGAAAATCAAAATTGAAAATTTTGAATTATCGCTATTGCATATCTATTTTAAATATAACTTTGTAACTTTTTCAAATTTTCGCACTCGTTTTCAACATCGATGTTAACTATCGATGTTTCGATATTTTTATAAGAACATTGATGGTTCGGTGGCGAAAAATTAAAAAAATCGATATTCGATGTCGATGTTTTTTACCGACATCGCTCATCCCTAGTTCTCATGATCACTCGCTATGAAATACAATGCTAGATTGAGCAAGCAGTGTGAACATATTTTGAAACATACCCAAATACACAACTTATAACCGAGGTTAGATCCTAACTTTTGCCGATAATAATAAATTAGTTTAAAATTGGTTAGAAAATTCCTTGTAGGTATTGAAGGGTTAATCACAAGTTAGACTTAAACTTTACAATAAATTAGTTAACTTCTATCGTTTTTTTAACGTTGATTTAAAACTATAATGTAACCAGCATACAAAAGTTTCTTAACACCGTTTTAAAAACTGATTCACAACATTTGGTTATTTTTTAGTTGAAGAGGAACTTGTAACTTCGTAACCTATTCCAAACTTAAAGGTATAATACAACCATTTTATAGCTTATTTTAAATTAAAGGTTACGATATAGCAACTTTATAATTTATTTTTAGCTAAAGTTTATATATAACTGTTTTGTAATTCATATTAAACTAATAATTACAATATAACCGTTATAAACTAAAAGTTATATTACAATCATTTTGTACCTTATTTTAAATTAAGTTATAATATAGAAATTTTGTAACTTGTTTTCAGCTAAAGTTTATGTCCAACCGTTTTCTAATTTACATGAAACTGATTATAATATAGCCATTATAAACTAAGAGTCATACTGGAATCAACCGCCTTATATCTTATTTTAAATTGTTATAACAAATTTTAGATTTTATTTTTTTGCTATCGAAATTTAACAATAAGGATTTCTTTGTTTATGTACATAAAAAGTACGAATAATTTTTGTAAATTGTTTGTATCATTAATCTTAGATTAACTTACAAAATTTATGTAGGTGTCATAATTATACAGAATAAAATTGATAGTTTGAAATTTTACCTACATTGAACCATTATTCAACGTATTTTAAACTTCTGGTTATAATATAACCATTTTGCAACATATCTTAAACTTCTGGTTACAATATAACCATTTTACGACATATTTTAATTTATCGGTTATAATATAATCATTTTACAACAATGGTTCGAATATAACCATTTTATAATTAATTCTAAACCATAAGTTGTGCTGAAACACACGCGTCCATATATTTAGCGTCAGTTTCATTATAACTGTTATATATAAGTGATTGGTTTTATTGCAAGCAATTTCCACATATAAATATATTACCTATAAAAAATGAACTCGTTGTTTAAAAATAAAATTATTATCCGTAAAACGTTTAAAAGAAAAGTGAAATCAGTAGGTATTAAATAATAATGTGAAAAGCAGTGAAATCGTTCAAAATAATACTCATAATAATATTTTCCAAAATGAAAATAGTGATGCCATGTTTGTGGATAATGTTTTGTTAAATTCAGAAAATACTTTTGAATGTTTTGTTAGTGAAAATTATGAAGCGGTTGCAAGTATTTCATCTGGAGAGTTGAAAAATGAGGATAAACCATTTAAAGATGAAAATAGGGATTGGTCCTTAAAACTACAACGTTAAATGCTTTTCAGCAAAATTATATTAATTATAAGTAAATGTTAAATTAACGTAGAACTTTTCTATTTAAAAACGCAGATAACATTTAGCAAAAATTTTTATACTTTTTTATATAGTTATACTTTTTTTCTACAGTTACATTTTTGTTTTCAAAAAATATTATTTTAAAATTAAATACTATGGCCCTATGGGTACTACATAAAAATTACACCTATATAAAAATTAAGCATACTCTACTCCTAACAATTTTTTTACATGTTAAAATTTATATGTTCTTATTTCTCTGAAATAAAATGTAGAAGTTTTAAAATCAGTATAAATTATAACTAAACTGTTATTAAATTATTTATTGCATATATCTGCTTTGAAATTTCAAGTAAACAAATTGCTAAAAATAAAGGATTCCAGATATTATTACATTAAATGTAATTATTACATATTAAATTTTTAAAATTTTTTTTTATATTAATTTTTAAAAATTAATAAATAATTAATTAAATGTTCCTATCTCTATTAAAAAATATCTTTAATTTTTCAATTCGTTATAATACAACTGTTTTCCATTGTTTATAATAAAACATATTAATTTGATTTGTTGAACGATTAATTTGAGCAATTTTTGTTTTCAGTTTAAAGTAATTTATAATATTCTTTAAGTACCGTTAAAAAATATAATGATTTAGTGGACAATTAAGAATTCGAAAAATTAACTGATAAAATAGTCGAACAGCATTCTTAAGGAGTGGATTATTGATTCAAATTGCTATATTGAAAATAATTAATTAATTGTTTATGTTTTTATATAGAAATCACAAGTATAAGAAAAATATACTAAATATATTTTTTAAAAGCAATGGCAATTTTCAATTACATTAAAACCGTTACTGTTTATTTACAAAATGACGTCATTCATAATAAGCACGTTAAGATTCATAATATGTTGATCAGTATTTTGAGAAATGCTCCTTCCTTTACAATATTATAGACCTTTCCTTCTTCCATGGTCAGTGATAGGATGTCAAAATTTTTGCCAAAGCATACTTTGGAACTATGGAAACAATAATAAATAATCAACTTACATATGTATATTTTTAGAATTAGAGTAGGAACTTAACCCTAATTTTTAACAAAAAGCGACCACGAGCGTTCTAGTAGCTGATTTTTCTTTAAATCACCAGCGGAGTGGCCGAGCATGCTTGTGCACTAGGGCTTACCGACTGGTAGGTCAGCGGTTCGAATCCCGCGGCCGGCTATGCTTGTGAAGGTTTTCTGCAGTTTCCCTTCACAATTCCAAATGAATATCGGCATAGTTCCTTAAGAAAACGGCTGCAGACGCATACCTACCAAATCCTAGCCCTCACACCACTTTCCTTGTCCTCCACCCACAGTAGAATGGCTAGGCCGGTTCTGCGGCACCGTAAAACTAACCAACTTGAACCCTTTTGCCAATGGTTGAAATCGTGTGACTTTACGGTACTATACATTCCGAACTGATGAGTCATCAAACTGTATCGATGTGCAAAAGTTGACCTTTGACCCGGCACGTACCAGGTACATGTATTTAAAATTTGTTGTTGACATTTGACCCCACACGCGCTCATACTGTAAGCCTTTAAATTCGTAAGAGATGAGTCACTACCCGCAATCAAATTAATTCATGTTAACCCATTATGTGCCATCACAATTTACTTATCACAATTTGGTTTAGTGTTAACCCATTATGCGCCGGCACTAATGTAATTTTTGAATGTGAACCTAACGCATGCGCAGACTGAATTTAAGTACACGACGCATGCGCAGAGTGAATTTTAGGTTACAATTTGATAGATGGGGCACACTACCGCATCAAAAATGTGGAGTTACCCTAATTCGGGGGTGGCCCCAAACTTTTGACACCGTACTGTACTTAAATTTTTGGTACACTACCGTGTCAAAAGTGTGGACCCCCCTGGCCAAAAAGGTATCCGATCACTTTTTGAAGCGTACTGTACGTGCAAACCTTGACCCCAACACGCGCTTGCCTTAATTACGTCATCTTAAACGAACTATTACGTTAAAAAATGTGGGGAATACCCTAACATAAAGGGGTGACCCCAAACTTTTGACGCCGTACTGTACTTAAATTTTTGGTACACTGCCGTGTCAAAAGTGCGGCCCCCCCTGGCCAAAAAAGGTGTCCGATCACTTTTTGAAGCGCACTGTACGTGCAAACCTTGACCCCAACACGCGCTTGCCTTAATTGCGTCATTTTAAACGAAAGGTACATTACCAAGTCAAAAATGTGGGGAATACCATAACCCACGGGGTGGCCGCTAAATTTTGTGGGGGCACTGTACCAAGCGCTAGATTTTAAAACCAGACTCCGGGGTCCAGATTTCTGACCGCTACTGTACTGCCGGAAATCGAGTGTTAACTGTACCTTATGGGAATTTTTGGTATATTTAACCTTGGAAAATTCCAGGAATTTTTATCAGTTTTAAAATAAACAAACAACTAATAATTAAATGTTTATTTTAGCTGAATTATGATCATATGACTCATATATGGAGTTTTTTTGGTATAAGAAAGATGACGTCATGGAATATTAATGAGTTAAAAAATTGTTTAGTAAAAAATATCACCCATTGTAGGCCTCAAGCAAGAAATTATTTTTATCAGTTTTAATACTTTAACATTTAACCTACAGTGACCAATTTTTTAGTTAACTAACAAAAATTCTTGAAATTTTAACAAGTTACAAAAAATATTACTTCTTATGGTGCACAACACTTTTGAATTTGACTGTAGCACAAAACTGTTTCTATATCAAACGAAAATTATCTGAAATAATTCAGTATGTACATATGTATAGACTCTATATATTAAAAATATTTTATGTATACACTCTGTATATTGAGAATAAGAAAGAAAATTTGTATATAATTTTAATTTTTATGAATGCTAGTAAACGAATTGTATAGCCATTTATGAATAAGTATTAAATCTAATTATAAAATAATTTATAAATATTGCAAAAAATTTGTTTAATCAGCAAAATCAATGTATATCATTTTAATACTGATACATATTTATATTAGGGTATAATAGTATTGTATTTAACATTTTTAAACAGAATAAAAGTTCAATTTTTGGTTTTAAATTACTATAAACACGTCGCTTAATATAAAAATGATAACAGCATTGAGTTTTACTAAATTTTTAAGTCTGTAAAATCAAAATTTTTATAGACTAGAACATTTTGAATTTGATACTTTATCAATCATTAACATATATATAATATCATGTATATATAACTGGTGTATATTTAGTATTTTTAATAAATATTTTAGTATACAGGGTGTATCATGAAATATGCTTTTCAATTAGAATAATAAATTTCATAAGATTTTTGTTAATACTCTTATTGGTTAACGAAAGAAACTTTTTGCTGTAAAAAAATAGGGGAATTCCGGGTAATAATTAAATAAAACGCACATATTTTTCTTTTTTTTAAAATTTTATTTATAGAATATGTATACAAAAAATTAAATTGCTTAAATGTATATATTACTAAAAATCTATTTATTTTTCATATAAAATTTTTTTAAAAGAATACAGTTTTCTAATGAGCAAATTTTATCTGAATGGATCATACAGCGTCTTGAATAATATTCATCTCGCAGATTGGAAATCTTCGATACATCAAATATTTCCTCCAAATTCAAAATCCACGACCGGTGTTCGGTGTCATCAAACAAATTTGAAATCCATTTCTTCTTTTCACCGCCCTTGAAACTTCTTTAATATAGGTTTCAATATGGAATGAAGTTTTTTGTACGGAATAAATCCATATGACCAAGGTATCCCATGCCAATTTCGGCAAAGCTAACGTGCAGCAACCCGTTCATATTTCTTCGGCAACTCGTTGAAATCAAACGGTGCATCGAATATAAGATGTAATATTTCATCCGAATTTTCCGCAACGATACCAACTTCTTTAAAATAAAAAAGCTCCTTGATAGCCTTGTATATCAAGAAACGCTATTTTTTATCGCCGCTGTAGAACTGAATTTACTCACACAATCCACAACTTTATATAAAATAATTAAAATTGGTGAGGATAGTTAATTTGTGGGATGTATCCGAAAATGGATACTAATAGCTATTACTAGTTGACCATCAAATTACAAACTGTTAATAATATTTAGCACATTACTGAGTACCATGTTCTTTTGACTTTAAGACCTAGTGATTTAAGGAATGCTAAATTTTCGGGTGAAATGTGTTGTCGCTTAAAAGTTTTACGTTTAATGATCTTAGGTTTCGAAAGTCCTTTGCTAGGTTGTCTAGTGGTGGACTGCTCTGAATTGTAAATTATCATGGTTCGAAATGCAATTGTTATACCACGAAATTGTTTTTTCAGCGAAAGAGATGTTAACTCTTTGACAACCACCGGTAAATTGACAATATTTTGTGTAAGTTTAACTATTTTATACCCTTTAACCATGATAATGTGTATGAGCCCTTTAACCATGATAAGCTGTATGAGCTCTTTAACTATGATAAGGTGTATGAGTCACTCCGGGGGCAAAATAAGTCACCCCGGGAGCAAAATGAGTCACTCCGGGAGCTAAATGAGTCACTCCGGGAGCTAAATGAGTCACTCCGGGAGCAAAATGAGTCACTCCGGGAGCAAAATGAGTCACTCCGGGAGCAAAATGAGTCACTCCGGGAGCTAAATGAGTCACTCCGGGAGCAAAATGAGTCACCCCGGGAGCAAAATGAGTCACTCCGGGAGCTAAATGAGTCACCCCGGGAGCAAAATGAGTCACCTCGGGAGCAAAATGAGTCACTCCGGGAGCTAAATGAGTCACTCCGGGAGCAAAATGAGTCACTCCGGGGTAAAATGAGTAACTCCGGGAGCAAAATGAGTCACTCCGAGAGCAAAATGAGTCACTCCGGGAGCAAAATAAGTAACTCCGGGAGCACATTGAGTAACTCCGGGAGCAAAATGAGTCACTCCGGGAGCAAAATGAGTAACTCCGGGAGCAAAATGAGTCACTCCGGGAGCAAAATGAGTCACTCCGGGAGCAAAATGAGTCACTCCGGGAGCAAAATGAGACACTCCGGGAGCATGTGAGTCACTCGTTGGAGTCAAATGAGTCGCTCGGTGAAGCAAATGAGCTAAGTATATATATGAAATTGTCTGAACCGGAATCAATGGACTGGGATAAAATAGATGTTTCAATTGGTGTATTTTTCGAACGTGAACCAATTCTGCTGAACGAACTGACTTTGGAAACATTTCTTTAAATCTACAAGTGAATCAGTTTGAATGTGCTGAAAAGTTATGGTGCGAAAATCATACAACGCGCCTGGATTTGGTTACCAGCCGATTATCAAGCCATGTTTCAAGAATGTGAACCATGTTTTGAATATTATAATCGACCCTGGCAACAAGATCATATTGATGGACCACCTGGTTTGAAAATTCGCTGTGAAATGTGCAAGAATGGCGTGAAAATGGAGGAAAACTTTCAACCGCCCGTTGGTGAACCATTGACATCTGCAACACGGATTTCACACGTTGAAGACATATTTCTGACTCATCCTTATTTGTATACAAAAGTCAGAAATTTCGATATGTTATTATACTTAACAAAACAACTATTGAAATATGATATTTGGGTGCAACATCTGTATGCATATATGATACCCGAATATGCACAACGAATTTGTCAAGTATGGGATCAGTTACCTGAAAACATGAAACAGTTACGTTCGGGTGTTATTGAATATATAAACAAATCATACAATTTTTAATATTTATTTATTGTAAAAAATATTTCATATACATTTGTTGTAAAAAATATTACATATACATTTATTGTGAAAATATTTTGTATTCATACTTATATTTTAAAAATAAAGAACAATAATTATTTACATATATGTGTTATTTATTTGAAAAAAAAAACCTTTTTATCTTACAGGGTTAAAAAATATAAAAATAAAATATACACTTCAATGAGGGATAACTGCTGCTTCTTATACGGTGGTGTTCTTCAAAATTCAGTAAATTCTTAGTGTGGATAATCAATTAATCATCATCATCATCATCATCATAATCGCTAGCATCTTCTTTATCAGTTTCATCCAGATAATCACCTAGTGGTTCAATAACATCAGCCTTTTGAAGTTCGCGAAGTATAGAGAATATTTCTCGACCAACAGTAGTTTCTTTTAAAGCATTTAACTCTTTGATTAAATCTTCTCGATCGTAAACGTTAAACAACAACATATTTTTATTTTCCTCTAAACTTCGAATAATATTGAGTATTTTTTCACCAGTCTCTGAAGTCTCGTATAAACGTTGTAATTCATCTATTAAAGTATTAGGATTATGCCAGTATTTTATTTTTTTCGATTGTATGTTAACATTTCTACACTCTCTCAAGTTGTCTTGCTTAAAATGCTTAGCTAAGGCCCCGTTTTCGACATTTTCATTTGAAGCTATATGACGTTTTAAGCTTATTGGTTTAACCTGATTGACAATTTTCGCTTCATTTTCCGAGTCAACGTTTCGAACCTCTTTTAACATTATAATATCTAAAGCAGTTCCTAAAAGTTTAGTTAGTTGTGAAGAGGAGGTTGTTTCATTGCAATTGTTATTAATTGCTGTTAAGTGATTTACTTGCTTACTTTCATTAGACCAACTATCTTTCTCGTTTTCAGATTGATGACGGTTTTCTCCTCTTTTCAAAGAGTTAAATTTGGTTTGAATGGCTTCAGTTGCAGCATCTATCCTTTTTTGGTCAAACGGATTCAAGATTGCTTCAGAGTAATCAATATCATGCTGTAGTTGAGATGTATTTTCATCATCATTATCATCAAATCTAGATATAGAGATATCAGCAGGTGTTTTATTATTATTAGCATCATATGATATGAATTTGCTTGGTGAGTTATCATTCTTTCCAATCGTACCATCATTAATATTGCTTAACGAATTATGTTGAGCATTTAAGTGTCTAGAAAGATTAGACTTTCGCGTAAATGCTTTACCACAAAAATCACAATTATACATCGTTCAGCGGGAGGTCTGAAGCGTTCGCTAGTAAATGAATAACTGTTCAAAGATTTATTGCTTCTCTACTTATATATACTTAGCTCATTTGCTTCACCGAGCGACTCATTTGACTCCAACGAGTGACTCACATGCTCCCGGAGTGTCTCATTTTGCTCCCGGAGTGACTCATTTTGCTCCCGGAGTGACTCATTTTGCTCCCGGAGTGACTCATTTTGCTCCCGGAGTTACTCATTTTGCTCCCGGAGTGACTCATTTTGCTCCCGGAGTTACTCAATGTGCTCCCGGAGTTACTTATTTTGCTCCCGGAGTGACTCATTTTGCTCTCGGAGTGACTCATTTTGCTCCCGGAGTTACTCATTTTACCCCGGAGTGACTCATTTTGCTCCCGGAGTGACTCATTTAGCTCCCGGAGTGACTCATTTTGCTCCCGAGGTGACTCATTTTGCTCCCGGGGTGACTCATTTAGCTCCCGGAGTGACTCATTTTGCTCCCGGGGTGACTCATTTTGCTCCCGGAGTGACTCATTTAGCTCCCGGAGTGACTCATTTTGCTCCCGGAGTGACTCATTTTGCTCCCGGAGTGACTCATTTTGCTCCCGGAGTGACTCATTTTGCTCCCGGAGTGACTCATTTAGCTCCCGGAGTGACTCATTTAGCTCCCGGAGTGACTCATTTTGCTCCCGGGGTGACTTATTTTGCTCTCGGAGTGACTCATTTTGCTCCCGGAGTTACTCATTTTACCCCGGAGTGACTCATTTTGCTCCCGGAGTGACTCATTTAGCTCCCGGAGTGACTCATTTTGCTCCCGAGGTGACTCATTTTGCTCCCGGGGTGACTCATTTAGCTCCCGGAGTGACTCATTTTGCTCCCGGGGTGACTCATTTTGCTCCCGGAGTGACTCATTTAGCTCCCGGAGTGACTCATTTTGCTCCCGGAGTGACTCATTTTGCTCCCGGAGTGACTCATTTTGCTCCCGGAGTGACTCATTTAGCTCCCGGAGTGACTCATTTAGCTCCCGGAGTGACTCATTTTGCTCCCGGGGTGACTTATTTTGCCCCCGGAGTGACTCATACACCTTATCATAGTTAAAGAGCTCATACAGCTTATCATGGTTAAAGGGCTCATACACATTATCATGGTTAAAGGGTATAAAATAGTTAAACTTACACAAAATATTGTCAATTTACCGGTGGTTGTCAAAGAGTTAACATCTCTTTCGCTGAAAAAACAATTTCGTGGTATAACAATTGTATTTCGAACCATGATAATTTACAATTCAGAGCAGTCCACCACTAGACAACCTAGCAAAGGACTTTCGAAACCTAAGATCATTAAACGTAAAACTTTTAAGCGACAACACATTTCACCCGAAAATTTAGCATTCCTTAAATCACTAGGTCTTAAAGTGAAAAGAACATGGTACTCAGTAATGTGCTAAATATTATTAACAGTTTGTAATTTGATGGTCAACTAGCAATAGCTATTAGTATCCATTTTCGGATACATCCCATAAATTAACTAACTATCCTCACCAATTTTAATTATTTTATATAAAGTTGTGGATTGTGTGAGTAAATTCAGTTCTACGGCGGCGATAAAAAATGGCGTTTCTTGATATACAAGGTTATCAAGGAGCTAACAGCCAATTTTATTTTAAAGAAGTTGGTATCGTTGCGGAAAATTCGGATGAAATATTACATCTTATATTCGATGCACCGTTTGATTTCAACGAGTTGCCGAAGAAATATGAACGGGTTGCTGCACGTTGGCTTTGCCGAAATTGGCATGGGATACCTTGGTCGTATGGATTTATTCCGTACAAAAAAAACTTCATACCATATTGAAACCTATATTAAAGAAGTTTGATGTCATATACGTCAAGGGCAGTGAAAAAGGAAATGGAATTCAAATTTGTTTGATGACACCGAACACCGGTCGTGGATTTTGAATTTGGAGGAAATATTTGATGTATCGAAGATTTCCAATCTGCGAGATGAATATTATTCAAGACGTTGTATGCTTCATTCATACAAAATTTGTTCATTAGAAAATTGTATTCTTTTAAAAAATTTTTATATGAAAAATAAATAGATTTTAAGTAATATATAGATTTAAGCAATTTAATTTTTTGTATACATATTCTATAAATAAAATTTAGAAAAAAAATATGTGCGTTTTATTTAATTATTACCCTGAATTCCCCTATTTTTTACAGGAAGAAGTTACTTTCGTTAATCTATAAAAGTATTGACAAAAAATCTTATGAAATTTTTTTATTCTAATTGAAAAGCATATTATTTCATGATACACCCTGTATAAGAATACACTCATGCATACATGCATTTATACCTGCACCCATGTATACATGCATTTGTATATTATAATTATATTATGTATGTGTGATGTAAGTTTTAAGTTAATTTTTTACCCCAAAACTACTAATTTATAAAAAAATTTAGCAAATCTTAATGCTGTTATAATTTTTATATTAAACAACATAGTTAAATTATAGTATACATATTAAGAAATAATCCAAGTATTTATTGTACAGTAATATATACGAATTTATTTGCAAACATATTACTTTTTTGCTAATTAAGCAAATATTTTTCCAATGTTGATAAAAGTGATAAATTATTTTAGTTAGATTTTGTTGACATAAAGACTACAATCATTTACTAGTATGTATTTATAAAATTAAAATTAAATAGCGATATACAGAGTGTATACATAACATATTCTTAATATACAACCGGTCAGAAATCTGGAGTCTGGACCCTGGAGTCTGAAATCTGGAGTCTGAAGTCATGATTGCGGCTAGCGCATGGTACAGTGCCCCCACAAAATTTAGCGGCCACGCCTTGGGTTAGGGTATTCCCCACATTTTTGACTTGGTAGTGTACCTTTCGTTTAAAATGACGCAATTAAGGCAAGCGCGTGTTGGGGTCAAGGTTTGCACGTACACAAAATAAGTACAGTACGCTTCAAAAAATGATCGGATACCTTTTTGGCCAGGGGGGTCCACATTTTTGACACGGTAGTGTACCAAAAATTTAAGTACAGTACGGTGTCAAAAGTTTGGGGCCACCCCCGAATTAGGGTAACCCCACATTTTTGACGCGGTAGTGTACCCCATCTATCAAATTGTAACCTAAAATTCACTCTGCGCATGCGTCGTGTACTTAAATTCAGTCTGCGCATGCGTTAGGTTTGCATTCAAAAATTACATTAGTGCCGGCGCATAATGGGTTAACACATAACCAAATTGTCATAAGTAAATTGTGATGACGCATAATGGGTTAACGTAAATTAATTTGGTTGCGGGTAATGAGTCATCTCTTACGAATTTCAAGGCTAACAGTATGAGCGCGTGTGGGGTCAAATGTCAACAACAAATTTTAAATACATGTACTTGGTACGTGCCGGGTCAAAGGTCAAGGTTTGCACATCGATACAGTTTGATGACTCATCAGTTCGGAATGTGTAGTACCGTAAAATGGGTGCAATAGACCCATAAGACACACGCTTTCAAACATCGTCAAAGGGGTTCAAGTTACTCCGTTTTGCGGTGGCCCAGAACTGTCCTAGCTATTCTACTACCCACATCATAAACATATAATGTAACGACTATAATAATGTGCAACGAATAAATAAAGTAAACAAATAATGATGTAGGTGGCGTCTGTTATAGACTAAATCGTCTCAAAAGCGGACGTTAAACACATTATTGTTATTATTATTATTATTATTATTATTTTTCTTTTAATTGATTCAAAATTTAAAAAGGAATAAAAAATTCTAATACTATTTTTTTATCAAATGCCGGCGTCACTGTGAAAAGTTGAAATTAATGAAAATAATAGGTAAGATACATGTATAAATTTTGTATTAGTAGTATTCTATAAACACAATTGATATTTAGCGAGAGAAAAAACTATTGACAAATATGATATTTTAGAATGAATACGTAGACTAAAATCAAATATTTATAAGAATACTTGTCAAACTATTTATTTTTATAAACTTTTAGCATTGAAGCCGTGATTTAATCAAAATTTTATTTTAAATCTGCATCGATTAAATAAAACAGTCACTAGAACGCTCGTGGTCACTTTTCCAATTTCTAAGCATTTTTTTTTATTAACGTATTAAGCCGTGGAATATTATTTCGTACGCTATTCCCGCACGATGTGGGAAATTGTTAATTGTTACATATAGTTAGCCGTACGCAAAATGTTACTTTTAATAGTAGGAGTAGAAAAAATTATTGAATTAACAATATGAAAAAATTTCAGACGATACTTGGCGTTATTTATTTGGAATGTGTACTCTTTGGAATGTTTACTCTATTTATTTTGAATGTGCCGCACACCTTTAAATAAGTGTAGGCTTCGCCGAAAATTTTGAGATGTAGGATACACGCACGCCACCATTATAATTAAAAAAAGCTTTGTACAATATTATATTTTGTAGATATTGTATTTTTGTAGATTGCTATGAGTGAATGTAGTGATTTCAGCCAGTTGAAAATATGTATAGTGATTTCAGCAAGTTCAGTTTAAAAAAAAAATATAGAATAGCATTTAAAAATTCTACAGAAAAATTTTCATGATTGTGCAACACCCTTAAGTCATTAAAGAAAATACGTAAACATATTTTATTTATTTTTTTTTAAGTATAAAAGATCCTTTATAAAATTTAAAATACCCCTGTCGCAGCATCTGCATAACATAGCGAATTTCCAAATCTTGGGCACTGGCGGATCTCATCTAAGACCTGTACCTATTTAAAATTGTTTAGCTTTCTAAGAGTAAAAGAATTTTTAAAATCGGTTGGGTAATTAGTTTTGGTATTTTTGGGGACCCAAGAACCCGAACGAATTTTGTGCAGCATAGTTGTACCCATCTAAAATAATTTAATTCTCTAGCAGTGAGAAATTTTTTAGCATCGGTTCGATAGCTTATTACTGGCGTTTTCGGATCTGCAAGATCCCGGTGGACCTCATTAAAAAATCAGCTCGACCGTATATTCTAGGCGGACTTTATGTATATATATATATATATATATATATATATATATATATATATATATATATATATATATATATATATTCAAAACCCGTTGTGTAGCATTCTACGCCGCATTTGCATCCGCAGGACAGTTGTGGATCTCAGATAACACAACCTGTACCTATCTAAAATAGTTTACCTTGGTAATAGTAAAAAGGTTTCAAAATCGGTCAGTTATTTTATTTTTGACACTTTTAGGTCCTACTGACACTTCAGACCTTACATAACGTAATCTATATGTATCTGAAATAGCTTAGCTCCCCAACAGTGAAAAAATTTTCAAAATCGGTCGGCTAGTTTATTTTTGACGCTTTTGGATCCGATGGACCCTGGCAGACTTTACATAACGTAATCTATATTTATCTAAAATAGTTTAGCTCTGTAAGAGTGAAAAAATTTTCAAAATCGGTCGGTTAGTTTATTTTTGACACTTTTGGACCCATGGACCCTGGCAGACCTTACATAACGTAATCTATATTTATCTAAAATAGTTTAGCTCTGTAACAGTGAAAAAATTTTCAAAATCGGTCGGTTAGTTTATTTTTGACACTTTTGGATCCCATGGACCCTGGCAGACCTTACATAACGTAATCTATATTTATCTAAAATAGTTTAGCTCTGTAACAGTGAAAAAATTTTCAAAATCGGTCAGTTAGTTTATTTTTGACACTTTTGGGTTCTATGGACCTTGGTGGACCTTACATAACGTAATTTATATTTATCTAAAATAGTTTAGCTCTGTAACAGTGAAAAAATTTTCAAAATCGGTCAGTTAGTTTATTTTTGACACTTCTGGATCCTATGGACTCTGGCAGACCTTACATAACGGAATCTATATTTATCTAAAACAGTTTAGCTCTGTAACAGTGAAAAAATTTTCAAAATCGATCAGGCAGTTTATTTTTGACACTTTTGGGTCCTATGGACCGAGGCGGACCTTACATAACGTAATCGATATTTATCTAAAATAGTTTAGCTCTGTAACAGTGAAAAAATTTTCAAAATCGGTCAGTTAGTTTATTTTTGACACTTTTGGGTCCTGTGGACCCTGGCGGACCTTACATAATGTATTCTAGATCTATCTAAAATAGTTTAGCTCTGTAACAGTGAAGAAATTTTTAAAATTGGTCGTTTAGTTTATTTTTTACAATTATGGGATCAGTAAATCCTGGCGAAACTCATACAAGTCTAGTACTCTAACAGTAAGAAAAGGGTTCTAAGGATCTCATATAACTTATGGCAGTCCGTAAGCTTCTTGCGGACATCATTTAATTAATTAATTCAAATACTTTAACTTACTAACTGTGAAAAAATTTTTAAAATCGATTGGTTAATTAATTTCTGGCCTTTTTAGGTCCCGAAAACCTTGACCTCACATAAAATACCTTAAATCCATTTGAAATGGTTTAATTTTTTAACATTATTAATTATTAGTGGAAAAATTTTCAAAATCGATTCAAAATATTTTTCCGTACATACATACATATGTACATTGTACATATTTTGTTTTGTTTCATATTTAATAATATTTATATCATAACATAATCTTCAATTTCTTGTTTACTTAAAAATTCAATAAAAAAAAAAAAAAATTCTTCATTACATTAGCTTAGAAAATCTGTTTAATTTACATTTTTTAACATGGGATAGAACCATGCTAATTATAATGCAATAAATGAGAAACAAAACTCTATACATGTATGTGTGTTATATCACATATATGTGAATAGTTTTCACTTGTTCTCACAAAATTCTTTAATAAAAAAGTGGAATATTTTTATACTTCATAAAGAACTGAGATATAAATATAAATTACTTATTAGACTAACAAAGAAAGAATAAAAGTGAAAATTTACATTTTCTCGAAAAATACTTAAAATAGAAAGAAAATTATAAGAATATTTTCTTCATAATTTTTTTTTTCCTTTTCAACGATGTAAAAATTGAACTGCCTTATGATAGGATCGAATGATAAAAAATGGCCAGAAAACCTACTTCTGGGCATCCGACGTGTCTGGCTAACGAACTTAGCCAAGCCAATTCAGAATCCAGTCCGCACACAAAATTTCATAAGCGTTAGACTTTTCGTTCGAGAGTTATCGTGGGAACACATAAATATATATATATATATATATATATATATATATATATATATATATATATATATATATATATATATGTATATAAATTTTAGTGAATATCATTTTCGTATTCTAGGGACCTCAAAACAGATTTCTGCCATAGTCCCGGACTCAGATTGCGTCATGACACCTACTGTAATAGCTGAATTTCGAGTTTTCGAAATTCGCTAAAAATATATATGTTATAGAAAAATATTCATAAATTCTACGAAAAAATTTTCGTTATTGTGTCATCACTAAAGTCTTTAAAAAAATAGATAAAAATTTTTTCTCTCTATTGACCTCCCTCAGTGACCTCTATTACATATATTTTTTCAGCAAAATCAATTAAGCCGTCCGTTTAAGAAAATAAAAATATCTTCAAAATTTTGAAAAATATTTTTTTACTTTAACGGTTTATAATTTAAGGGTTAAAATCACTACATTCACTCATAGCAACCTAACAAAACCAAATAAAAAATGATACGCTCGTGTCAGATTTCGCCATTCTTATTGGACTACAGCCTTTCCTTATTGTCTTAGCAGGAGTTTCCACAAAAATACTAAAGGGCTCCATATAAGAAGTACCCCGGGGCATCCACAGAGATAAATCCGGGCCTGTATACAGGACTAACAATGATTGAAACATAATATAAGGTTAAACTGTTTAAATATTCCTAAAAAAAGTTGTAAAAACGAAAACTTGCTTCCTAGTTAATGGTTAATGCTTCTGTTTTTCTTTAAAATTCTGATCCATTTACTTCAAGTTTGCGCGAATTGCCTCGAAAAAACGCAAAATCGTTTCTCCCAGAAGCAGTTCTGTGGCAGTTACATCACGTATACCAGCAAGTACAGGAAGCTCCAAAAATTTAAAAGTTGAATTTTGTACTCTGTCTATTGATTCATGTGGAAGCGATGCATGTTAAATCCGCCACTTTGTTTTTATCTCAAATTTTGATTTCGGATTTATAATCAGCCATCCCGAAAACCCCGAAGTATTGACTTTCAGCCAAATTTATAATGTTTTCGACTTTTGGCCAGCTTTTTGAGATTTAGTTCTACTGTAAGGCGGACAGGCGGACACGAGGGTGATCTTATAAACGTTCCGTTTTCCCTTTAAAAGTATGGAATTGAAAAAGCCATTTCTCCGTAAAAAACTACTTTTCCTTCTTGCGTTCATACTTTACCTCTTCCACATCTTTTTATCGTGTGTCCTAGCTACACCTCTGATTAACTGTTTCATAAATATATGTTTCCAAAACAAGAGCAATTATTACGCCCTTTTTTGATAAAATTTCTAATTATAGTTTAACAATGCTGATGAAAACAGTACCATTAAAAAATACATTTCATCATTATACGCAGATTGTTTATTGTATAATTATTATTGATTAATGTAGCATATGTAATAAATATAAATTATGGTTCCTCATAAATTATATCTACTAATCAAAAACTAGATACATTGGAACTCATCATATCAGATATGTAATGTAATTCTCACACCAGCATGTCGATAGCACTCTTTGTAATATAAATTGGAATTTTAATAATAAATTGGTTGATTGAATTTAATTCGAAACTTGACTAAAATTATAACATATAGGTGCAAAAATGTCAAAAATTGAAAAAAATAAAAAAACAATAATACTAAATAAATAAAATTAAGTAAAAGATGCTATATTATTATATAATTGACATACAAGAAAATTATATAGGAATTTTAGTGTTTTTGAAATTTTCCTTTTCCAAGAAAAATATTTAAATATTTCAGCAAATTATTGTTATGACAGAAAATGTAACTTATTTCCATTATAGATTAATTCAAGGGAAGTATTTAAATTCTAAATAATTAACGATACATTTCTAATAATGAGTAAGTTGAACGTATTGTATTAAATAGAAATGTATTAAAAATCTAGTATAATACATACATATATTCCACCAAAAACACAAATGTGAAAAATGGGCAAGTTCTGTTATATGGTGTTAGCCTGAAAAAGGATTGAAATCAAAATAAACTGTCAAATTCCAAACACATTTTTCGTGCAGAATCAAAATAAAATAAATTATTTTAAGAAATATACATCAAGCTTTTTTAAGGTAAGCAATATAAATTTTTCATTAGAACTTGGTGAGTTTTTATTCATTTTTCATGTATACTTGGTGTTAAAAACTTCCCAAGTTCTAATAAAAAAAATTATGTTATTTACTTTAATAAAGCTTGATGTGCATTTATAAAAACAATTTATTTTATTCCGATTCTGCACGAAAAATGTGTTTGGAATTTGACAGTTGATTTTGATTTCAATCCTTTTTCAGGCTAACACAATATAATAGAACTTGCCCATTTTTCGCATTTATATTTTTGGTGGAATTTCACGACTTTATGGAGGAAATATAGTTTAATACAAACTTGTTCAATTTAAGTGTTTATGAATTTATTAATCATAATAGGCAATATTATTACGATTCATAGTAGGTAATTAGTTGCTATAAATATTGTAATTATTTCTTTTACATAGCTAGCAGCAACTAGTACATCTGAATATTTAGGAAGGCTTTGAGTAACTTTTATATTTTATAAAATTGCCTTGTATTTTTCGAAAGAAAGGGTCACAAATAACGAAAAATATTATGATTTTAGATTTTTCCCTTTACCTTTAGACTAAGATCTATACTTTGACCAAATTTCAATTTCCTAGACCCACTGGAAGTAGGTCAGAAGTTTTGACGATCTGTCAGTGAGTGAGCAGGGTTGTGCACGTAGAGTACGTAAGGTAGTCTACCTCAATTGTCTACGCGTAAACAAAAATGTAGACCTGGTAACAATTGTCTACGTAGACAATATAGTCAATGTACACAATGAATATCATTTATTTTACAATAGATCATTAAGATTGGATAAATGTATATTTGCATATACTTCTTTATTTGTGAGCGTATTTATTCTAAAATTTGGTTTTCGGTATTATAAACAATCTAAAAGCAAATGAGCTAATTTCGATTTTGAATATTTTGCTTATATGTACACTTTTTTTTACAAATTTTGAATATTTTCCTTTTTAGTTCATATTAACTACAAATTTTCACAATTTTACCAAAATAATACTTAAACTAACACTTACTTTTTATACTTCAACATTTAATTTAAAAAAAAAAAAAAAAAAAAACTAAAATCAGTTACTTTTTAAATTTAAAATTGAATGTTGAAACATTTGAATTTAACAATTAATTTTAAAGTAAACAATACACATTTCAAAAAAATTCCATGTCCTAACAAAGAACTTGTATGTCCTTAGTTAATCAATTAGCCTTGTATTAAAATAAATTATTCAAAACTTCCTGCAGCTATCATGAGGTTGGAAATCCGAAATTTAAGCTCAAAGGAAGCTACCAGTGTGGTTAATACATTAAAAGTTGGAACGAAATACTATTGCCACAGGCCTTATCAAATAAAAATTTGTTGATCTTTTATCGAAAAATAAAGATTTGACAACATTAATTAAGATTTTCAAAATAATTTCAGGAAACTTGGACGTGTAAATTTCTGATTTTTTCACATCAGAGATAATTGCTTGCTTTAAATATTGCCCGGTAACATCATGTGTGTGAAGTTAGCCCCGCACTTTTTGAAATTTGTATTTTTTTTTTTTATATAGTGCTACGTTTGTGTCAATTTGTGCCTCAAACAGTAGCACAAAATTAGAGGCGTTTAGGAGACAACACCAAAAACAAATTTTTTACCAGCCCCGTACTTTTCATTTAAATTTTCAATTCTTTATAGTTATGTTGCTTTGTGCCACGTTTGCGCCGCAGACGGCAACTCAAAATAATCAATAACTTTCAAACAGGATCAAAAAACAAATTTTTGGACAGCTCCGTACTTTATGAAATTTGAACTTTTTTTAATTTTATTGTATTATACAATGTTTTTGCCGCGTTGCACAGTGGTTCCAAATCCCAGAAAGCTGGCAATAAGTCGAAAAAAAAGTTACTATATTGGGACTTTTAACTATCGGAATAGTTGTACTAGTATATCTAGTATGTGTTACTAGCATTTGAGCAAGCTACATTTTCATACCTGCCTGTAGAATCAATTCTTTTGTAACCATCAGGAGCATCATAATTGATCTCATGAAGTACGTGTAAAATAATTTTTTTTCAAACAGGCATAAAAATCGTATAAGTTAACATTTTTCAATTCTGTAAAATGGATTGTTCTTCTGAAAGTCAGTACACTAGTAATCTGTTGATCAAAAGTAATATTCGCAACATACCAATGAGTCAACTGTTGATCTTATTAGCCTAATTTTGGCGACTGATTTTAAAAAACTTGTTAGCAAAAAAGCAAATAGTAAAAAATCTTGCTACATCCTGCCCCGAAATCAACTTTAGGCTGTTAATTGTATATTTTTTTAAAACATATTAAAAAATTGGCTGCCGATAGCGGCCTAAACGGCTTTTAGGTTAAGTTAGGTTAGATTATACGATATGATGTTAAATATTACATTATGTAACATATGATAAAATAAACAATATGAATATGTGCAATAACATTTAAACTTAAAGCAAATAGCTTATCGGCCGTAGACCGAATATTGGACATTCAGCCAAGATGCAGGCCGAAGAGCCGAATATTCGGCGAATACTATTCCGAATTTTGTGTTTTTTTTTATTTTTCATATTCCCTATAACAAGACCCTTTAAAAGTAGCCCCACACGAAATATGAAACTAAAAAATTGGAATACTTAATTTTCATCCAAATTTAAAGTGCGGACAAAAAGGTTGACCAATTTTTTATAGTTTATGTATATAATATATATGTGTGCACATGTGTATGTATTTTATAAGATTATAAGATCCAAATAGTTTTAAATGAATAATTATATAATTATACATACTAACATTTACGCGCGACTTCGTCCGCGTAGCAGTAGCAGTGTTGAGTGGGTTAGCGGGTTCTAGCACACACTCCGTCGTCAAAAGTATGGAGACATCTTGACCCAGTAGAGTGCCCACACTTTTAACGCGGTACTGTACTTAACATTGTGGTACACTACCGTGTCAAAAGTAATAATGGTGTGAAAATAGTGGTAATAGTTTTTAATTACTATAAGCAGACTTTTTTGATCTCGAAGATGAATTTTGTAACTGAACCAATGTGATTTTTCAAATTATCGTAATAAATATTTTGCTGCAATATATATTACTTGTTATTTCACTAACTGTTTAGCCTCTTAAATCGCAAAATTTTCTTTTTTTTAGAATGAAACTTGACATTCGTAATCATCAACCTCATAAATTCCAATACATTTTGTTTTTTGAAAAATGGAAATGGGATTCGTAGTCAGCGACCTAAAAAAAACCCATATACTGAATTTTGTGGAAATTCAGTACAAATTTTACATTAAATGGTCTGCCATTTTTGTGCCCTCCATTTTGTTTTCCAGAAATGAATTTTTATTTGTAATCAGCAACCTCGCAAACTCCCATATACCGACTTTCGTGGGAACACTTGTAGTTTGATACTAAGCGACCCGCCATTTTGAGTCCGCCATTTTGTTTTTCCAAAAATGGAGCTGATATTCGTAATCAGCGACCCCAAAAATTTCCATATACCGAATTCTGCTAGAATTAAACAATGTCTTCATATTTTTGCCATCTTTTCGGAGATTGGGACCAGTGTGCGTTGTGTCGTCGAAAAAAATTTAAATTCATATTTCATTTGGACAAAAAAAAGTTTTCGTATTCTTGGAAAACCCTAACGGATTTTTAAAAATCAGTCTGTGCTGCGCAGTGTATTAGCCAGAGGAAATTTTATCATTTGACAAAATTGTTATGCTTATCTAGCATAATCCGGCACAACCGAAAAAATTAAAATGTCAAAATTTGAATTTCCCGCCACTTCTTCTTCATTAATTTTTACTGAATTTGAAACTAAATTTTACGTTTAAGGCATGAAACTTATAGACCTAGAATAGTTCAATTCAGCACAACTTGAAGAATTCGATTATTGATCGTTGTTCACAAGTTACACGTAGGTATTTAAAATTATTTGATTCCTGAAAAACCGTTAGTGATTTTTTCTAACTTGGCCAGTGCTGGCTAATGTATTAATTTCAGGATATTTGGCATTTAAAAAAAAAACTGTACTCGTCTAGCTCAAGCTCATTTTAACTTATTTCCACTAAAATTTTTTTACCAACTTGGCGCTATATGAGTTTTGATTTTTTAAATTATTGTGCTGCATTTTACAATGTATGTAAGTCTATATCGTGTTGTCCTATTAAAAAAAAAGACTTTAGTATCATACTCCATTTCCATGGGATCAAAGAGGAAAAATGAATAGGACTGTTTTTGTTGGAAATTGAATTTACTCTAATTTCGTAAGTCACATCTTCCCGCTAGAGGGCGCCGTTTTTAAATGTTCACAAAGAGCCGTGAAAATGGACCTCTCCCTTCTCCCAACACACATACTCGTCCGATATGTTGTTCAGAAAGGTATTCCCTCCAATTGTGCAAATATTCGGGGCTACACGATTTTCTTTTCGCTCATTCAGCTTTGTTGACTGGATTAAAAATTCACTAGTGGTTTCCAATAATTGAATCGAATCATCGATAATTGAATTCTGCAAGTTGTGCTGAATTTTGTTATTCAAAGTCTCTAAGTTTCATGCTTAAAACGTAAAATTTAGCTTCAAATTCAATAAAAATTGACGTGTGTGAAGTTAGCCCCGCACTTTTTGAAATTTATGTTTTTCTTAATTGTGCTACATTGTGCTACGCTTGTGCCAATTTGTGCCGCAAACTACAACACGAAATTACCAAGCACTTAGAAGAAAACGCCAAAAAACAAAATTTTTGCCAGGCCCACACTTTTTAAATTTTTAATTTTTTTTAGTTGTGCTACCTTGTATTACGGTTGTGCCGCGTTGTGCCGCAAACGGCAACTCAAAATAATCAAGGCCTTCGAAAAAAAATCAAAAACCAAATTTTTAGCCAGCCCCACACTTTTAGAAATTTGCAATTTTTTCAATTGCATTGCACTATACAACGTTTGTACCGCGTTGTGCCGTCGAAATAACTTTAAAATTATATTCCATTTGGATAAAAAAATTTTTTTTTTCTTAGAACACCGCCACAGATTGTTAAGAATCGGCCTGTGCTGTGCAATCTATTAATCTGAGGAAATTTTGTCATTTAGAAAAATTATTGTGTTCGTCTAGCGCAATCCGGTAGAATCAAAAAAAGTTCGGAAATCCAAAATTTTAATTTCTTCCCACTCCTAATGAATCAATTTTTAACGAATTTGAAGCTAAATGTTAATTTTTGTGGCTGAACTTTATAGAGCTTAAGCAGCACAACTTGCAGAATTCGGTTATCGATCGCTGTTCAGAAGTTACACGGATTTAAAATTATTTTATTCATAAAAAACCGTTATAAATTTTTTATATTTTGGCCTGTGCTGTACAATCTATTAATCTGAGGAAATTTAGTCATTTAGGAAAATTATTGTGCTCGTCTAGCACAATCCGGCACAATTAAAAAAAATTCGACAATACCAAAATTTTAATTTCCCCCCACTCCTAATCCATCAATTCTTAATGAATTTGAAGCTAAATGTTAATTTTTATGGATGAAATTTATAGATCTTAAGCAGCACAAGTCAGCAGAACTTTCAGAATTCGGTTATCGATCACTGTTCAGAAGTTACACGGATTTAAAATTATTTTATTCATAAAAAACAGTTACTGACTTAAATAAAGGTGGCTACACACGTATACGCAAGCTTGACAAGCATGCATGATTAAGCTTTTTGTACAAGCATGCACAAATTCCCTTCACCATCACACGGTGCGAGCATGCTTGCACAAACGCCAGTTTGTTCTTAAAAAATGTCGAGTTCGGACGACGATGCGCTCGGTTTAGCTGCCTTTGTTCTTATTTATATAAATAAAAAAAAAAAAAACGAAATAAATTATTAAATTGGCCGAAGAGCTTCTTGGGATATCTTGGAATATCTTCGTCGCTCGAAAAGCGAAGCAGATGGTAATACCATATCGAGGGTTCATAAATTTCATTTGCACCAACGCCAGAACGGCGTGTCTTCAAATTTTTTCCTCTCTCTTCTGTAATTTGTCCTAAAGGAGTTTATTTTTTTTTATAACGGTTTCCTTGTCGGCGTTTACATCAATTAATTTATATTCTTTCAGTAATGTATCGTACGCTGCATCTATCTTGACTTTATTGTGGTACTACTTCAATTTGGTACGCCAAAGACATTTCTGAATTTGGTATACTTGAATAAAGTCTACAAGTAATTCGCGGTTTAACTTTTTTAAGTCATTAGACATGATGTTTTAACAATCAGATTGACATCAACATAGGACGATGAAACAAACAGATCTCATACTCGGCTTGTAAAATCTTGCACATTGGTACACGCACTCTGTTTTGCTTGGGCAATTTAACGTGTTCAAGCATGCATAATTGAAATTCAATTAATCTTCAAGCCGCTTGTACAAACAAAATGATTGCACAAAATTATCATACAAACGCTCAAACACGCTTGTACAAAAAGCCTGATTATGTATGCTTGTCAAGCTTGCAATTACGTGTGTAGCCGTCTTTATGTAAGTCAGTAACTGTTTTTTATGAATAAAATAATTTTAAATCCGTGTAACTTCTGAAGAGCGATCGATAACCCTATTCTGCAAGTTGTGCTGAGTTGTACTGCTTAAGGTCTATAAAGTTCATCCATAAAAATTAACATTTAGATTCAAATTCAAATATTGGTATTTTCGAATTTTTTTTGATTGTGCCGGACTGTGCTAGAAGAGCACAATAATTTTCCTAAATGACCTTTCCCAGATTAATAGATTGCACAGTACAGTCCAAAATATAAAAAATTTGTAACGGTTTTTTTTTTTAAATAAAATAATTTAAAATCCGTGTAACTTCTGAACGGCGATCGAGAACCGAATTCTGTAAGTTGTGCTGAGTTGTGCTGCTTAAGCTCTATAAAGTTCAGCCACAAAAATTAACATTTAGCTTCAAATTCGTTAAAAATTGATTGATTAGGAGTGGGGAGAAATTAAAATTTTGGATTTCCGAACTTTTTTTGATTCTACCGGATTGTACTAGACGAACACAATAATTTTTCTAAATGACAAAATTTCCTCAGATTAATAGATTGCACAGCACAGGCCGATTCTTAACAATCTGTGGCGGTGTTCTAAGAAAAAAATTTTTTTTTTATCCAAATGGAATATAATTTTAAAGTGATTTCGACGGCACAACGCGGTACAAACGTTGTATAGTGCAATGCAATTGAAAAAATTGCAAATTTCTAAAAGTGCGGGGCTGGCTAAAAATTTGGTTTTTGATTTTTTTTCGAAGTCCTTGATTATTTTGAGTTGCCGTTTGCGGCACAACGCGGCACGTCCGTAGTACAAAGCAACACAACTAAAAAAAATTGAAAATTTAAAAAGTGCGGGGCTGGCAAAAAATTTGTTTTTTGGCGTTTTCTTCTAAGTGCTTGGTAATTTCGAGTTGTGGTTTGTGGCACAAATTGGCGCAAACGTAGCACAATGTAGCACAATTAAGAAAAACATAAATTTAAAAAAGTGCGGGGCTAACTTCACACACAATAAAAATTGTTGAAATAGAAGTGGCCGGAAATTAAAATTAAGTTCGTTTAAAAGTAACTAAAATGTTACAGAATGGTTACCCCGACGTAATTAGTGCGTGATAACCAATGTACGAAAGAAAAAATTATATACGAAATAATTATTTTATAATAACACAAAAGAAAATAAGTAATCAAACAATTAAAAAGTTCGTTATTTATTCAAATTTAATTGTTAGCAGAACATACACGTCGCTTGTAAACAAACTAAATTCAAGTGAAAAAGATAATTTAAATGTAAATGATAGCGGTGAATGTAAATATCTAATGAAATTGATCGTCGAAAACATGGAATCCCAAAACAAAAGGATACTGGAAACGGATAATAAATTCATGACGATGACGACTAAGCTACAGAAAATTGAGGCAGACGAGAAAACAACGGTGTTCCATAAACAACAGGATCAAGAAAACAGTGAGAGCGTGAACCCGATCATCGGAAAATAGTGAAAAGTGATCAGTGTAATTATTTTGTGCCGACTGAAGTTAATAATTGCAACGTTTGCAATAGGGTTAAACCAGTGGTTCCCAAACTCTTTTGGCCCATGGACTCCTTTTCATAGTCAAAATTTGCTCACGGACCCCTTTTCATAGTAAAAACTTGCTCACGGACCCTGGGTAAAAAACTACATAAATGCATAAAAAAAATGGTAAATGGTGGAGTATTTATTGAAATTATAACTTTTTTTTCAAAATATAAAAAAAAATGACTTGGATAAACCTGATGGGATGTTATGAGTGTACATTTACGTCCGGCTCAATGTTTGTGATTAAATGTCTGTGATTAGCAACCGCAAATCCCCACGAGTACTAATTTCTGGTCGGTTTTTTTTGTGATGAGGCTTATAACGGCACTAAATTCACGTTTTACCAAATAGGAAAAAAGAATAGTAATCAACAGCTTCTGCACAATAACCCATAATGCTCATTCAATGGACTGGGACTTCTGAACTTATATCACAAAAAAACCGACCAAAAAAAAAGAAATATATATATATATATATATATATATATATATATATATATATATATATATATATATATATATATATATATATATATATATATATATAATTTCGGAATCTGCTTGGAACCTCAAAACAAATTTCTGTTATAGTCCCGAGCGCAAGCCGTGCCATGAGTTTGGCTATAATAGCTGAATTTCCATTCTGGAAATTTTCTAAAAATGCAAGTAATTAATAAAAGAATTTTAGCAAACTTAGTATTTACAAAATACTAAGATACCAAAAGAATGTATGATCATTAATAATATGTATATTCCTTAGAAACACATCTGTGTTAGAAAAACTTAGAATCGCTTCTTCGGTTTTTAATAAAGCAAAGAAATCTTTAATGAATGTTAAGGGCTTACTGTATTGATAACTGTGATATATAATTTTTTTAATCAACTTAAACAAGAGTATAACTTTTCTTTTATACTTTACTTAAGATGTAATAAAAGTTTTCATAATGTTTTTATTTTATATTAAATCTTGCGTGGACCCCCTGACGTTGTTCAGGGACCCCCAAATCGATCTTAATTTTCCACGGACCCCCTGAATGATCCCGGGGCCCCTGGGGGTCCGTAGGGACCACTTTGGGAACCACTGGGTTAAACGTATTGCAATTTGTTATCACTATTTGTTAAATATTACAAAGAAAAATTTGACCATTTTTAAACATTCCAGTAAGCAGTTTGCTTTGCTGCCACTCTGTATAATGCATAAAATAAAATTTGGAAAATTTACCGAATTTTAGATACAATATTAGTAGAGGTTTTATAATTTTTTTCTTTTCTAGGACTAAAGAAAGTATGTTTTTATACAACTGTTTATACAAAGAATATAACGGGGTAACTATGGGGTAGCGGCGCCAGACGTATTTAGGGCTGATATTTTTTTATAAGATGGCCTAATCAAATGTAGCTTTTTCCTACATTTTCAGGTCATTGCACGCAGTACTTTCTTAGAAAATAATATTAATAATTTTTGGAAAAAAAAAAATTTTTTTTAATGGTTTTATATATTTAATTGGTTGTGATATATGTGTTAGCTAAGGTAAAGTACTATTATATTCTATATCTACAAGCCAGCTTTAAAAAAAAAAATAATATGACTATTTCATTTTTAAAAAAATTTTTTTCCCCGCTTAATGCCCTGGCACACCAGAAAAATTATTTCTGTAAGAATCTCTAACAATACACTAACCCGCGTATTTTTTTCTGATTTTTCGTGTGGGCGGAAGGGGTCAAAAATTAACAAAGGGTATAGCCGGGTTTGTATGGACAATGTGTCCCCCAATAGCAACTCATAGCAATAACTAAGTGTACTAATGGTATGGTGAGGTTATAAGTAATTCATATCTAGAATCTTCCCGGTTAAAGTCAAGCAGTTACGGAGATAACTAAAAAAATATCCCAAAATGACTGGTTTCTTCAAAAATTTTTTCTCGGTAACTACTCAGCCTAGGAAAGTAATTCCAAGTCCACATGAAAGCAAATACTACCGAGAATATTAGACATATTTTTAATTTCCTAGCCCTCGTTATTAAGGAAAATAACATGGATTAAATCCGACCCAATGCTATTTTATGGGAGTGACGCCTTCCAAAAAATATAGTAGGTAACTTCACCTTAATATACTTTATTACCAAACAATGTTTTATATAAATTCAAGTGGTGAACCATATTTAAAAAAAAATGTTTGTCACCCTTAACCTGCCGAACAGCATATCCAGTAAGTCCGATCCTGAAATTAAAGATGTCAATAGAAAGCTCTTTAAGAATAAAATGTTGTGTTTAATGAAGTGTTTTATTTTCTATCACCTAGTTTTCTAGATAATCAGGGAAAATCGAAAAAGGGTAAAATCAGATGCAAAGGATCTACCCCTGAAAGAAAGTCATATCAGTAACTATGCTGTCGTTCAGGTAACACTGTAGGTACTTGATATGTGTAACTTCCGTAGCCCAGAACAAAGCAGTTATGGAAATACAATAAAAAATTGTGAGAAAATGTGTTTTCAGTGTGCCTTATTACTACCTAAAGTATTAAAATCTAAGGATTACTATATTTGACATGCCAAAAACTCACAGAAACATACTTTGGATAATTTTCTATTGCATTTCTATAACTGCTTTGTTTTGGTCTACAAAAGTTATACATATGAGGTACTTACAATCTTACTCTAACGACAACATAGTTACTAATATGACTTTCTTTCCGGGGCAGTTCCCCTACATCTGACTATACCCTTTTTGTATTCCCTGATTATCCAAAAAACTATAGAAGATAGATTACTTTCCTAGGTTGAGTAGTTACCGAGAAAATAAGTAGTAGTTTTTGGAGAGAATGAAAACCTCCTTCCCTCCTGCCGACTTTTTGAGTGACCTCGGCAGGAGGCAAAACTACCGAGGCGGTTCTAGAAGCCTCCGGCGGTGGGTGGAGTAAAATTTAGTCTCCAACCTAACGATATCTAGTGAAATTTTTTCTAACCTAACAGAACCCAACGGAACTTGACCAAACTTAACGAAACCTAAGCGAACTTAGCTTAACCTAACAAAATTTTTTCTAACCTAAGAACTGAAAATTCCCCTAATAGATGGCGCAGTCACCTTTGATAGCGTTGCTAGTCTGGATACTAGTGATCCCTGTGCGTAAGTTTGAAAAATTGTCAATAGATGGCATCGAAAACCTTTTTGATAGTTAAACTAGCCATTAAAAGATGACGTTGCTAACCTGAACTACCGCGAACTCTGTACCTAGATTCAAAATTCCACGAAAAGGTGGCGTTGCTTTCATAAGTTTATCATATTTTTATCTGAAAACAGGTTTAAACTGTTAGCTGACGTCATTAACAGGAATGCTGATATTAATAGCGAAGATTTCTGTCTAATATGCAAAAATGAATTTTATCATATGATTGTATATTTTTATCTGAAAACAGGTTTTAACCTGCATGGCTACATAAAGTGTGATAGCTGACGTCATCAGGCTATTTTTCTGCTATAAAAGACCGCGACAGATTTTCTTCAATCGCAATCTTGTTCGAAACTTTAGTGAAAAAAACATTAAATCTTACTGATGTGAATTTTCAATTGTTGTGTTAAGAGTTAATTGTTGGCAAATATATGTAAAAATTGGTGATCTTTGATTCCTCACAGAGCACTTTCTTGCATATGCACAAATTTTTTTAATATAATTATAAATTTTACAAGTTAAAAAAGTGATCATTGTGTACCTATTTTTGTTTAAAACTATACTTAATAAACAAAATTTAAAGAAAAAAAAACCAATCCTTTGATTTACACCGATCCCTAAAAAGAAATCAAACTAATTTTTGATATTATACCTTAAACTTGATGTATATATAAAAATTTCATTTACAATTATGGTACACCATATATACTCGTAAATTTTACAAAAATGTATCACTCTGTATATTTTTTAATGCTACATATTCTCTGACGAAATTTAATATTACAATTATATTATGCACTCAGCTAAAAAAATTGCTACTTACTTATGCTATAAACATCTAAGCATGTATTTTTTTTTAAATATGTACCTACCTTATAAATACCATGATTACTTTATTATATCGCTAGTCACGCGATATCGTGTTATAAAATACATAAGAATTTACTCATTTCATGTAAAAATATTTGATCATCAACAATTAAATAAAAACGAATTTTTTAAAATATATATAGTAATATACTATTTCGCATTATACAGTACTCTGTTAAAAGTAGGGGTTTCTACACCGTTAAAAAACATATTTTTTACAATATCAATATATTGTAAAAAAATCATATTTCTTAATATTTTTAAAATTGAATATGTAATATCAAGAATTTAAAACAGTTTTGAAACATTAATTTCTCCTCATAATATTTTTTTAGTCTTAAATTAATAGCTCAATGTTCCATATATTTTAAAAAAAATTTTCCTTTTAATATTTTATAACTTATCTAAAATATTTGTATATATTTTTATCAAAAAATTTATTACTTGCTATTGTTAAAAAATTAGTTAAATATATCTATAGGTATTAAATGACCTCTAGTTTTTGTAAAAGACGGTAGTAATAGCAATTCATCTTAAATACGAAATTATTTTTATCAATGCTAAATAAGCGTTTTTTTTCTCATATTGTCATAACTCATACTCCAATATATTGTATACTATTATAATTTATAAAAATGTGTTTTATTTATTAAAAAATTTAACAAAATCATAATCTGACTTCACGATATTTCTGATTATATACTACGTCATGTCTATACATATATATTAACAAGTTTGCCAAAAGAAATGATGATGAAAAAACTTTAAGTCTTAAGACGTTAGTAATTGTTAAAAAATAAGGTTACACTAACAAATGACGATGAACGATTTGGTTCATGGAATCCCAACAATAAACTTAAAACTCTCCCGGGGGTATTCTGAGATAAATAATAACATTACAGATATTGAGTGATTTAGGCAGATATTTAGATATCTACGTAATAAATTTCTAATACTGACTGACTGACTGACAGACAACGCACAGCCTAAACCGTTGGGTTTAAAAGAATGAAATTTTGCATAGGAATTCCGTATGTGACGTAGGTGAGCAGCAAGTCATATTAAAATTTTATCAATCCTAAAAAAAGAAAATAATTAAATTTCCACTAACATACATAAAATTTTGAAAGTTAATGTAAACCAAAAATCAAAAACTATTCTTCTTACCAAAAAAAATATATTATTAATATCTAAATATTTTCTTTCTATGCAGCGAGTTGAAAATAATGCGTTAATGCAAAAAAAGAATCAAACATTCTCTTATGTATGTAAGTTAATATTTTAGGAATAAATACGTATACAGGGTGGGAAGTAAAATAATTGTCGTCGTTTTCAAGAGCGGATGAAAACTTTAATTTGGAGTATGAAATTTTATTTTATTTTTCCGGAATTATGCTGAATTCAATTAATTAACCCTTTCCTGCACAGCAGTTTTAGATCATTATTGTTGGACGATACTTTATTTTTAACAAATCATTAATAATATGGGTGAATACTTATTGGCAAGAATTACATAGTTTGCACATATGTTCTATTGTGTCAGAACGTCAATGGAACAATGCAATTTAATTGCCTATATTCAGGAGCAAGTAAAACATTACCTATTTTAATAGCTCAGAAAATACACATTACATAGTTCGTTGTAAGAACAATCATTTCGGTGATCTTTTTTAACGAATTACTAAAATTAAGGACTGTGGTATGTAATAAATAACAACACTCACATAATTTTAAAATATTTATTAAATAATTAACATACAGCTGTTGGAAAAATTACAAAGATTTTTTTAACAACTTATTAAATGTTGATAACTTATTTTAATATCTTCTATAGGGTTGTAAGTATAACCCTTTACCTGAAATTTTTTCATCACCACCGTTGGTGACTGTATTCTCGTCATAATCAGCTTCGTTGTCGCTCGCAGTATCTTCGCTATCGCTAGCGAAAACTAATCAGTGTTATTCTATAATTCAAACTCTTCACATCTATCAAAAATGTTTGAGTGTATGCGTTGTGATAAGACATTTTCGCGGAGAGATTCTCTTTTACGTTATATGAAAAGAAGAGTGCATGCTTGGGAACATCAAACAAACAATAATGGTCAGATAAAAAATAATCAGTTTGAATATACCACTAATCAGTCGGTAAATAATGGGGCACAAGTGAACAGCTCGGAGAAGAAGAGACTTTCAATACAAAGTGAATCGTCAAAATCTAATGATGAAAATGATGATAATGAAACTGAATATAGTTTTGAAGTAAGAAATGACATTGAAGCAAAGGAAGATAAAGCACCAGTATTTCAAAATCAACACGAAAATGATACAGATCTATCCAAAAGAAACTTGAATACTTTTGATGAAAGTATGATGGCTGCAGCAGAAGCAATCAGAAGTAAATTCCACGCTTTAAAAAACTCGCATAATATTCTACAATCGGTAAATGTCGAAGATAATCGATCTGATGAACAAAAGCATTTACCATCGCCTGATAACTACAAAGAAACAAGTTTTACTCCAAAAGTTGCTGATCTCTTACAAACTGCACTAGACATATTAATGATCAAAGAGATTCAGAACGCATGCGCAAAGGATGAAGAACAAGAAGATAAAAATTCAGAAGAAAAGGAACAACCTTCAACATCCAACTCAATAAATGGGGGAGCTAAACGTTTCAAATATGATGATGAAAATGCTAACCTTCATAATGGCCATTCGAAACCTGTTGACGAAGAAGAATATTTTGATGACCCGAACCATTTAGTTGATGAACTAAGAAGTTTAGCGACTCAGACGCAAATTGGAGAAGAAATGGTTAATACTATATGTAATTTAATGGAAAGGAGTCTTATTATAAATCCCAGCTTTGCGGATTATATCGAAAACGAGAAAAAACGAAGCCATTTTAATAATTTAAAGGAAAGTGAGATTGAAAAGCGGATTATCTCAATAACTAGGGAATTGGAAAAGCATGATATTATTGAGCCAGTGTTAAAGTATATATCAAATGATGGCGAAGACGGCGATGAAAAAACATCTGCTAGCGATAGCGAAGATACTGCGAGCGACAACGAAGCTGATTATGACGAGAATACAGTCACCAACGGTGGTGATGAAAAAATTTCAGGTAAAGGGTTATACTTACAACCCTATAGAAGATATTAAAATAAGTTATCAACATTTAATAAGTTGTTAAAAAAATCTTTGTAATTTTTCCAACAGCTGTATGTTAATTATTTTAAAATTATGTGAGTGTTGTTATTTATTACATACCACAGTCTTTAATTTTAGTGATTCGTTAAAAAAGATCACCGAAATGATTGTTCTTACAACGAACTATGTAATGTGTATTTTCTGAGCTATTAAAATAGGTAATGTTTTACTTGCTCCTGAATATAGGCAATTAAATTGCATTGTTCCATTGACGTTCTGACACAATAGAACATATGTGCAAACTATGTAATTCTTGCCAATAAGTATTCACCCATATTATTAATGATTTGTTAAAAATAAAGTATCGTCCAACAATAATGATCTAAAACTGCTGTGCAGGAAAGGGTTAATTAATTGAATTCAGCATAATTCCGGAAAAATAAAATAAAATTTCATACTCCAAATTAAAGTTTTCATCCGCTCTTGAAAACGACGACAATTATTTTACTTCCCACCCTGTATACGTATTTATTCCTAAAATATTAACTTACATACATAAGAGAATGTTTGATTTTTTTTTTGCATTAACGCATTATTTTCAACTCGCTGCATAGAAAGAAAATATTTAGATATTAATAATATATTTTTTTTGTAAGCAGAATAGTTTTTGATTTTTGGTTTACATTAACTTTCAAAATTTTATGTATGTTAGTGGAAATTTAATTATTTTCTTTTTTTAGGATTGATAAAATTTTAATATGACTTGCTGCTCACCTACGTCACATACGGAACTCCTATGCAAAATTTCATTCTTTTGAACCCAACGGTTTAGGCTGTGCGTTGTCTGTCAGTCAGTCAGTCAGTGTTAGAAATTTATTACGTAGATATATTGCCTAAATGTTAGATAAATAAAAATAATACGATAAACTGTTTAATATTATATTTAATATTATGACACAATATACAAAACTCAAGACATTACTTCTGACATGCATGTTCTATCCAGACATGCTTGAGTACATACATACATCTCATGTACATCATGACCTACCAACATACAAAAATGAAAAAATAACATTCATATAATAATGTTCAATTATTAAAGAGTGCAGCACTTTATCTCAACACTCCTCCTTAATTTTTAGGTTTTACAAACTTGAAAATTACTTAAACATTAGAAAAAATACAAAAAAAAAAAATGAAATGAACAACCTAATACAAAATGAAATATTCTTTCTTCAGTTTTTACATTAAATATAATTTATTCTAAACATAACAATTTTCTAAAAAAACAAAATTTTTCTCTACCTAATGCTTTAGTAAACACATCAGCTAAGTTATTATTAGAATCGACTTTCTTAATAATTACTTCTTTGGAATTAATATTTTGAAAAACAAATTGAATACTTATATCTAAATGTTTACTTCGTTTTGTGAAATTACAATTATTAGCCAGATTAAGTGTACTGCTATTGTCTTCATATATAATTGCTGGTCCATTACTGCCCAAACCCATCTCAATTAACAAACCGCGTATGAACTTGACTTCATCGATAGTGTCTGCAAGAGCATGACACTCAGCAAAACAAGAAGATCTAGTTACGACTCTCTGTTTTTTAGAAGACCAGAATACTGGACAACCAAATAATTTTATAATGATCCCTGACACAGATTTTCTGTCGACTGGGTCACACCCCCAATCAGCGTCACTGTATGCTACAATCTCCTCCTTGCAAATAGAATAATTCAAACTTAAATCCCTAGTATGGAACGCGTACGCTAACACACGCCTAGCATACTTAAAATGAGTTTCATTGGAACAATCCTGAAATCGACTTAAGTAGTTGACCGCATACGAAATGTCCGGCCTAGTTCCCATACTCAAATACAAAAGGGCTCCTATGAGACTACGATATTCCGTATTTACCAAAATCTTGACATCAGATTCTAACTTCAAGTTTTGTTCCATTGGCGTTTTGAAAGATCGAGAATTAATAACTCCAAACCTAGTAGCTAACTGTTCAATGTACGACCTCTGATCCAATTTAACAATCTGATTATGTCGATCATAAGAAATATTAATTCCTAAATAGGTTTTAATTTCACCTAAATGTTTCATACGAAAACGATTATACAATAAATCTTTAATTTCCTCTATTATCTCCAAAGAACTTCCAGAAACTAGCAAATCATCAACATATAATGCTAAAAATGCTACACCTAAATTATTTCTCAACACGTAAAGACAATTGCCGGGCAAAACTTTAAATCCGATTTTTAGAATATAATTGTGAAAGCATTCAAACCAACATCTTGGACTCTCTCTCAAACCATAGAGTGCCTTCCTCAAAAGACATACTTTATCAGAGCCATCCGAAAACCCTTCAGGTTGCGTCATATAAACTTCGCTTTTAACTTCCCCATGTAAAAAGGCCGAGATTACATCAAATTGATGTACATAATGCCTTAATTTACATGATATTACCAAAAAAATTTTCATAAGGGTATAGTTGATAACTGGCGAAAAAAGATTTTCCTCAAACGAAACTGGCTGCTGATACCCTAAAGCAACCAATCTTGCCTTAAATGTACCATTATCCTTTTTAACAAAAACCCACTTATGACCTATTACTTTTTTATTTTTTGGATACTTAACTAACACCCAGGTCTTATTTTCAATCAGATGACTATACTCTTTTTCCATGGCCTTTTTCCAATTCTCACAAGCTAAAGCTTCCTCAACATTTTTTGGAATATCAACTACGCAACTGTACAATTCAAAGTCTTGATATTTTTCAGGACATTTTTTAGGTCTATTTGATCTACGATTTTCAACCTGATCATCTTCAGACATATCACTTAATTCTTTTAGATTCTTGTCACCATTGTCATCATTATTTTCACTACTATCATCATTATTTAAACTTATAAAAGGTTTATCTTTTTCAATGAATTTAACATTTCTTGCAACAATAACCTTTCCATTAATCAAAATACGATACCCTAAATCTGAAAAACCCACTAAAATACCTTCTCGACCCTTATCATCTTGTGTTTTTCTGAGTTCACCCGGGACGTGAACAAAGGCTTTACTCCCATACAAGTACAAATTTTTAATTGATGGTTTTTCTCCAAAGAAAATCTCATATGGTGACTTACTTTGACCAGTTGAAGAACAAACTAATCTATTGCCTATGTAGGTAGCAGCTATAACAATTTCAGGCCAATATTTTTTCTCTAAACCTGCCTCTTTTCGTAAACACCTACTTCGATCCATCAATGTTCGGTTAAACCTCTCAGCAACCCCATTCAATTCATGATCATAAGGTGTAGACGGACGTAACCGAAAACCTAGTTCTCTAGCAAAATTATAAAATTTTCCATTCAAGTACTCCGTACCACTATCACAACGAATTTCACGAATTCGATTACCTGTAAAATTAGTCATGTAATTACAATAGGACTTAAAGCAATTAAAAACTTCATCTTTAGACTTGATACAATAAACTGACGCAATGTGACTATAATCACCAATAAATGACACTAGGTATTTAGAACCGTCGTACCCTTCAACATCAATATATTTAACATCCGTGTGAATAATTTCCAAAATTCGTTTAGCTCTTGTTCTATTATTTTGAAAAGATTTCCTAGTTAATTTGCATGTTGCACATATTTCGCAATTTATTCTATTTGAATCAAGATTATTAGGTAAACCGCTAAGAACATTGTCCCTACACATTATATATAAGTCATTAAAGTTAACATGACCTAACAAACGATGTAAACGCTCTTTTTCTGACCAAATACTGTGAGAATTAGCTAAGATATCAGAAACTATATTACTCTCGATTTCAAAAAGTCCGTTTTTCAATGTAGCAGTCGTTAATAATAGATTTTTCGAATTAAAAATTTCAGCTTTAGTGTTTTTAAATAAAATTGAATTACCAGCATTAAGAATACATGAAGCACTTAGCAAATTACGATTAATATTATTTGAATAGTAAACATTCTTAATATCAACAATATTTCCTTTAAAATTACATTTAACATTACCAATTTTTGTGGCTATTTCATTATTTCCATTTCCTACTTTAATATTTACTGGAGTTTTAAGAGTGGAACTTTTATAAAAATAAGCGTCGTCATTAATTAAATGATGAGTAGAGCCACTATCTAAAATCCAAAGAATTTTACCTTGATCTTTTACATTACTTGAGTTTATTTCAATATTAAAGGAGTTAATAGTCGGTGTATCATCCACTTCAGTGTTGAAATTTGATCGGACTCTCGAATTGTTGTTTCCACCACGAAAGTTGCCTCGCTGGTAATTGCTTCCACGTTGAAAGCGACCACTACGCTGATTACCCCGTCCTTGACCACGAAAATTTTTTCTTGCTCCATTTCGAACATGACTACCTCTATTTTGACAAAATTGTGCAATGTGACCCCTTTCGTTACATGAAAAACATATTTTTTCATCAGATTTCACTGTAGTTTTCAATACGTGAGCATCATGTTTCATTTCAGAAGTAGTAATATTAGCTAGGTTAGGCGAATCAGAAATATCTGCTTTCTTGGCTTTTCTTATCAAAATTTTTTCTCGAATGTAGTCTACTGTTCGTTCTTCTTCCGGTAACAGATCAATCGTCTCAGTTAGATGGTCTAGACTTTCTGGTAGGGTGATAATTAACAGAGTCAACTTTCTTTTTCTGTCAACACTAGCACCAGCATTTTTGAGATCTTTAATTAAACGTTCGAAAGTTTCAAAAAATTTTTCAGAATCTTCGTTTTCATCAAATCTAAGTCTACTTAGTTTTCTTTCAATTAATGCTTGTCTGAGTTCACTTTTCTTTAAATATAAGTTATCCAACTTATTCATTATTTCTTTTGCTGTCTTACATTCCATTATGAGTTCAACATCCACAGCCGATGCGAATAGCAATTTAGCTTTATTTTGCATTTTTTTCCAATCAGAATCAGTTGCCACAGAAGCCGGTTTTTCATCATGTTCAACTGCCTCCTTGCAGTTTTTAATTTCCAACAATAAAAGAAATTTGTATCGCCATGTGTCATACGGTTCCGTTGAACCTGATTTAAAAGTTGGTATTGGTATATGTGTCTCCATTTTTTCTTTCTAAATTTTTTTCTTTTTTTTCACTCATTAATTTTACAACCAATAATAACCACTTTCTGCTACCATGTTAGATAAATAAAAATAATACGATAAACTGTTTAATATTATATTTAATATTATGACACAATATACAAAACTCAAGACATTACTTCTGACATGCATGTTCTATCCAGACATGCTTGAGTACATACATACATCTCATGTACATCATGACCTACCAACATACAAAAATGAAAAAATAACATTCATATAATAATGTTCAATTATTAAAGAGTGCAGCACTTTATCTCAACACTAAATCACTCCATATCTGAAATGTTCTAATTTATCTCAGAATACCCCCGGGAGAGTTTTAAGTTTATTGTTGGGATTCCATGAACCAAATCGTTCATCGTCATTTGTTAGTGTAACCTTATTTTTTAACAATTACTAACGTCTTAAGACTTAAAGTTTTTCATCATCATTTTTTTGGCAAACTTGTTAATATATATGTATAGACATGACCTAGTATATAATCAGAAATATCGTGAAGTCAAATTATGATTTTGTTAAATTTTTTAATAAATAAAACACATTTTTATAAATTATAATAGTATAGAATATATTGGAGTATGAGTTATGACAATATGAGAAAGAAAACGCTTATTTAGCATTGATAAAAATAATTTCGTATTTAAGATGAATTGCTATTACTACCGTCTTTTACAAAAACTAGAGGTCATTTAATACCTCTAGATATATTTAACTAATTTTTTAACAATAGCAAGTAATAAATTTTTTGATAAAAATAGCTATAAATTTTTTAGATAAGTTATAAGATATTAAAAGGAAATTTTTTTTTAAAATATATGGAACATTGTGCTATTAATTTAAGACTAAAAAAGTATTATGAGGAGAAATTAATGTTTCAAAACTGTTTTAAATTCTTGATATTACATATTCAGTTTTAAAAATATTAAGAAATTTTTTTTTTTTACAATATATTGATATTGTAAAAAATATGTTTTTTAACGGTGTAGAAACCCCTACTTTTAACAGAGTACTGTATATATGCGAAATATTATATTACTATATATATTTTAAAAAATTCGTTTTTATTTAATTGTTGTTGATCAAATATTTTTACATGAAATGAGTAAATTCTTATGTATTTTATAACACGATATCGCGTGACTAGCGATATAGTAAAGTAATCATGGTATTTATAAGGTAGGAACATATTTAAAAAAAAAATACATGCTTAGATGTTTATAGCATAAGTAAGTAGCAATTTTTTTAGCTGAGTGCATAATATAATTGTAATATTAAATTTCGTCAGAGAATATGTAGCATTAAAAAATATACAGAGTGAAACATTTTTGTAAAATTTATGAGTATATATGGTGTACCATAATTGTAAATGAAATTTATATATATATATCAAGTTTAAGGTATAATATCAAAAATTAGTTTGATTTCTTTTTGGGGATCGGTGTAAATCAAAAGATCGGTTTTTTTTTTCTTTAAATTTTTTTTATTAAGTATAGTTTTAAACAAAAATAGGTACACAATGATCACTTTTTTAACTTGTAAAATTTATAATTATATTAAAAAAATTTGTGCATATGCAAGAAAGTGCTCTGTGAGGAATCAAAGATCACCAATTTTTACATACATTTGCCAACAATTAACTCTTAACACAACAATTGAAAATTCACAACAATAAGATTTAATGTTTTTTTCACTAAAGTTTCGAACAAGATTGCGATTGAAGAAAATCTGTCGCGGTCTTTTATAGCAGAAAAATAGCCTGATGACGTCAGCTATCACACTTTATGTAGCCATGCAGGTTAAAACCTGTTTTCAGATAAAAATATACAATCATATGATAAAATTCATTTTTGCATATTAGACAGAAATCTTCGCTATTAATATCAGTATTCCTGTTAATGACGTCAGCTAACAGTTTAAACCTGTTTTCAGATAAAAATATGATAAACTTATGAAAGCAACGCCACCTTTTCGTGGAATTTTGAATCTAGGTACAGAGTTCGCGGTAGTTCAGGTTAGCAACGTCATCTTTTAATGGCTAGTTTAACTATCAAAAAGGTTTTCGATGCCATCTATTGACAATTTTTCAAACTTACGCACAGGGATCACTAGTATCCAGACTAGCAACGCTATCAAAGGTGACTGCGCCATCTATTAGGGGAATTTTCAGTTCTTAGGTTAGAAAAAATTTTGTTAGGTTAAGCTAAGTTCGCTTAGGTTTCGTTAAGTTAGGTCAAGTTCCGTTGGGTTCTGTTAGGTTAGAAAAAATTTCACTAGATATCGTTAGGTTGGAGACCAAATTTTACTCCACCCACCGCCGGAGGCTTCTAGAACCGCCTCGGTAGTTTTGCCTCCTGCCGAGGTCACTCAAAAAGTCGGCAGGAGGGAAGGAGGTTTTCATTCTCTCCAAAAACTACTACCAAATAATTTTTGAATTAAGCAATCATTTGTGGATATTTTTTTAGTTATCTCCGTAACTGCTCGGCTTTAGCCGGAAAGGCTCCAGATATGAATTACTTATAACCTCACCATACCATTAGTACACTTAGATATTGCTATGAGTTGCTATTGGGGGACACATTGTCCATGCAAACCTAGCTACACCCTTTGTTAATTTATGACCTCCTTCCACCCACACGAAAAATCAGAAAAAAAAAATACACGGCTTAGTGTATTGCAAGAGGTTTTTACAGAAAAAAATTCGTTAGTGTGCTAGGGCATTAAGCGAGGAAAAATTTTTTTTAAAAAATGAAATGGACATATTGTTTTTTTCTTTTTAAAAGCTGGCGTGTAGATTGTAGAATATAATAATACTTTACCTTAACTAACACATATATCACAACCAATGGCCTTGTCTCGCAATAAATCCACTTTCTCGCCTGTTAAATGAAACCAAATACGGTTGTAATGTAGGAACACAAACGAATTCGCGCCATACCATTTCACATTGTAAATTTTTTCGAGTAATAAATTAATATTATTATTATTATTATTATTATGTTTTTTTTAAATTAAAATTGGGGTACTGCTGCCGGTGGATGGCGCGGCCAACAGCACCCGGCGGCATCGCCTATAAAGGGCATGCGCCGCCATAAACAGTGGAAATAAAATATACACAGAACAGACAGGGACACATAAATGCAATGGACAACGGATAAACACATAAATTAAAACAAAATAGCGGGCAGACCCTGCCATCCCAGGATCTAGTGAAACGCTCGGTTAAGGCAGGACATGACGCACTAGGCGATAAGATGTAGTGTCCTGTCCTCAAATGGGCAAAATTACGTTCTTCACACCACTGGTACAGACACAAAACTCAGTGGTGCGGAGCAATTTCACAAATAAACAATGCAAAAAAAAAGACGACACGAAACAAGAAGAATTAAAAAAATACCACCAGGGGTGTAAAGAGCTCTCTGGTGGCATAACAAAAGATAAAAAAGTTAAAACAAGCACAAGGCGATTAAAAACAAACAACGCGAACTTTGATTAAAAAATAAAACAGCAATATCACATAAGTTTCACTCGAATTAATTGCTCTGTGACACGATCCTAGTCCGCATAACTCCGACAATTCCGAAACGGCTTCGTCAACTCATAGGAACTCATCCGTGTAAGGAACAAGTGACGTCTGCTTACTAAGTGAGTAACTTACAACCTTTCAGTCAGACGTCGGGGTTCAACTTACACGGGAGACCGGTACTTGACTCAGCGACGTTCGTCCGAATCAGGGCTACAGGGAACAAGACAATGCCACAGAGTATCACAGACAAAATCTGACCAAGACTGTCTTCACCATTCCAACGGGGCGGAAGCGGCCACATCCATATGAGGGACGACGACGTCTACTTACTGGGCGAGCTCGCTCAAGCTGTTCGGTTAGACGTCCACTCACACAGCGAAAGAGTGCGTCGAGTACCACATTCCTACCCGTCGAAATAACAAAGACAAAGATCGAGAAGTATCACAGTAAATATATATCACAGATGTGTAACAGATGTGTAACACAAACCAGTGTACACTATAAAGAGTAAAAACAATAATATCACAAGACGAAATCTATCACAGATCAGACTACCACAAATCACAGCATAAAAATATCACCAATCGACTGGGCGGAACACGACTCACGACTTCGAAAATCACACACATACGGATACTAAACGCACACGAACTGTTGCCAGACATCCGGGCGAGAAGCTATTGCACAATCAGACGGTGGTGTTTCTCTCATACGGTGGATATCTTTGTCGGTCATACGACGTTCGTCCTCGTCGAAAAAAATACCAGAGCCTCGTCAGCTTGCAAGCCGAAGCTAACAGTTGCCCGCCGGGCACGAACGGGGACGTGAAGGATGGATTTTAGCCCAGCTCGGCATTATTATTATTATTATTATTATTATTATTATTATTATTATTATTATAGCGTTTTGTTGGGTTCCTCGTATTGTGTGTGTACTGCGTGTTTGTGTAGTATGTCGTGTATGTGTTTGTTGAGCTGCTTAGATCTACTACCCTGTTGGTATTGGGTGATCCTGCCGAGGTTGCATCGGATGTTGTTGATGCGTTTATTCAATCGTGTTTCCCAGGCAGGAGTTTTGTGTTCTTTCGAGTTGTACGCTACAGGTGGTGTTACGTCGGAACCGTTACAACGTATAGCAGCAACGGCTCCACAGTAGATAGCCGTGTGTAACTCGATAAAATCGTCACATGTTTCCAAGTGTTTAGGCAGTATTGTATTGTCTAATATCTCAACGATCTCAGCCAATCTACGTGAGGTGTGTTGTTTAGGCAACAAGTACCTATGTGTGGGGTCCGTCCCTTCAAATTCAGTAAGCGCTGTGTTAAATTCCAGTTCGATCTTTAGCAGTAGGGTGTCGTTTACTGCTGCCTCATGGAGGTTAGGCTCATTATCGACAAGTTGTTGAGTGTATATATATATATATATATATATATATATATATATATATATATATATATATAAATTTTAGTGAATATTATTTTCGGTTTCTAGGGATCTCAAAAAAAATTTCGGTCATAACGCGTCCCGAATCATGACAGTAGCTGCAATAGCTGATTTTTCGATTCGAAAATTCGCTAAAATGGAATTTATTGTCTAAGATTTCTTTAAAAAAGCTACACTACATTAACAATATTATTGAAAGTACATCTAACGTCATACGCACAGAGCAGTAGAGCCAACATATCTATCTCTATACTATTGGAACCAGTGTAAACAGTAACTGATAGAAAATATGTTATATACGTGCACTGGGTTTACTTTGTATTTGTCCGATATTGTGTATTTGTGGTAGTGATTCTTGATGGTAGTGGTCGTCACGTGTCTGTGCTATTGCATACATATCTATGACACCACACGCATGTACGCGGCTCCGTGTGGAGATGTAACAATACGAACAACAATCAAATCCATTGTCTTGTGACTGACCTACACTCATCGACTGCTACTGGGAGATTGACTACTAAGTAGCCTAATGTGCCCAGAAATGTCCACTGGTGATTACAGAAAAGAGATAGTTGCTGTACCTCTGTACTCTGTGGTCATACGTCCTTCGTCCTTCGTCTTACATCAACATTATACATGTATCATAATTGTGTGATCGCATGCATATATAATTATACGGGTATACGATATATATACACTATATACATACTGTGTCGAATATGTACTTAGACTGTGAGTAACTTTAGACTTTATACGAGAAAACGATCACAGTCTAAGTCACATAGTTTTTCTCGGAAACTACTTGACCTGAAGAAAAGTTTAAAGACTTTTTTTATGTAATTTTTTCGTCTCTTTTAAATGGTGTAAAAAAATTTCGCAAAAATTTTTGAGTAAGTGGAAATTTTGCAAGAACAAAAACCATGTTCCTGGCATCCAACGTGTCTGGCTGACGAACTCATCCAAGGGTTTGGGACTTCCAATGTTCTCACCAAGTTTCGTAAAAATTTTATCGTAAAAAAATTGTTACTTAGTTATCGCGCGGACACACACACACACACACACACACACACACATATATATATATATATATATATATATATATATATATATATATATATATATATATATAAATTTATATATATATATATATATATATATATATATATATATATATATATATATATATATATATATATATATAAATTTTAGTGAATATTATTTTCGGTTTCTAGAGACCTCAAAACAAATTTCTGCCATAGACCCGGGCTCAGGTCGCGTCATGACAGTGGCTGTGATAGCTGAATTCCATTCTGGAAATTCGCTAAAAAGAGCTGTCATATTATTTATGACAGCTCTACGATACTATCCAGATATGCCAACTATAATTTACTTTCCGAGAAAGTTAATAATGACATTTTCACATGTACTAAATTTTGACTTCTTTAATATGGTGTACAATTGAATATTACAACAACGTTTGTAATTTGATAACCTGTTTAATAAATATTAAATTGAATATTTGAGGAAAAACTACAAATTATTTTGATAATTAATGTATTTATTTAATAAATTTTCTGTTACTGTAAGAGGCTAATATGAACATACAATTACAACTTATTTCGTATATTTTTTAGTATAAATTCAAAATAAATCGTATTTTTTGCGTTCGTTTAAACATACCTGACCACGAGTTTTGAAAATTAAAATAATTGGTAATTTGAAGTAATAAACTAATTTTTAAAAAACATCGCAAGATATGTTCCCATTTGAAAAAAAATTTTTTTCTATTCCAAAAAAACCGTAAGTACTAGAAGTCTGGAACAATTTTTCGTGAATGGCCCCCTCTATTTTGAATATTTTTTGTATAAACTGTTTTTCGATTAGATACATATTTTAGGAATAAATCGAATGGCAACTCCCGAAAAACTCACACAGTATATATATATATATATATATATATATATATATATATATATATATATATATATATATGTATTGACGCTATCTGTTTGATTTCTGAAATTACCGTAAAACCCTCTAGACCCGGACACTTTTTTACATTTTTGGGTATAATTTTATATTTATACATGTTTCCTTCATAGATGTTACCAATAAAAATATTACCATTAAAAATATTGTATATTATTTGTTATATCCCTGACCTATTTATTTAATTATAAGTAAAAATAAAAAAATAAAAAAAATAATTAGTAAGTGTCCGGGTCTCCACCCTAAATCCGTCTTGACCCGGACACTTACTTAAATAATGTAATAACATGCAAACTAACCTTTCCCGTCGGGGTTAGGACAGTGTTTTATATCGTCTGATGTCTTTGAACCTGTCAAAGACTTCAAAATATTTTGTGGGAAGGGTGAGGGGGCAATGCATGTATGCCTCTCTATGAAGTAAACATACGATATAACACCAGAAGGAGGCATAAACCGCGTAATTCTGGGGGGAATATTAACGTATGAATAGTGGGATTTACAGCCGGTGCGAATCGCGGCCATAGTGTAATAAACTGATGGGTCCGGGTCTAAACGGATATACATATATAGCATGTATTTTTTTATATATTCATCGAATATAACTTCAAACATCATTAAATGATGCGCGATAAAATTCTGAACACATACATATCAAAACTAAAACAATATGACAATTATGACGAAAATTACATGTCTAAGTTAGACACACATTTTATTTCCTTGAAAAACTGGAGGATAGTAATCCTGTAAAATGGGATAGTAAATGTTGAAATCCGTAGTTTTTATTGGTATAGCTGTTTAGAGGATGTTTTTCTCTCTCTAATGACGTCAAGAACAAATGTTTATTGTTGCAGGTTAATGTAGAAATGATTTACTTTAAAGACGGTGCAAATTATCCGGGTCTAGACCCCCTGTCCGGGTCTAGACGGTTTTACGGTACTCGTGTTAAAAATAAATCACTAAAAAAATACGTTTAAAAATATTTGTAAAATATTTTTAAATACCTATACATATCGTCAGCTGAGTATTGGTTTGTACCAAATCAACTTTTTAAGCATTTTTTCTAGATAGTTGTTTTGTTAGTTTTGGGCATTGAGGAAGCCGAAACCACCATAAGAAAACAATTTTTTAAAAACTGACTTGGTACAAACCAGTACTCAGCTGACGATACGTGTAAGCCATATAAGTATTATTTGTTATACGATATTATTTTTTAAAAATTACCTATCAGTTTAAAAAAGTCTCCAAAAAATAATCTCCAAAAAATGGACATTCTGTAAAACTGGACTACAAACCCAAAATCCTTCACTTTTGTGAAGAAGGACAGAAATGAAATGTATTAGAAGCATTAGAAATAAACCAATTAAATAATGATCCATACACAAAATTTTTAAATGACCAAATTGATCTAAATAAATCTCCCCTTCTTAACATATTTAATTAATTCTATTCCAATATTTATTTTCCGGTAAAGATATTTCTTAATAAAAGTTCCCAAAAATGAAGTTTTAATCTGTTTATCCCCTTTAATTCCTACAATTATGTGTATTATTCAACATTACATTTATAATTATTCATGTTAAATTTTAAAAATCGTTCGTAATATACAATATTTAATCTCTCAGCCCACTGTTCGCTATCTACCTAAAAATTTGTTTAATATCAAATTCGTAATTTGCCACTTATCTCCGGTACACGTGTATTTGTTTTTCACTTGAAGATGGTTTAATCAACCGATGACCGATGGTTTAATCAACCGGTTTGTGAAGAATAGTATATCTCTATATTTAAGTGAAAATTTGACAAAATTAAAAATTACTTGACCATATTCATAAAAGTAAATATTTTTGACTATTAATCCTATAATTCTATATTTGATATTATAATGTCACTCAATTCTGATATAAGTGTTCATTCTCGTAACAATGTAGTAAAGCTTCAGTAACTGATTCATTCTTCGATATCAAAATTTATTTCGTTGTTCATGGTACAGAAGTAGATACATAAGTAAAAGACGAGAAATATTTGAGAATTCAGTTGAATCTTCAACTGAAGAGTTGAAAATTCAACTTGAATTTTCATTTTTTATTCAAGGGAATTTGTCTTTCAAATGCGAAATTAAAGGTTGTGAAGAACTATCCATTAGAAGATGTTCTTAGTTAAGAAAAAAAGAACTGTAAAAAGCTTACTGCTTGAGAGTGGTAGCTTTATTTGTACACTGCTTGGCACATGCCATATACATAAATGTATGTTTTTTTGGATTAAGGATACATGTATTGTACAACTAGTAAATCATTTTTATCCTTTCAAACAGTTTACTTACAAAATTAACGAATATACTACGTAGTGTACAATATTCGGGCAGTACAACAAAGTACTTAATATCGTAAATTAGAACAAAACCAACTAAACAATGTATTAGTGGTAGTCGTAGTAGTTTATAGGAGTAATATAATGATAATATCATCATTATTATTGTATTATTAGTGAGAAATGAATCGAACCATACGGCCGATCAAGCCAACAGAACACAATGTTGGGTATTCGCCAAACAGAATATGAACAAAAGTAAAAAAAATTAGGCCACGTGACAAAAACATTGCACCGTATGTTGTTGATAGGTTATAGCTACCTTTTATAAGGTTTTATTTTTATTTTTTTAGCATTATTTTTATTTTTTTATACTGTTTGCCTTTTGTTTTGTTTATATCATCTTTATTTTATTGCATTTTAACGTGAGGTTAAAATTTTCCGTCAGTGTCATCAGATAGGATCCAAATTAAAAGACTGAAGCGATCTTAATAAAAGTTTGCTCCAATACTAAGGGCTTTAGAAAAAAAATGAAAAAAAAGGCTCATGCATATATTTACTGAAACTAGATCCGTTGATTTTGTACTTTTTTAGTCCTAGAATATTCCACTATGCTGGTCCGAAAAATTTAAATTTTTGTTTTCAAGTGGTAATACTACGGAAAAGTTGCGAATTGGAGAGACTAAAAAGGGGGTGGAAAAAGAACTAATATTGGTTTATATCTTCCGACCGCGCATTGGCTCTAAACATTTTTATGTAATAATAGTTGTAAACATTTTTGAGTTAACCTGTTTCACAATTGTAAAACTTAAGTATTAGAACTTAATTAATTCTTAATTCATATGTATTATTAGAACCACAAAAAATAATGTTTAAATATTATTTAAATCCATCAACATCTTCCGGTTGCGCGTTGCCCAGCCTAATCCTCCACAACATGGGAAAAAATCCAGAAGGTTTCTCGTATTTTAAAAATGGAAAATTAATTGGAAATTGTCAAATTTTGTGTAACTTATATGTCGGTTATTGAAAATAAAAACAAAAATGGCGACAAAACTAAAAACTTTATATGTTTGGCTACTGTACCATTTTATTGTCTATTAATCAACTAACAACTCATAGAAATTTTAGTGAAATTGTTTATTATATATAGTTTTTTGGCAATCATGAGCTGGAATTATTTATTTATTTTTGTAGGAAGAAAAACAATAGTCTGTATGAAATATTTACATTTAGGTACAAATTTCGAGAAAAGGACGTGACATCTATTTTTGGCTTCTACACCATTTTAGTATATTATATTAAGGCATATAAGGTAAGAGCACCAGCAGCTGTCATGTTAAGACATGAGCAGGACTTTACATTAAATTTTTTCGTTCATAATTGTACGGAATAACCAACAGTAAAGACTAAAATGAAAGAGAATTTTATGATCTTTCAGGAACATTTTAAATTATTTGAATATTTTTATAATAAATATATTAATAAAAATAAAATTAAGCAAAAAGTGTGGTGTACCAATACCCGTCAATAAAAAATTAACGATGTTCCAGTATCCGTCATTCTTTAAAATATGATTAATCTTAAACAACTGAGCTATATAATTAAAATACTTAAGAATAAAGCTTTATTAAAACAATTATTTGATTTTGTTCTTGCCTCTTTTACAAAATACCGAATATATCCCTAGAATCATACGTACTCGTCAAAACGACGAACGAACTTCTCTACCTGCTCCAATACTACAACTTGTCGTTGCCTGCTTGCTGTGAAACTTCTGTTATCTAATTTATTTGTTATTATAACACAAAAAACGTATAAATTTTGTTTATGGCTATTGCCGTTTTTTAGCGAATTTCGAAAACTCTAAATTCAGCTATTACAGTAGGTGTCATGACGCAATCTGAGTCCGGGACTATGGCAGAAATCTGTTTTGAGGTCCCTAGAATACGAAAATGATATTCACTAAAATTTATATATATATATATATATATATATATATATATATATATATATATATATATATATATATATATATATATATATATATATATATATTTATGTGTTCCCACGATAACTCTCGAACGAAACGTCTAACGCTTATGAAATTTTGTGTGCGGACTGGATTCTGAATTGGCTTGGCTAAGTTCGTTAGCCAGACACGTCGGATGCCCAGAAGTAGGTTTTCTGGCCATTTTTTATCATTCGATCCTATCATAAGGCAGTTCAATTTTTACATCGTTGAAAAGGAAAAAAAAAATTATGAAGAAAATATACTTATAATTTCCTTTCTATTTTAAGTATTTTTCGAGAAAATGTAAATTTTCACTTTTATTCTTTCTTTGTTAGTCTAATAAGTAATTTATATTTATATCTCAGTTCTTTATAAAGTATAAAAATATTTCACTTTTTTATTAAAGAATTTTGTGAGAACAAGTGAAAACTATTCACATATATGTGATATAACACACATACATGTATAGAGTTTTGTTTCTCATTTATTGCATTATAATTAGCATGGTTCTATCCCATGTTAAAAAATGTAAATTAAACAGATTTTCTAAGCTAATGTAATGAAGAATTTTTTTTTTTTTTATTGAATTTTTAAGTAAACAAGAAATTGAAGATTATGTTATGATATAATATTATTAAATATATGAAACAAAACAAAATATGTATGCACGGAAAAATATTTTGAATCGATTTTGAAAATTTTTCCACTAATAATTAATAATGTTAAAAAATTAAACCATTTCAAATGGATTTAAGGTATTTTATGTGAGGTCAAGGTTTTCGGGACCTAAAAAGGCCAGAAATTAATTAACCAATCGATTTTAAAAATTTTTTCACAGTTAGAAAGTTAAAGTATTTGAATTAATTAATTAAATGATGTCCGCAAGAAGCTTACGGACTGCCATAAGTTATATGAGATCCTTAGAACCCTTTTCTTACTGTTAGAGTACTAGACTTGTATGACTTTCGCCAGGATTTACTGATTCCATAATTGTAAAAAAAAAACTAAACGACCAATTTTAAAAATTTCTTCACTGTTACAGAGCTAAACTATTTTAGATAGATTTAGAATACATTATGTAAGGTCCGCCAGGGTCCACAGGACCCAAAAGTGTCAAAAATAAACTAACTGACCGATTTTGAAAATTTTTTCACTATTACAGAGCTAAACTATTTTAGATAAATATCGATTACGTTATGTAAGGTCCGCCTCGGTCCATAGGACCCAAAAGTGTCAAAAATAAACTGCCTGATCGATTTTGAAAATTTTTTCACTGTTACAGAGCTAAACTGTTTTAGATAAATATAGATTCCGTTATGTAAGGTCTGCCAGAGTCCATAGGATCCAGAAGTGTCAAAAATAAACTAACTGACCGATTTTGAAAATTTTTTCACTGTTACAGAGCTAAACTATTTTAGATAAATATAAATTACGTTATGTAAGGTCCACCAAGGTCCATAGAACACAAAAGTGTCAAAAATAAACTAACTGACCGATTTTGAAAATTTTTTCACTGTTACAGAGCTAAACTATTTTAGATAAATATAGATTACGTTATGTAAGGTCTGCCAGGGTCCATGGGATCCAAAAGTGTCAAAAATAAACTAACCGACCGATTTTGAAAATTTTTTCACTGTTACAGAGCTAAACTATTTTAGATAAATATAGATTACGTTATGTAAGGTCTGCCAGGGTCCATGGGTCCAAAAGTGTCAAAAATAAACTAACCGACCGATTTTGAAAATTTTTTCACTGTTGGGGAACTAACTATTTTAGATAGACATACATTACGTTATTTAGGGTCCGCCAGGGTCCATGGGACCCAAAAGCGGTAAAAATAAACTAACCGACCGATTTTGAAAATTTTTTCACTCTTACAGAGCTAAACTATTTTAGGTAAATATAGATTACGTTATATAAAGTCTGGCAGGGTCCATCGGATCCAAAAGCGTCAAAAATAAACTAGCCGACCGATTTTGAAAATTTTTTCACTGTTGGGGAGCTAAGCTATTTTAGATACATATAGATTACGTTATGTAAGGTCTGAAGTGTCAGTAGGACCTAAAAGTGTCAAAAATAAAATAACTGACCGATTTTGAAACCTTTGTACTATTACCAAGGTAAACTATTTTAGATAGGTACAGGTTGTGTTATCTGAGATCCACAACTGTCCTGCGGATGCAAATGCGGCGTAGAATGCTACACAACGGGTTTTGAATATATTTATATATATATATATATATATATATATATATATATATATATATATATATATATATATATATATTACATAAAGTCCGCCTAGAATATACGGTCGAGCTGATTTTTTAATGAGGTCCACCGGGATCTTGCAGATCTGAAAACGCCAGTAATAAGCTATCGAACCGATGCTAAAAAATTTCTCACTGCTAGAGAACTAAATTATTTTAGATGGATACAACTATGCTGCACAAAATTCGTTCGGGTTCTTGGGTCCCCAAAAATACCAAAACTAATTACCCAACCGATTTTAAAAATTCTTTTTCTCTTAGAAAGCTAAACTATTTTAAATAGGTACAGGTCTTAGATGAGATCCGCCAGTGCCCAAGATTTGGAAATTCGCTATGTTATGCAGATGCTGCGACAGGGGTATTTTTATACTGAAATAGTGTGTGTCTAAATGACGACGATGTATGATTAACCGAGGTTTTTTTTTAAAGAGTTTGTACTCCACATATAAAAGTTTTCCTAATTTTTCTAAAACTTATTAAAGATATGGATGTTTTAATTAATTTATTCAATGATTATGATAATGTGAAAGATGATTACAGCTGTTTGACTTATAGAGACGATATAATACTGAAATTTTAATATATTGAATCGAAAACTAAAGAATGCGTTTCGAATGACTTAATAAAAGATTAACAATTTATTTTGTGGAAAATATGTTAATTTTTATTACTTTTTGAGATCTTATTCGAAAAATAACTAACAAATTTTAGAAATTTTACAAATGTGCGTAATGGGGAAATAATTTTATATCTATAGGAATATTTATGACTGAGAAATTTCACATTCTGTAAAGTCACACATGTCCACTGACTCATAATAGTTCACAAATTAATTATTTGAAAGACATGTTTAGATACAATTGATGTATTTGTCTATTTTTTAATTTTTATAATAAAAATATGCTTTGATAAAAAGATTAAAAAATTAATAAATATTTTATATTAAGAAATTTTTCCAAATCCAATTTTTTTAAATATTTTGTTCGCTTTGATAATATTGTTATGTAAAAAAAATGTTTTTTGCAAATAAACTCTAAAACTACCCGTAAAAAGTCCATTCGTCCAAATGAGGCCGATGTATGATTAACTTGACTTGTAGACCAACGTATGATTCTAGGGATATAAATAAATTTTATTTATTTAAATTAAAAATTTCATTATTCGCTTCTGCAATTCCTGCAGATATATCGCTTAGATTGGCACTAAACTGATTAATTCTTTTAGAATTCTCTTTAACTTTAATACAGTCATTCGTTACCCATAATATCCATAAATGCTGTTTTTGTACATTCTTTTTCATTGTAATTAATAACATTTAGCGATATTCTAAAGGATGCTCATGCTCATGCTCATGCTCATACTCATGCTCATGCTCATGCTCATACTCATACTCATACTCATACTCTACTTGTTCATACTTACTTTGCTTCATTTGCTTACAATAATTTTCGTATACCTTTTCCAATAATTTTTGGGATGACTTTTCGAGAGGGTGTTATTAGTGACCATAAATTTTCAAGATGTTAAATTATTTTTTATTACTCATGCGGGAGAAGTACTAACTTAGCGCACACATTTCTGTACGCAAAATAGCTGTTTGTCCACTGTACTCTTCCCGCATACTTTTTTGCGTGTGGAAAGTAACTTTCCACACGCAAATTGACAATAAAACACGCAAAATTTAATCAAAACACGCAAAGCCGCCTATTAGTTTTTCATTTAATAAATATTTCATAATTATTTCTATAGAAACCACCAACAAAGTAATTTAAACGATAATTAATTCAGAAAAAAAAGACAAACACTTAAAAATATTATTTTAAAAAGTAATAAAAATGTCAAAAATAGGTGATAATAATAGAAAAAAGTATGTGAAATTCGTAATAAAAAATAGTATGTGCAACTCGTGCGGGATTGTCGATTGCCCCACTCAAGCGAATGAGCGCACTCACTACGTTCGTGCGCTCAACTTAGCTTTCGTGGGCAATCGACAATTTCCCACACTTATTGCACAATATACTATTATTGCTTACAACAAATACCACCCTATGTTCACTCCAATTGTATTTAAATTTGTTACCTGTTTCACAAGCAACGGTTTCTTTTTGCATTCATACAGATAAGTAGGTAACATGCTGCCAACAATACTGCTGATTATTGCCGTACTTAACAAGTCATCACATTTAAATATTGAAAAACAATACTTACGTACATAAGTTATATACCTACATTTTTTCAAAGTCTGCGTTGAAATGTATTCACAATTATTGTCAATAGTTTTATGAAGGGTCATGTTTTGTTATATTTTTTACAACTTGGACTAGTGAAGGTACATATTTGTACAGATTAATTTCTTTTATTTAATAAAAACAGGTAAATTTTTAAGAAATTGTTCTAAATAGATATTTATGATAATTGTTATTTTCTTATTTTTAATATGAATTTATATAAATATAAAATCCTTATATAGAGTCTATGTCAGACTAAACTTTTTTAGTTAGTTAGACTAAAGTTATATAATATTATGATAATAATTATTCATTCAATCATTTGTTGAAAGGTCTATCATTATGTGTGTGGAAATATTTGGATAACTAGCAACTTTTCCTATAAATTAAAATATATCAAAGAATGGACAGATTTTTATTTTATCTGTATTAATTATTTTGAGTTTTACAACAAGTTTATGATTTGTTGTAAGCAATAATAGTATATTGTGCAATAAGTGTGGGAAATTGTCGATTGCCCATGAAAGCGAAGTTGAGCGCACGAACGTAGTGAGTGCGTTCATTCGCTTGAGTGGGGCAATCGACAATCCCGCACGAGTTGCACATACTATTTTTTATTACATACTTTTTTCTATTATTATCACCTATTTTTGACATTTTTATTACTTTTTAAAATAATATTTTTAAGTGTTTGTCTTTTTTTTCAGAATTAATTATCGTTTAAATTACTTTGTTGGTGGTTTCTATAGAAATAATTATGAAATATTTATTAAATGAAAAATTAATAGGCGGCTTTGCGTGTTTTGATTAAATTTTGCGTGTTTTATTGTCAATTTGTGTGTGGAAAGTTACTTTCCACACGCAAAAAATTATGCGGGAAGAGTACAGTGGACAAACAGCTATTTTGCGTACAGGAATGTGTGCGCTAAGTTAGTACTTCTCCCGCATGGGTAATAAAAAATAATTTAACATCTTGAAAGTATATGGTCACTAATAACACCCTCTCGAAAAGTCATCCCAAAAATTATTGGAAAAGGTATACGAAAATTATTGTAAGCAAATGAAGCAAAGTAAGTATGAACAAGTAGAATATGAGTATGAGTATGAGTATGAGCATGAGCATGAGCATTAGCATGAGCATGAGCATGAGCATGAGCATGAGTATGAGTATGAGCATGAGCATGAGCATGAGCATCCTTTAGAATATCGCTAATATGTACTGATTTTTATCCTTTCTATAAAATTACATGGTTGTTATTTGGGGTCAAAAAGGTACTGATCCATCATAATTCCATCAGACGCTCTGTATCTTTCAAACTTTCTATAACTTCTTCTTTCTTTAATATTGTTCAATTTCTTTAAGCCAATTTTTGATATTTTACTCGGCCACCGAAGCCCTAGATTTTGTTAAATTTGGAAATAATCGCTTAGATAATTCCGGATGTCTATTGCAAAAACACAAAGACCATTTTCGTCCAGGTCGACCATGAGTAAATGGATTTTCTTAAGTGTTAGATTAGTACTTGGCTACTGTCTAGCAGTTAAGGATTGCATGTTCTCATCTTCTTTGTTGGTTAAAATAACTTTACTTTTAATTTATCGGACAATGTGGTCTGACAATTATCTGTAATATTCGAAATTGTTTGACTACGATAGAGATCGACATTTTTTAACGAATAGCATATCTGTAAAAGAAAAAAAGAAAAAAAGAAAGAGATTGAGGTGAGTTTATCGGTACTGTGGCAATTCTGGGCCCATGGATTTGATTTTAATCCGCAAAGTATGTAAAGATTCAAATAGTAATATTATTAAGAATTCAAACTGGTGATTTCCGGCGATTATACTTCTGTGTATGTGGGAAATAAAGAAATAAATTAAATGTAAATATTTAACAAAATAGCGTTTATTTATTTAAAACCACGTTTAAAACTATTGAAATCTAAACAAGTTTTGAAATTAAAGGAGTTGCATATGTGATTACAGACAAACTATTTAACAACCATAAAGATAATTAATTTTTTTTTGACAAATATTTCATTAGTTCATTTATAATTTATTTAATTTATTAATATCTAATTTCCTAAAATACTAACAACATGTGATAAGTTGGGCCAACGCCCTTAACTAAATTTATGTTACGCAATCTTAAGAAAATATGATAAGGTGGCATAACATGAAAGTATTCATAAATTTTAAAAGTTCAGTTTGAATTGTTTAAGTAAATTTTAAATGTATTAATTTATGAAAGTATTTAATACCCTTAATTAGATATAACTAACTTAAAATGACGTGTCGTTCTGGGACAATTGTGATAGTCTGCACAAAATAGCCCATTATTCGAAATATTATTTTTTTTTAAGAATATTTCGAATGACACGGGATTTACATTGAAATTAATGTTCAATTGTGATTACTATGGTCATATATTGAAGATATGACCATTATAAAAAAATATGTATTAATTTAAAATGAAAATGTTGTTATGTAGTTAAAAAAATTACCTTTCAGGTAATTTATACCTGTTCTCCCAAATGGTTTCTTTCCTTGCCTTCTGAAACGTGAACCGCAGCCATGTTTGGTATATGACGAGTTTAAATTTTAAGATACAGGCGTATTTACGTATTTACATCGGCATATAAGCTATAATCTTTTAATTTAAATACAAACACTAAATTACTTTAGAACACATCTTGAAATAATAACTACTATTGAAAGAAACAAATTTATTTAAGGGGAGCATGTACCTTTTTGGCACCAAAATATCGATTTTTTGAAACATATCATAAAAAATACTATGTTTTATGCCCTTTTCAAAAATATATAACACTCTATATCTGAGAGGTTTAGAAATATGTGTAAAATGTGTTTTAAGAAATGTATGCACGCTTTTTTCAGCTGACAACATGGCGCGCTATGGATTGTTAGTGTCAGAATGTATTATATACATATTACTTGCTCCAATTGTATGATTATTAAGTTTTAGGAATAGGCTACCCAAGACCACATTTGTTGGCATTCAGACATTAAAATTAGGGGTTTGTGATGCAGTTCTTAGTTTTAATGAAGGAGCAATGGCCAAAGTGAATGTTTTGGAACGATTATGCATCCAACCAGGACGCTTTATGGTTGAAGGCCTTCAACAAATCGATTCCAATAGGGTTAAAAAAGCTGACAAAGAAGTCCAAGAAGAAAATAAAAAGAAGAGGATAAAAAGAAGGATAGGAAAAAAGAGTAAAAATGAAGAAGATGATTACTGTCCAGGTGGATTTTAAAGTGATTATGTGTTTTGAAGTGTAACTAAAACTTTAAAGCTGTTTTACCGAAAGTACCGTTTTGTGACATTTCGGAACACGTTGTGAAACAATTATTAGACTTACAGACTTCAAATTTTACACACTTATTGCAGACTAGTTGATGAGTAGATTCATGCTTTTTTATCAATATATATTATGTTTTTATAATTTTAAAAAATATAATATTTACATAATTAAAAAAAAAATTTTTTGTTAAATTGCTACCACGATAATTTTTTTGTTTATTGAGATATTAAAAAAAAAAAGGCATGAAAATATAAAGCTGTTAATGTAGAACAAAACCCTAAAGTTTAAAGTCAATATGTCTAATAGTTTAGGAGATAATGGTACCGACATGTTGCAGTGTACTCCCATTTAAATAACATGGGACCCGAAAAAGGTACATGCTCCCCTTAATACTAAAAGCATGATGGCCTTTTTAATTTTTAAGCAAACTACGCACGCATTGCTTAAAGAATGCAAATGGCTGCTATTTATTTATGTATGGTTTGACAGTATTTAAATGAGATGACTTTTCAAGTACGGCAATAATCAGCATTATTGTTCGCAGCATGATGTCTACTTATCTATATAAATGCAAAAAGAAACCGTCACTTGTAAAACAGGTAACAAATTTAAATACAATTGGAGTGAACATAGGGTGGTATTTGTTGTAACCAATAAAATAATTCAACTTCTTGAAAGTTTATGGTCACTAATAATACCCTTACGAAAAGTCAACCCAAAAATTGTTGGATAATGCATACTGCAGATAGTCTGTGTGCGAACACAACGGAGCGTATTATCCTACTCTACTGTTGTCCGTGCGTATGAACATGTAATGCATTGGGTGAACTTCTGATAGAAGAGAGGGGCACACTAAATCATAGACAAAAACACACGTATATAGGCACAGTCATCAGAAATTGTAAAGTGAATATAACCAACTGAAACAAGGGAAGATGGTCACATCAGGCCAGTATAGCGTATTTTCACGTGGCATATCAAAATCATTTATTAAATCTTCATTACTGTATTTTATATTGCAATTTACCTACAAAAAAAGCGAGACCAAAACCGTTACTATAGTATACTATAGTATGACTGCTAAAATTTAATTGTTACAGAAAATAATGACGGGTATTGGTCAGTAGTCTTATCGAATTGTTGTGAATGTAGTCCAGATTTTAAAATTTTAGTATAAAAAGCAAGAATATGTATCTTTTTTTAAAACACAATTTGTTACCCCAGTAACCGTCACTATGACGGTTACTGGAAAATGCCTGCATTTTATGCACCAGTATCCCCCATCAAAAATAATAAATTTCTGTTAGGTTGCCTTGTCTAGAAATAGTCCAAGCTCCAATCGATAGTAACTAATGCCGACAATAGGAAATGCCCGCCAGACCTTTAAGTTTTTGTTAAATTCTATTTTTAAAAAATTTTTGAAATGGCCGAAAAAACGCCAAATATACCTCACATAACACCTCGCTGAAATTTACATATGTTATAGCAAATTATATATATATATTTTACTGAGGAATCGGTCTGTCAGGCATATTTTGTTAATTAATGTCTGACAGACCTCTTTTAATTAGTGAAAAATTTAGGTAGACTTACCCTCACTTAGCACCTCGTTGAATTTTAAATATGTTATAGCAGATTATATATATTTTACTAAGGGATCGTTCTGTCTGGCATCATTTGTTAATTAATGTCTGACAGACTTCTTTTAATTAGTGAAAATTTTAAGCAAACTTACCCTCACATAACACCTTAATTTTTTTTTAAATGAAACTTTTAGATATTACTGCCACTTCGTAGTTTTAAAACATTAAGTCTGGCCTAGTAAGAAACGGTTTTTATGAGACAGACCAATATTTATGATTAAAGGAGATCTTAAACTTCATTTAAAAACAAGAATATAGGAGGTGTTTTGTCGCGGCCCCAAAGGAAGTGTATTTGTTTATAAAAAAAAAGTCAACGCTACACTTTAAAATTTAATTTCACAAATTTGGCTATATTCTTTTAAAGCCGGGTCAGTTGTAGTTGATATAAGAGGTCCCAGACTTAATTTTAAGAATAAAAAAAAACACATACTTTTAAAGATAACATTGCTTCGAACAGCAATCAATTTGATACATGAAGGCTGAATATTTGAGGTTAAGTCTGGCATGGTTAATAACGTTTTTTATTAGACAGACCAATTTTAATACGTTAATAATGTCAAAAACTTTTAATTAAAACAAAAAAATTGGGGGTGTTATGTAAGGTAGATTTGCCTAAAATCTTCAGTAATTAAAATAGGTCTGTCAGACATTATCAAAATATGCCAGACGGAGCGATTGTTCAGTAAAGTATATATAATTTGCTATAACATATGCAAATTTCAGCGAGGTGTTATGTGAGGTAGATTTGACGTTTTTCTCGGCCATTTCAAAAAATTTTTAAAAATAGAATTTAACAAAAACTTAAAGGTCTGGCGGGCATTTCCTATTGTCGGCATTAGTTACTATCGATTTAGTTTCTTTAATTTGAGGTGTTTTATCCGGTATGATTTTGTGCTATCGGAGCTTGGACTAAAACTAGTTTTTAAAAAAAATTTAATTCATAATAAACTTCAAAAGACAAAAAATATAATTATTCGTTAAACCAAAATTACAGTAGAATTAAAGTAGTGCTTACCTTAGCTAAAACTTAAGAGTAATATATGCAAATTTTACAAACACGAACTTTCAGATGAGCCATTATTGTATCTAATGCTAACTGAATGCTATCATAAATTGAATAACGGTTGGGTATATTTTTCAGAACGTGTAGCAGGCAACACAAAAAATACATACTTGAATAATATCTTAATATTTATCATTTTATTGAAACTTGGCGTCTATTGGGTCAATGACGGCTACTGGTGTTCTTACCTACAATAATATATTATTAATTAAAATAATTATTTATATTTTATAAGATTAATAAAGTTCATTTTTATATAGTTATTGTTCATTTCTAATCTACTTTGACGACAAGGTCATTGACGACTGTTCGTCGTTAATGGCCATACGGGCCGAAACATGTCACTGACATTTAAAACTTTAAATAAAGTGGTATTAGCAAAGTAAAAACTGTCTTTTTATTTTTAAAATGGAATACCATAAAGTAACGCTCAAATCTGATTTTTCAGTTGATTTTTCAAGAAGAAACTGTTGGTTCTGTCCCCGTGTGATAATGAATTACTAGATCACTGATCTAGGTGTAGTCCTACATGAATAGTTAAAATTTTGAATAATAGGTACATTTCAATTTATTGTAGTACGCGAGTAAATCTACTGTTATTATGCGGTTGGAACAAAATACATAGGAAACTCCCATTGTGCAATCCACTGGGACCAAATTGCTAAATGAGAAAGTCAAAGATCACGGGCGTCAATGTTTCTGATTTATACATATATTTGTATGATTTACTGTTACAAACTATTAGACACTAACACATTCAAACATATTTGTTTTAAAACACGGAGAGGTGCCATTATACACATCTTGTGTGCGACGAAATTGCTAAATGGGAGCGCGCGATATGGGAGTTTGCTATGTAATTGAAAATACATTTGAGGCAGCTAGAACCAAAGGGGTGTAAGTGCCAAGGTAATGTTTTAGAAAATGTGCCAAGGGATGCCAGAAAATTTCTTCTTTCTATTGCATGCACTAACTCATTTTTTTTTAATTGACACTTACACCCCTTTGGGTCTAGCCGCCTCATTTGACAGAATTTGCAACGTATACAATAACTAAAAGATTGCTGAAGATGATAAAAAAAATGATTATCAGAAAAAAAGGAAATATTTGTAGAAAAAGGAAATTAGTCATTAAGTATTAATAAACATAGGCGGGATTTCAAGAAAAATACTGGGGGTAAGGGATATAGTTAATATAAAGATCATCTTGGGAGATTCTTAGATCTTAGATTCTTAGATTCTAGCTCAGGTCGGTAAATGCTTGATTTAATTTCTGCATTTCCACTCCATTTTTTGTGCTATATTATTTTAATAAATCTTGTTCATTGTCGTGGCAGACTAGTAGCGCCAGTATCAGAAGGAAACAAAAATAAATACGCCGCGCGAATAAAATCTTTTCTCGGTTTTCTAGACAGTGTTTGAGTTTTCCCTGATTTTACGTTTTATTTTGGAAAGAACTGAATAAAGAATTTTCTAGAATATGAACTTATATATAAAGAATTTTTTAAAAAAAAGTTATTTACCGTTTTTAATTTCTAGTAATTTAAAAAAATACAAAATACGAGAGTTTTGATTTTTTTTTAATGCCGACTTTAAGTTTCTATTTAGGTAGGGAATGCCATGGTAGTGTTTGTGTCTTTAAGTTGTACCAAAATGTTCAAGAACTCACAAAACAAAAAAAAATCAGCAGGAGGTTAGGGGGTTCTACAATCGCTAAAAAGAGAGTCTCTTTAATAAGAGAGTAATAATCAAAATCTATTAAAATTGTGAACGTGGCACGAAATTTTGGTTACGTACGACCGCACAGTATTCCATATAACCCATTTGAAGGGATAAATGGTATATTTGCAAAGTAAAACAGATGTTTAAACCAATATATATTTGTGTAGCTGAATGTTAGGTACACTTTTATGACAACGAGAAACACCACCCGTACATGTCCATGCATGTTACAAATAGTAGTAACTAAACGTTGGTTTTGACGTAGCCATCAGAGTGATTGCGACTCTTGACGAGTGAGGTGTTGTTATCGTGTTAAGAGAGATATTTTGTTTAATGTCAAAATGGAACCATCTTCCAAAGGAATGTCTGCTGCGTACGTAACTATATTATTATTTATGTTATTGTATAGTCAACCAATTAGCTCCTTTAAAGTATAGTAAGTTACTGTTAAAATACTAACTTGTAATTAAAAAGGTTATACTGCATGATGTAGCCAAAATGTCAAAACTATTTAAAAAAAGGTTACTATAGTTATTGAACTGTACAGTTAATATATATTTAAAGTGCGGAGTCGTGTGGAGTTTGATTATTAATGCATTTGTTCTTATAGGTTGTCAAATAATCAGAGAAGAGCTTTTTGACATAAATATGGCGTTCAACAAAGCACATAGATAGTTTATCGTGTTTGATTAAATAAGTAAATGAATGTATAATTCTTTATTTCTGTATTTTATAACTCAAGTGTCCATAAAGAAGCAATAAATAAAAATTCAGTCAAATATAATAGGTAGTTGTTTATTTTTGTCCCCTTAAATTAGCTACCTATATCGAATACTATGCGACCGTGTATGCATAAATGCGCATACATTCATAAATTTTTGCACAACAGCTTAAAAAATGCATCTTTCTTAGAAAGTTAACTACAAATCTGTAAATAAAATGTTTTATTCGAACAGACTTGGTAAATAACAAATAAAATGATTGAAAATTAAAATATACATTAAGCTTACTACATTGAATTTTAAACGGTGATTTTAATACAGAGACCACTTATAAAATAGACACTTATTACAAATGCTTATTAACATCAAAAAAGACAAACCACAAAATATATGTACGTATATAATTAATAAGTAATTAAACCAGCCTACAGCAAGACTTTTTGTTAACAAACAAAAGTAATCTTTTTGTAAATCAACATAAATTTTGCCTTCTCGTTTCCTTGCTAGCAATTAACATATAGAAAACAGAATATTCTTACGTACAATACTCCCAAATTTTATCAACATTTATACTCCCATATTTTTTCCTTTATAAAAACTCTTAACTACGTTATAAAAAATTGGTTAAATGTAGGCCGCGCATTAAGTTATAGTTTCGTTCAAGGTAATTAGTCGAATTTTTTCTTGAAAAAATTAGATTTATACAGCCTACACGATAAGAACGGCGAGAGGCGAGAGTAGGGGCGCTATCTGTTTTCGGGTCCGTAGAACAGGATTATGTAGAAAAAAATGTCTGATTATATATATATATATATATATATATATATATATATATATATATATATATATATATATATATATATATATATATATATACATATATATATATATGTATATACATATATATATATATACATATATATATATATATATATATATATATATATATATATATATATATATATAATGTATGTGCATATATATATAGAGGGTGTAAGAGAAATAACTCTTATCCTTTTGAGGGGTGACGCGACTGTTAATTCAAAAAAAATTGTTGCGGTTTTAGTGTCTACAGGGTGCTATGAGTCACCCGTCAAAAGGATGATACTTATTTCCCTGACAGCCTGTATATATATATATATATATATATATATATATATATATATATATATATATATATATATATATATATATATATATATATATATATATATATATATATATATATAATATACAAGGTGGTCCAGAATTATGTACCGTAATTGGTAGAGCTCGTAGTACGTTCAAAAATAATGGTACCTTTTCATGTACACTTTTTTTTTAAAACTCAATAATAAGGGAAATACAACTCTGTAAAGCGGTGAAACGAAAACCATTATTTCTTAAATATTTTCAAAACGCTTTTGAATAACGGATTGATATTTTAGGGGTACTTATTTGGCGTTAGAAGGATTAAATTTATGTCAACACTTATTCCATCACTCATGACTAAGGGGTGGTTTTGGGTGGTAGGTATGAGTTATCAGATCTTTTTCTTTTTTAATTTGCAATTATTTAGACAAAATCCCTGATAATATAATTCCTCAGACAATTTCACAAAACGTTAAACGTTACAAAACAAAACAAAAAACGTTATTAGTGTTACATTTCGATAAATATTACCGTTTTCGAGTAATTTAAAGTAGAAGTATCTATTTCCAAATTATCCCCTAATCATAAGTGATCGAATAATTGATACTATAAATTTAATTATCTTAATGTTCATACGCGCCCCTAGCATATGAATCCAGTAATCAGAAGCGCCTAAAAAATTTAAGAAAAAAAAGAAGTCAGTTTCGTTCCACCCCTCTACATTTTACCCCTCTGCTTTATCTCCCTTATTATTGAGTTTTGGAAAAAAGTGTAGATGAAAAGGTACCATTATTTTTGAACATACTATCTGCTCCAGCAATTACGGTACATAATTCTGGACCACCCTGTATATATATATTCTGGCTACCTTTTAATATGTGTAGGGCCCCCCTATGGAAGTTAATAGCTGAAATTTGGTAAGTGAGGCTCATTTTAGAGGCATCTTTTACTATCAAAGTGGGGTCAAATTTTGGGAAAAATTTGGATCCGACCCAACATTTAGGGGGGTGGTGGGGGGCAATAAAACAATGAAACTCTTCCAAACCGGTTGGAAATAATATTTTGGTCAATTACCTACAACATATCCAAAATTCAGCTTACTAGAATGATTTGGAGGGAGTAGAGGGGGAAAATTTGATTTTTGTTGGATCTTACGCGCCCACAGTCCCCCAGAATTAACTTAGAGAGTTGAAATTTGGTGTGTAGATAGAGTTCGTACCTAGGGTCTGCTTTTGCTTTTTAGAGGTTTTAATATTTTATCCCCACCCCCACCATTTTTAGGCCTTCGAAGAAGCCTTATAACTTTGATCTGTTATAAAAATTTGAGAGAGGGGGAATCGGTAATAATAATAATAAAATATAAAAAAATAATTAATGAGTTGCACATGCATATACTAGAGGGGTGTATATTCACTGTACTTAAAAAATAAAAACCAGCCGAAAATCATAAATTAACACTTTCACCATTATATGTGAAGAATACATAAAGAAAAAATGACTACAGCAATTTTGCGTTTTCATAAAAGAAAGCTAATTTTTTTTTTGGCATCAACTATATTGTGCTCTACGTTAGTTTTTTTGTTGTATATTAGCTCTATCGACGATCTGTCGCTAATGTCAACTTAGAGGCACGATCGTGGTCAGAGGTAAATATCTTTTATAAAATACATATTGATCGTGTTCCATTTAGATATCACAAACAACATTGACTAGTGCATTTGATGTTTCACAAAAAAACTACTTTTTTAAAAAATTTTCTTGCAATACTAACATTTTAAATGTTTTAAATGCAATTAAAAGGTTAGTCTTGCATAAAATTGTAAAAAAAGAAATGCATTGTGTTACACAGTGTCGTGTGTCCGTAATGGAACACGACCATTTTATAACTAGGCGAGGAAACACCGTATGTACGAATAAATCGGATTACAGTAAAATGGGACACATTGTACTGTATATTAAAATTAACGTTTTGAAGAAATTTAATTAAATTGAAATATTTTTATTAAAAATTAATGCGAGAATATAACAATACTTATGTAAGTGTATAAATATTCTGTGTGATAATAATAAGAGTGTTCTGTGTTCAGAATTAAGAATTTTTTTAAGTATGTACCTACATGCATTATCATACAAAATCATAACCATAGCTTTGATACGTAAATTAAACGTACATACTTAATTATTTTTTTTAAAGAATTGTGTTGTTGTTGGTAGTGTGTGGTAGTGTGTACATACATACTTATTGATTTGATACATACAAACCATACATACTTATTGGTTTGAACCATAGAACATAAGAAGGAATACAACTATCTCTTTTCTGCAATCACTTATGGGCAGGTATGTGCATTTTACAGAACTATGTTGCCATTCACTTAGTAGCTATCAATGGGTTTGTTTCAATTGTTGTCATATTGTTATACACGGTGTACGTGGTATACGTACCTCACGTACATGATGCATGCCACATGACACCCATACACACAACCATCCATTGCACTACCACACACAACTCCGCGTGCACATATATGACATAGTGGTGGGGTACTTTCTGTCCTTTGGCGTTACACTGGTTTCAGAGATACTACCATAGAGTAATAGAGACAACATATCTATCTCTAAACTACTGGAACCAGTGTAACATGTAAGAGATAGACTATATGTTGTATACGTGCACTTGGTTGGTACTTGTGTCTAACAAGGAGCGGACATGTACTCTTTGAGATTAAATTTTATTTAAATATTTTAATAAGTTTTAAGGCGTTTAATAATCTTGGAGTGGCTTTAAAAGTTGTTTAATGAGATTCTCTATAATAATATTACTAGTGTAGATCGTGAAAATTGTGGAAATGGAAATTAAAAGTGTTCAAGAAATATTGTCTAAGGCCCGGGATACACGAGAAACCAAAATGTCGACACAAATGTCAGACATAAATTTCTTTACTGTTCACACTTTAACAAATTTTTTGTGTCTGGATAGTGTCTGTACATAAATGTACGCAACATGTGTCTGAGCTGTTCACACGAAAATCGAATTTTAATCGATAACCTTCCCAGTGAATAACCTTAAAATGACAATATGTCAAGTAACATATGTATATGATACACATGAAAAAAGTGTAATAAACTTGTAATAAAATTATTTTTTAAACACTTGCGAATGAAATAAAATCATAAATATTGTAGAATGTTATTTAGTTATTTTTCTGTATTGACAAATTCACAAGTGTACTATGTAAAAAATGATAAATTTTAGGCGGGGAATTTAAAAAAAAAAATTATAATTCTTTCTTTATCCTCCAATCTATAAAAAACGTCGTATACAATTAAATAAAAACTTCTCAACACTAGTATAATTTAGATAATATTTATCAATTAACATTTTTATATTGAATGGAAACAAAAGTTATCAACTTTGTTGTGATGTAATTCATTTCTATACCATAAAGTAAAATTCTAAAAAATATGTTGGTAATTATGTACATTTAATTATGTACCATGAATCTATCTCTCTTCTGCGACTGTATGAAAAAATGTCAAACCGATTTGAAAATTTATCGCAGTTGTTATGAAACTTTTATTTTATATATATATATATATATATATATATATATATATATATATATATATATATATATATATATATATATATATATATACATATATATATATACATATATATATATATATATATATATATATATATATATATATATATATTGTTATTCGCTTTGAGCTATACATACATACTAAATATGTATATCATAATAAAACACTACGAAAGACACTTACATATTACTAGTAAAATAAATAAAACAAAAAATTTATTTTAAAAAAGAAAATAGAAAAATTTTATTTTAATTACGACATATCCCAACATACATACCCAACATTAATACCATAGAGAATATCCAGCACATAGGTACTCACAGAACACTAGAAGCAAACTAAAATTATTAAAATAAAAAAAAGTGTAAATTGCTTGGAGTCATTTGTTGGTCTGTCACAGCTTAAGGTGACTAGTCGTGCATCAGCTCTGCCAGAGCAAACAAGCATTGTTAGGTCGTGGTTACTAACAAAGATAAATGCATATAATTTTATGATGTGTAATAAAATTTGATTTTGTGTTAATAAATAACGGCAAGGGTGTAAGGTAAGGGTGTTTGTAGTTCAACATTTAGTAATACATATATATTTATACCTGCAATTTATTTCGTATACAAAACTGAGTACCGTTTTTTCAAAACTGCATAAGTTTAAAAAAATTATAAAATGGTTTTTTTTATAAAATTATTTATTTTTAGTACAGCCGAAAAATTTTTATACAAAATTTATAATTAAAAAACAACATAGAATTATACGGTTTACACTATATTAATAGATTGGTTTGATTTATGTAAATTTGGGTCGTCGGTGGGTGGCGCGCGCCACCCACCGACGACCCAAATTTACATAAATCAAACCAATCTATTAATATAGTGTAAACCGTATAATTCTATGTTGTTTTTTATTTATAAATTTTGTATAAAAAATAAAGGAAAATTATAATTACTAGAAAAGGTCATCTCAGTGCCGGGCCTGGGGCCCTAATTTGTAGGGTGCCACGCGTCAGGCTAGTAACGGCGCTACGCGCCGTAATTTGTACGACGCGTAGCGTCGTTTTCATAATGGCGCTCCGCGCCGTAATTTGTACGACGCGTAGCGTCTGGCCCAAAGCGGCGCTTCGCGCCGTAATTGGTATGACGCCAGCGTCGTTCTCATAACGGCGCTCCGCGCCGAAATTTGTACGACAGCGGTATTTGGCACACTCAGACACACTGCTCTCCACAATTTGCTTACACATACGCTTATGGCTTGCATGCATATCATGCATATATATCACCATTGAGTATATGGAGTATATTCTCTATGTATAAATGTCGTACTTTTCATAGGTATTAAAATAAAAAGGTTAAAATTATTTAAAAAAATTTTATTTTAAACTTTTATTATAATTTTTTTTTTAACGATTCAGTATTTTTACGATTTTTTATTATTAAATAATAATAAATAATGCAAGTAATTTGGTTAAATTAATTGTTATATCAAAAATGTGAGTAACTCTTAAAATGTAATAATTAATAATAAAACGCAATTATTTTTAATAAAAATATGTGACCGCGCTTTAACTATTTAAGTACAATAATTCTCAGCCTCATTTGTTTCTTTTTTCCGGCAGACATCGAAATTACAGCGTATGTCCGAGTTCTGCATTTTACCCGAGAAATCATAAATTAATGTAAATTTTTATAAGTATTGGAGGTAGAAATACATAAGTCTTGATTTTGGACGACGGTACCTACTAGAGTTATAAATTTTGTCTATAAGATTTGAGGAAAATTTTGGTGTGTTTGCCGAAATTATAAATACTATTTTCTAAAAATGATATTTTTACAATTGGTGAGAAATCTCACTCATAAGGAAAGGTTTTGAACTGTCAATTCGCAATTTTGATGAAACTTCGTATACGTGCAGTACAAGCAAAAATAACGGACCCGATTTTTTTCATCTGACACAGTCGCCATTTAAGAAGTGAAATTACCCCTCAAAATTAGGGTAAAATTTCAATTTTGCTAGATTACTTGAAAACTGCGGCAGATAAAGAAAAATTTTAAATTGACACAACACTTCATTTTTAGAGAGCTTTCTACTGATATATACAAAGCCAGAGTCGGACCTACTAGAGGGGCTATTTTGGTAAAATTGGGGGTAAATTTGGGGGTAAAAAAGTTGTATAAGCGTTTTTCCTAACATCTAAAACAAAAACAAGAGCTCTATCACCATTTTTTCTAAGCATTAAAAGCTGGTTTATATTCGATTTCTATTGAAAACTCAATTAGACTGCATGTTAAAAGTGAGCAAAAATTAAACCTGCAATAACTTTTAAACGCTGTAGTGAATCTAATTTAAATTTTCACAGTCGATTAAATTTAGAAAAACCATTATTCGCACAAATTTTCATAAGACTGTCACCATTTTTAAGTACCTCCATAATATCCTTAACTTGTAGCTATGGTATAATTATCAAAATTTTTTTGCAGGTTTCTTACTAATCATACAACATGTAATGATTCATACAACATACAACACATAATTCCTGAGTAGCCCTAAATAATGCGTGTCAAACACGCACTTGACCACTTTTATTTCTTTATCTTTCTTCTTTTTCTTCATTCATTCTATTTTGGATTTTCGAGCATTTTTCGAGATTATTATTATTTTTATCTCCGAGATTTTCTACATTTTGATCTTTTGGAATCTTACCGCATTTTCTACAATTTTTCGATTCGATTTCGCCTTTCATGGATTGGATTTAACGCTGATTTGGAATCATTGATTTATATACTGGATTACCGAATATTTACCGCCAATAAAGTTGTATTCTGGATCGTTCTGGTTAACGCTGCCGAATTATCAATTTGAAACACTGATCTATTCCCGAGGATTCCGCTTAACTTCCCGTGGATCCACGTGTAGCCGATAGGTTGTGGCCTGCAACGAACCGATTGATCGTTTCGGTTGGAAACTGGTACCGCATAACTGAATTACCGCATCTTTAGTACATCCGGACTCCAATGTTTCGAGATGAATTCCGTATAAAATACAAGTAAATCACCCATAACAAAGGGAGGTAACAAAATTTAAGTTTTCCGATACTTAAGCGTCTTTTTATTAAAAGAAACATTAATTGTATGAGTAACATTACATTTACCGTTATGCTTCAATTTATAAAGCATTTTTGAAGATTTATTTATTTTTTTTGAGAATACTTAACCTGTATTATTATTAATATTACCGTACTTTATGATGTCAAAAACATTGTGAAAATTCAAGAACGTTCCTAAATTTATTTACCTGAAAATTTGTATTAAAAGATCTGAAATTACTTATTGGTGAAAATATTATAAGGTTCAAGTACACATTATTAACTTCCGTCTAACTCAACTTTCAGTCCTGTATGTATTTAGTTTATTAATAAACTTAATTTAACCGTAGTGACGAATTACTTAACGCCCCGTATGTTACTGCCGACTGAGTCCGAAGCCGCGTTGCCGTACCGATGATGTAATAATTTTTACGTCATACAGTGTTTACACCTATGCGATTTTACCAGAATATGCACTCAAATTACGGCGTTGGGGTAATCGTAGTTGTTAAAATTAAGCCAATTTTTCTAATTTTCGCGTTCGATATCTCGAAACGAAGTGAGATATCGATTTTTTTATTCTTTAAAAAGTGTTTATTTTGGTCTATTTTATCGAAATATGCACTCAAAAGTTCATACAAACGCAGACACACAAAATGATAAAAAAAAATTTGAAAAAATTGAATTTTTTCAAATTTTAAAAGTTTTCCAGCCTTTCCATTATCGATATCGAATTGTGTTTCGCTGGTATCTATGATTTAGGGTAACAAAATATTTTAAAATAATGAAAAAAAATTCGTCAAGTCCTCTGAGAAGGCCTAACTTAGTGCGTGTCAAAAAACACGCACTTGACGAATTTTTATGCTAAAATTTCATGCTTTTTTAACGTTTTCGAAGTTTGTACCACTCGCACAGGTCACCTAAATAAACCTAAAGGGCTGAGATTTTTTGTACAGGTTAAGTTAATAGGCAGCCACTACTTTTTGGAGGTTTCAATTTTTAACCCTTACCCCCACGATATTTATGCCAATATTTCCTTGATTTTTTTGCCTTTTTTCTAACACCTCTAGAGACTCTCTAAGGAAACTTAGAGGGCTGAAATTTTGTACATGTATTGAGTTAGTATCCAGTTAATGTCTCTTAGGGATTCCACATTACTTTTCCCCCCACTTCACCCATTTTTACATCGGAATTCAATGGTATTGTTAAATGTGTTTAAAATGCTTTTTATTTATACTGTAAGACAAGTAGGCGAATAGTAAATTTAAAAATTTAAAAAAAATAAACTTACTTTTATAACAAATGCAATACATACATATTAAGTAATTTAAAAATGTTATTAAAGTTAATGTTTATTTATAAAGTAGGAATTTTGCATTTTTTTTTTTATAAAAGAGAAATTTTGGATTTTTTTGGAAAGAAAAAATATCTTTATAAAGGCCTCCCAGTTTACTATTTAAGGTCCTTTTTTAATATTTAAAAATAAAACATAAAGGCAATTGGCGGATAAGGATGGGCAAGAATGCCCCCGTACGAATTGTCTTGGTTTTTTTTTGCTAACTTCTATCGGCACGAAATTGAAATTTACTGCGATTCAGCCCTTAAAAATTTAAAACCTTTTTTTAAAGCACCGATCAACCGGACACTCATCATCAGTTCTGAAACCACCAAAATGACAAATCGCTTGTAGACTTTCAATTACATTTCGCTTGTAGTCATTCAATACCGAAGATGAAAGGAAAAATTCGACTTCCGTGATGGAGCCCCGCTGTTCACGGCGTTTTTTTTTACTACGTGTACTTTCGGGTAAAAGATAGGAAATTTAAGTATATTTATTACGTTTATCATAAAAATAAAATAAATGTATTCGACAGTATTACTTTCATACTTATATGTATTTCATATTTATTTTTCATACTTATCAATCATTGCAACTGTAATTATCTGAATAAATTGAAGACATGACTGGATGAAGGTGTTATGTAGCATTTTCGTAATTTTACAATAGAAGCGTTTGAAAGTTTTTATATAGATATACTTCTCATGCAATAACTCATGTTTATTATTGAATTTCTACAAAACTATTGGTCGTAATGAAACCAAATTTTAGTATATTATACTTCAGCATAGGATACTTCAAAATTTTGCAAAAAATGACGTTTTGATAAAATGTTACATAACACCTTCATTCACTCACTTCGTCTTCAATTCCGTGATAATGTAGTCCATGATATTTGAAGTAATTCTAAAGCCGGTTCTACACGATGCTACGAACACCTTCCAACATTGGACGTTTGTTTATTCATCGCATCGTGTGGCCGTTGTTCGAACCCACGAGCGTCCAATGTCAAGCGTCGAACGTTCGCATTTGCCCATGTCCCAGCCGATGTCGGTATTCTTGCACCGAGTCAAAGGGGAGCTTCCAACGTTTAAAGGACAATGTTGGTTGGTTCGACTCAACGGCTACACGACTCGTTCATATGAAAAGAGACAACATCAGTGTATAACATTAGAGATAACATCAGATAAATAACATCCTCGTCCACTGAATAAACGTTTGTACCAAACTATTTTCATATGTATTGGATCAAACATTCGTTTCACCGTGTAGCAGGAACATTCGCAGCACCAACTGTCGAACTTACTTGCATCAAACGTTCGATCGAACGTTGGAAGAAACGTTTGTAGCATCGGCTTAATTGAAATTTTTTATCGAACAAACAAACCGGTAAAAAGAGCTCAGATAAAAATATTTGATATATTAAAATCGACGTAGAAACTCTTCGATTATTAGTTAAAAAATATTTAAAATTTTCTTCAAACAAAAACAAAAACATTAAAATTAAACTTGTTTCATTAAATATTCACTTCACATAATAGCTATTTATGCAACAAGTACATAATGAAGATCTTTATGAACGAGCCGTGTTTATGGCTGAGCGAGCTTGCGAGCGAGGCCAAAAAAAAAGGCGAGTTCATAAAGTCAAATTATGTACAAGTTGCATCCAAAGCTTTATGTACGACTGTTAAAATGCCTACTTATCGATAAAAATCGAATTTATAAATCTCACGTCTATACTGTAAATAAAAAATGTATTTTATATATAGTTGGCATAGGAAAATTTATTGTGTTTAAAGTATGCTTTGGTTATTATCTGTCATCTAAAACTAATAAAATATTGGAGCATTTTTAAAAGATTTTTTCAACAAAACTTATTAATATGTACTTAAAAAAGAAAGGAGAAAAAGCTGCCTGGAATAAATATTAATAATAGTTCAGATTGTGTAATTAATATTAATTATGCCAACATTTGTAAATTTGGTATACAAATAAAGTTAGTGTGCTTTGTGTTTATTATAAAATTGAAATTAAAATTTATCAAGTAGACTATTCTTTATGGCACTAGTGCTTTTTGCTTTTCATTATGCAACTAGTGCCAAAAAGTAATACTTTTTATATCTCTTAACAATGTAATAAAATAGGCTTTTATGATTCAGTCGTACATAAACACATTTATGTCTAAATGAGATATGTAACACACCAACACAAAAAATACACACGCATATTATTACGCACATTTACTTAATAAATCTCTAACATTGACTGACTGACTGACTGACTGACAGACAACGCACAGCCTAAATCGTTGGGTTTAGAAGCATGAAATTTTGTACAAGAGTTCCCTATGTAACATAGGTGAGCACTAAGAAAGGATTTTTGAAAATTCGCCCCCCAAGTGGGTTAAAGAAGGGATGAAAATGTATATTTGTCATTTTTGAAGCTAGAGATATGGGTAGTTATACAAATGACGGAAGAACATGGACTTAATTTCGGCACGACATTTTTTTCATACGTAAGCTTTGGCAAGTAGTTTTATTTCAAGATGATGACATTTTTCACATTATTTAAAAGTGGCAAGTCAAAAAATTAAAAATTATAATTATAATTGTAGTTATAATTTATAATTGTAGTTATATTAATTATATAAATTATAATTGTAGTTATATTAATTATATAGTATATATTACAGTGACTATATAATATTCTTTATAACAGTGTGGCCATTGGAACCATATCCGCCATATTCAGGCCAAATTTGAAGTGAGTAACCGAAGTAACAGAATAAACAAGGTATACAAATTCAATGCATTTGGCCTGTTAATGGCGTCAACCAATCAAAAACTAGACCTACTAATGGCCACACTGTTATCAAGTATATTATAAAGTCACTGTAGTATATATTATACAAAAAAAAGGTAATTTATTTTTTATTAAAAAATGTACGGAGTCATTTACGACAGCATTCTAATGATATTTACCTAATTTATTTACATTATTTAAGTTTAATCCCGTTTTTGGAGCTGCCAGGAGACTGAGACCAGGAGATTGAGAATTCTTTAAATATTCTCTAAAAATCGGCTAAATAAAGTTTTATTAAAAAAAGAAAAAAAAGAAAAAGGAAAACAGGTCCTCTATTACAAGACAACATATTTCCAACTCATACAACTGAAAAATTTCTTATATCCACAATATTTTTCACGAAAATGCTGACCAGGATACTGAGAAATTGACTGGACCAAGTACGATCTCGCTTACAATGTTAACTTAATTAATTGATGCAACTTCAATTGAAGTAAAACGTGTACTATATTTTATTTATTCTATTTCAGTTAATTACTATCACAAATGATGATTTGATCAGAATATAAATTTTTTATATTTATTAAGTGTTTTGGTTTGATAGGAGAATGATTCAATATAAATATACATAATATATTTTATCATCAAAATATCTAGGCTTCAGCTTTTATTTACAATAATATTTTTATCCACATATGTATGTGTGTGTGTTGTATGCTTGTATGTATATGTGTGTTATTCATCTTTTGACTTAAGGGGGGGGTAAGGTTTTTAAAAAATTTTTTTGCATTTTTTTTTTAAATTTTTTTTCTGAATGTACAATATGTCGAGCGTGTTGTGTCAAAATTTCAAGTAAATCCGAGCAAAACTAATGAAGATACAGCATTTCAAGCGACCGGCCCTCATGCTCGATTTTTATACCTGCCTGGTAGCTGCGTGACGCGCCTACCTGGTAAGTATAAAATTTACTTTAATTTTATACTTACACATCTTATACAAAACAAATACTTATTATAATTACCCGCGTAAGTATAAAAAACTATATCATTTTATTGATGCTTAGTTTTGGATTTTTGAGTATAAAAAACTTTAAATCCATTTTCTCGCATACAACATTTTTGAAGTCCGTGAACATCATAACTCAAAATCTACTTCACCAATTTTGTTGAAATTTTGTACACTGTTTCTACACATAAATCAACAGGTAATCAGGTCGAGCTTCTTTTTTTTTTGCTATTTTTTTCCAGTTTATAATAACAAATTAACCGAAATTTTTAGCAAAAATTGCGTTTTTCACTTCAAAATGCTGCCAAAAATAAAAAAATCGAAAAAATACAAAAAACTCTTCGTCACTCCCTAGGGAAATATATCGCCTTTTAAACGCATTTCGATTTTTTTGTCTCGGATGATCCGGTACCAAGTTATGATGTTCACCGCAAAACAACTTTTTTTCGACGCGCCTCCGGAAATTCGCTGTCACGGACTTATTTATCGATATTTATAATTGATAATTTTTTCAAAGATACTTCAGATGTCATACTATAACGCGTACATGAAATAAATAAGCCAACATTATTCATATCTTCAAAAAAAAATCATGAAAATATGCCTTTTTTTCGCTTTTAAAACCTTACCCCCCCTTAAATAACACGTACATGTTAAATCATTTAGTGTTTTGTGGAATCATTTTATGTACTGGTTTACATAAAATTTGCTTAACAATATTGTCGGCTTCCAGGGAAGTTTATTGTGAAAGTGCTCGGGCCTCATAATGTTAATATACAAAATGAGTTACCCCGTCCAAAATTCCCTCGTTTTTTTAACTACCCATATATAAAAATATGTTACTATGGCTATTAAAATAAATAATATTTTAATAAATCTTTAACACTGAGTGACATCCTGAGATGTTGCCGATGGTAAATCCCATCGGGTGGGTATACGGCTAGTAATTGAAAAATACAATAATTTGATCAGAGGTAATATAAAAAGACGCATTTTAAAATCAAGCATAAATTGGCTCTAACAACTCTCTTTACAACTCTCTTTAGTGTAAAAATATACTGGTACTAGTATGCAGTACGTATGTGGTGGAGTTACATTTTATAAAACGTATTTATATGGAATTTTGCCAAATAGATTTGCAAAAGCACAGCAACAAAAACGGCAAAAACGGATGTTTACCATAAAACAATTAAACGGTTATATATATATATATATATATATATATATATATATATATATATATATATATATATACGTTCCTTAAATATATTTTGGAGCTAACATATATATATATATATATATATATATATATATATATGTTAGCTCCAAAATATATTTAAGGAACGTTTAATAAGTCAGTTTGTGATAACTACAAATAAAACACAAAATATTAATTCTAATTATTTATTTATGACGCTTGTACACACAATTAAAATGTAATTGTAATATGAAACAAATTCAGCGGCAAAGCACACCGGCCATTTAAAGCATTTAAAATACATTTAATTTATTTAAATGTAGCAATTAAAATACATTTAACGCATTTAAAATACATTTAACAATACAACTGAATTTCGATGTAAAAATGGGAGAAGTGGAGGGAAAAGTAATGTGGAATCCCTAAAAGGCACTAGCTGGATACTAACTCAATACATGTACAAAATTTCAGCCCTCTAGGTTTCCTTAGAGAGTCTCTAGACGTAAGGGTTAAAAGTTAAAACCTCCAAAAAGCAGTGGCTGACTATTAACTTAACCTGTACACAAAATTTCAGCCCTCTAGGTTTATTTGGGGAGATTTTGACACGAACGAAAGTGTTAAAAAACAAGAAAAATCATGTTCTTTTTGGTATAAAAATGGTGGGGGTAAGGATTAAAAGTTGAGACCCCCAAATGGCACCCCCTTGATATTAACTCAATCCGAATACAAAATTTCAGCCCTCTAGATTTATTTGGGTGACCTGTGCGAGTGGTACAAACTTCGAAAACGTCGAAAAAGCATGAAATTGTAGCTTAAAAATGAGGGGGGTGGGGGTAAAATATTAAAACCTTCGAAAAGCACAACCTAGTATGAACTCTATCGACACACGAAATTTCAACCCTCTACGTTAATTCTGGGGGGCTGCGGGCGTGTTAGATCCAGTGAAAATCGTTTTTTCCCCCCCTACTCCCTCCAAATCATCCTAGGAAGCTGAATTTTGGATATGTGGTAGATAAGTGACCGAAACATTATTTCCAACCGGTTTGGAAAATTTTTATTGCTTTTTCGCCACCCACCACCCCTTTAAAGGTTGGGTCGGATCCGAAATTTGCCCAAAATTTGACCCCACTTTGATAGTATTGTTGTGCATCGGAATGAGCCCCATTTACCAAATTTGAGTTCTTAACTTCCTTAGGGGGGGCCCTACACATATTAAAAGGTAGCGGGAAATATATATATATATATATATATATATATATATATATATATATATATATATATATATATATATATATATATATATATATATATATATATATATATATATATATATATATCAGACATGTTTTTTCTACAGAATCGTGTTCTACGGGTCCGAAAACGGATAGCGCCCCTACTATCGCCTCTCGCCGTTCTTGTCTTATAGGCTGTATAAGTCTAATTTGTTCAAGGAACAATTCGACTAAAAACTAAGGACTACTTAATAGTTTTACAAACTGTATTTTCCATTCTATATATTGCAGGTAATAAAATAAGATAATGCAGTGATATTAAATTTGGGAATTGCTTATTGCTCGCTGTGACTAAACGGCGGAATCGTATTGTGAAACTCCGCCTTATTCTACGAAAAGGTATCAAGCTAAGGAAATTGGAAACGCTATCGAAATATGAATATAGTTGCCTTAGAGTCATTGGATGAGCGAAGCCAAGCACTATTAGGAACTGATTTTGTACAAAATTTCAGAATATTTAAATAACCGTGTAGTCAAAATTGTCCGTCAGCTGCATTAAATAGGACCCAAATTAAAAAAATTGAAGAAGAAAACTATTGAAACAACTCAAATACTATTAAAATCTCCAACTAGATGAATTTGGTCTCCCAGGACCTTGGGGTTGCAAGAAGTTCCTAATACAGAAATACTTTTAAAACCACTGGTACGAGTATTTACATAAAAGTCTCACGATGCGGAAATTAGCAGTGCTATTGAAATATGAAGACGGCTACTTTAGAGTTGTTTGGCGAGAAGAGTCAACGTGATAAATATTTGATTTTCTACAGAATTTTGAAATATTTTATTATTTGAAAGTAATTTGACCCATAATTTTATGTGGGTGACATCGTGGGGCGCAGCTATATTTAATATAGATATTTAACATAATATACTACAGGTACCATAATAAAAGAAATACAATTTTATTACAATAACAATTTAAATCATATGTATCAAGTCCCATAAGAATATTGTAGTCATATTGTAGTTTTTTCACATTTACCATGAAAAAAAAGGATAGATTTTTACTGCGAAAAAGATGGTACAAAACATTTGATTGGTTATTCCATTGTAGGTGTACATACGATAAAAACGAAACAAAAATTTGTATTGGTAAATTTAATTGATTTCCGAACCCGATAAGAACGGGACGAGGCGAGAGTAGGGGCGCTATCCGTTTTCGAACCCGTAGAACACGATTCTAAAGAAAAAATACTAGTAAAGTACGGTCAAATTTTGGGCAAATTTTGCATCCGACCTCATTTTTAAGGAGTTGGTGGGGGGCAACAAAACAATAAAACTTTTTCAAACTGACTGAAAATAATGTTTCGGTCAAATATCTACAGTATATCCAAAATTCAGCTTCCTAGGTTGATTTGAAGGGAGTAGAGGGGGAAAAAGTGTTTTGGCTGGATCTAACACGCCTACAGCTCGCAGAATTAACGTGGGAGTTTGAAATTTTGTATGTTGATTGAGTTCGTATTTAAGGTATGCTTTTGGGATGTTTTAATATTTTACCCCCACCCTCCCCATTTTTAAGCTACAATTTCATGCTTTTTCAACGTTTTCAAAGTTTGTGTCACACGTACAGGTCACCCAAATAAATTTTATATTCGGATTGAGTTAGTATCAAGGGTGTGCATTTTGGGAGTTTCAACTTTTAACCCTTACTCCCACAATTTTTATACAAAAAACAACATGGCTTTTTTTTTAGCAGTTTTGTCAAGGTCAGAATCTCCCCAAATAAACCCAGAAGGCTGAAATTTTGTGTATAGGTTAAGTTAATAGCCAGCCACTGATTTTTGGAGGTTTCAACTTTTAATCCTTACCTTCACGATTTTTACACCAATATTTCCTTGATTTTTTTGCTTTTATTTTAACAGACCTAGAGACTCTCTAAGTAA